>JAMXBB010000008.1:93128418-93336586 GCA_024138015.1 Lumnitzera littorea
CAATGGCTTAGTGTTAATAGTGATTAAGAACATGTCTAGATTCATACATTAACACAATCAAACTAAGCTCCGAAAATTGGAAAAAGACTTAAATTTTGGTTTCCTTCATTTAACTCCGACTCAAACTTTCCATGTTTCTAGGATTAATTCGTATATAAAAGGGTGTTGGGGGGAGCTCACACAATGACACACAACCTCGGAATCAATTCCTACACTCTCTCTCTCCCTTCTCGATCACTTTTTCTCTTTACCAATCTCTCTCTTTCTTCATGTTTCTCTCTTTAGCCAACCCCGAGCCTAACCACTACTACGGTCGTAACCCCCACTCTATCATCTCCCAAACACAACCACCCTTGGTCGCTTAACCAAACCACTACCCTTAAACCCTAACCGCCGAAGCTTACCTCCCTTGAACCACCACTTTTAACCACCCTCGGCCCAAATTAATCCTACAGCCGAACTCCCCATACTCCAAAACCCCAACCCCAACCGACTACTCATACCCAACAACCCATGCATGGCCAAGCCACTACCACCACCTATGGCCAACTTCTAAAAACCACCTAAATAAGTCCCATGAACCGCGATGTTAAACCTACCCCTACTATCTCCAATCTAAAAATCACAAATCCGCCCTCATCGCCAAAAAAATCGATTTGAATCACCTTGAACCATCCCAGGTTGCCATCGCTGTAGCATAAAGAAGAGGAGCCTGACCCGATTCGACCCACCCAAATTTGACCCGTACGCTTAAATTCGTTGGAATCTTTTTTTTTTTTGTTTATTTATTTATTTATTTGTTTTACTTATTTATGTAAATGTAATCAAATAAAAAAAAGGAAGGAAGAAAAGAAAAGGAAAGAAAAAAAAAACAGAGAAAAGTGATGAAAAGAAAAGAAGGAAAAAAAAAGAAAAAAGTAATTTTGTTTCACTTTATTTTATTAAATAATATATAATAAGTAATAAATAGATTAAGTGATAAAATAGGATAAAGAAAAAATAAATAAATAAGGAAAATTAAATATAATAAGAATAAATAATTTTTTTATCACTTAAAAAAATTGATTTTCCAAAAAAATAAAAATAAATCAACCATTGTTTAAATTAGGGCCCTTTTTTTTAGATTTTCCAAAAATGAAAATTTCAATTTAGGACTTTCATTTCTTCGAAATTTCTACAAATAAACCAAATTGAATTAAAAACATAAATTAGACATGTTTCCAAAATTAAAATCAGTTTAAGTCACTAAAGTTTTCATTAAAAGAACTACATACATCTAATCCCGAATAATGAATATGTAAGCACCCACAAGGCAACGATAAAAATGAAAAAACCTAATTTTCCTTTTTTAGTTTAGATTACTTCATTTGTCCAATTGAAGTAATCAAAAATCAATTTCTATCTTTCAAAATTAAAAGGTGATTTTTAAGTTTAATTCTAATTTTAGAAAGTTAATATTACCCGTAAAGGTTTAAATCTTTAACTCTTAAACCCAAATCTTTGGTTTTCAAAAAGCTGTTTCAAAAATCGTTTTTTTTTTTTTTTTTTTTTTTTTTGCAGACTAGTGGTTAAGTTATCACCAATCCACCTAATTGGTTATAATTTAACTATTTTTCCTGACTCCGGTTGGATGGCGACTCTAAAGTTATTTAAAAAAAATGGTTTTCTTTAAACCCTAGTTGAAGGTCGAAATTAAATGGGTAGGGTCTAATATTGATTGGTTTAAAGAAAACTTAATTTTTAAAGAATCAGGAGGTAAAAAACCAAGCTCGATAGCTTAGCGACTTCATTGGAGATGTCAAGAAAGTTAACTATTCGACTTTCTAAAATTAAAATTAATCCCTAAAAACCACCTTTGTGTAATTTATTTACTTATTTGTCCTTTTTTTATACCATAGTTGTACTAACATTTTCTTTGTAGGTTTAGTTTTATTTATTTAATTTATGAAGAATTTATTCTACGCACCATAAATGCATGATAGATACAGTCAAACCCAGATCGTCTTAGGATCTTAGGGCGAGGAACTATTGTGTTAGTTCCGAGCATAGTGAGGCAACCACTATTTACGATCGATTAAGCTATCCCACTTAAACTTTGATGTAACCAAGGAACCTTTATGTAAGAAATGTGTGAGGTCACAGAGTTTAAGGGCCTCTATAACCCATCCTTTTTGCATACATCATTCAAGGTTTTAAGGTGGTATTATTATAAAAGAAAAGACAAATCTAAAGCTTCTTTCCCTATATTTTCTTAGAATTCACTCTCAGCTTTTATCTATCTTGCATGTCACACGTTTTAGGATATGGGGGGTCATTTGTTGCATCAAAGGTGCAAGGTCGATGAAGTCAAACCCAAGCCATCTTAGGACCCTAAGAGAAGGGCAATTATGTAGGCTTCAGGTGCTGTGGTGTAACCATTGCTCGAGGTTGATTAAGCTATCGTACTTAAGTTTAATGTGACCAATGAAAGTATTCTTTAACAAGTGAGGTCATAAAACTTAAGGACCTTTTTAAAACCCACCCTAATTGCATATACTCCCCTCCTTGAGTTAGTACACTACTCTTAAGAAATTGCAACACTATTGATCATTCAAGAGTTTTAATGCAAGCAAGTTTTTGAAAATAATAGCAGGGTTGCAACTCAATGGAGTAATGTATTAACCTAAATGATCCTAACACCTACATATTTCCATGTGCTTTCTCTTCTACATTGATGATTGATTGTTGTCCATGAAATATGTAGCCTTAAGAATAACGGGTAACCAACAAGAGAACAATCAAAGACTGCCAATTGCCCTAGGAATCCATAACCAGCTGCTATAAGCTAAAGCTACCTACTGGAAGTAAAGGGCTAGGCATATTGAGGCCTCTAATAAGGCCTTCTTAGCTCAAGTTGAAAAAAGCGAGAGAACCATGAATTAGGCTTTAGAAATGTTGAACAGGATTAAGGCCCAATTGCAAGAGTTAGATTGGAAACTCTAGATGGAATTGAAGGGCTTTGAATAAATTTTAAGTTTCAAATAATTGTTAGGTTTCCTTTTCCCTATACCCTGATCTTTCCAAAATAAAATTTTTCTCTTTAGTCATTCTTCGTTCTTTCTTTCTTTGTAGATAATCCTTTAATAGAATTTTTCATTATCCCTTACTCAAGGAAGTGCAATTAAAAAAGAAAGAAAGAAAGCAATAAAAAATCTATCATTTTTATTTGGTTTCTGTAAAATAAAGCTTCATCTTTCTCTCTTAAAAAGGAAAAAATATATATATATAAGAAAAGAAGAGTTGCTAATAGGTAAAGAATTCTTTCAACTAAGTTCATATGACTGATGACAGACTCACCTCCCTAGAAAGGATTATATATCAGATGGCCCAATAATGGCAAGCCTTAATCACCATGCTCTAGATATCCAAAGATTCTAACCTGAAAAGGAGATTCTCATATTTGAAAGAGAAAATAGCTATGTTACAAAAGAGCATTACAGGTCTACAAACAACAATGGGCCCCATGCTTAGAAGATTCTAATACCTGATGTTTAGTACTAATCAAATGTCAGTAAGCCTAAGTGATGAAGGAGGCCCAAGTGGAAAGAAGCTAAGGAGAAGCAAGAAAGAACAAACCTATGGGACTCAAACGAGACAATTCACTCAACTAAAGATATCAATCACTTAATTCTTTTATCATTTGAAAGTAGCGAGGGTTATAGCTTGTTAATCCTCTAATTCGAATTACAAACCACGCAGCTTTGACTCAAAAGCAAGATGTAACTATCATATGAGTTAAAAGGGGCACTCTACTTAAAAATGTTAGAGACTGAAGAACAAGATTCAAGACCTGATTGATGCCAAAGTCATTCAGCCAGAGCTACAACAAGACATTCCTTCTTCAAGTCCTGAGGAAAGTCCAACTAAGTCACCTAGAGCTCCATTTCTTTTGAGCCTACCAATGCCTTTAGATAAACTTATGGGTTGTTTCAAGTAATTAGGTGCTTGTTAAGATAGGGGCAAAGAAAGTTGTTTTCAATAAAGTCTGTAATAGCTAGAATAATATAGTTGCCTTTTCAATGAAATGATTGTAATGTTATTTGGGCAAATAAGTTCCTCCTCAAATAAATTGGTAACTCACTTGCAAAAATGTTTAGAATGAAAAGAGGCAAACTATTTTCTATACACTAACCTAAAACACTTTGAGAGGTTGAGCAACATAAAGGTGGGGATACTTTGGACTCATTCCTTAAAGGAGGTCCACTTTGAATGTGATATGAAAATTAAAATGAAATTAAGCATTTATTTCTCGAATCCTAAACACAATTATCTCTTGTTTACCCCATTAGACCTATTTGAAGAATTGTTCAAATTTAAACCTTACTGAGAACTACCCCACAATGGGGTAATTCGGAGGTTAGGGTCGTTGATAAGGAGAGAGGGATTAAAATTGGTTTTTATTTGCTTCAATAACATTAAATTCAAAAGCAAAATTTATTTCTAATAAGTTATGTTTTTTGAAATAGGGAAGAGCTACACCCTATTAAAACATCTTAAGCTTTTACTTACCTCACCCAAGCCCATACAATAGAAATAAATGAATTTAGGACCCTAAATTGCTTAAGAGGTAAAAACTTAGCAATGGAGATTTGGGGCCAAAAGAAAAAGAAAGAACAACAAAAGAACAGTAGTGCAAAGTAATAACAAAATAAAAAAAAGGAAAAGATAAGCAAAAGAGGTTGGAAAATTGGGCTTGAGTGTAAGCCAAGAGCCAAGTGAAAGCCATATCATATCTTAATAAGGGCAGTCAAATCAAAAGTCAAAGCCTAAATAGCCCTAAAGACGCAAAGCTCTAAATCATAGTCCAAGCTCAAAAACCTAAAATCTCTACATCCACTTTAAAACTTCTCTCACACTTAGCCTTCCTATCCATAATACCACATTTACATAAGTAAAAGTTCTTTTGATCTTTAAAGATAATTTATCTTTAATAAAAGCTGTTTTTGAAGTTAGGGCAAGTATATTTCTAATTGTTCCTAAAGTTTTCGACTTGTACACCCAAGATTAATATTTCAAAATAGACTTCTTGATTAGTTCTTTTTGAAACCCTTGGACCAAAAGCCTAAATTCATAATGTTAAACCACAAAAGACCTAATGGATTGATCAAGGCATATCACGTGCAAGATGGACTATAATTTTGGGACTATAGTCAAGAGTATAATATGGGCCGAAAGTTTGCAAGGAAATCCTCTTCGACTAAACTAGTCATGAGTTACTTTTTAAGGATGTTTAAAATCACAAGGCCCTATCAAACAGCTAGGCATCTAAGTTAGGGGGAACATAAGAAGCCTCATGTGATTATTAAGAAAGGGTTCTTTACCTGTTAACAAACTAAAAAAGAAAAAATATGCAATAAAAAAAGGAAAAAAAAAAGAAAAAGAAAAAGAGAGAGAAAGTATTTCAAGTCCAAGTCGGTCTAAGTGGCCAAGTTTTCAATTCATTCTTAAAAAAAAAAAAAGTTGAAAGTCAGGGGTTTTTTCATTCTTTTCAAAATAAAGGAATTTATACCTAACATCTTTTTCAACATAAATGGTTTTCACCAAAAGGGTCTTTCTGTAAATAGTTTCCTAAAAAATCGAGTAGTGTTTTCAAACAAATTTTTACCCTAACCAACTCTCAAATGGGCTATCCTACCTACCATCCATTCAACTCTCTTCAAGGCCTTTAGTAAACCCATAGGGTACCTTTGTTCCTTAAATTTCCTTTAATGTGCCCATAGAGCCCTTCAGTTTATCAAGTTTTTTCTTTTTTTCTGCAAACATCTTGTAGTGAGCTCATAGGACGCTTGATTTCTTTAGGCAAGCTCATTAGGCCTCTCTATTCTTGAAGTTTTTGTTAACGAGCCCATGAGGCATTCACTAAGCTTCTCTTAAGTGTGCTCATAGAGCCCTTCAATTCGCCGAGTTCTTTCAATAGGCTCATAGGGCGCTTCTTATTACAAAGATCTTGTAGCAAGTTCATAGGACGTTTGATTTCTTTAGGCATGCTCATTGGGCCCCTCTATTCACAAAGTTTCTCTTAACAAGTCCAAATGACACTTCCCTTCATCATCTCATTTGTCCAGCTCATAAGACACTCACCTTCTACATCCAAGTGATTAGCCAGTCTTTAAAGATGCAATCTTAACTCAATGTCTCTTCCAAATTATTTAAGCAAGCCTATGAGGCATTTCTATTTCAAGCAAGCCCATTGGGCCCCTCTATTCACCAAATTTCTCTCAAGTAAGTCCATAGGTCATTTCCCCTTTGTTCATCAAGTCCCATAGGGCACTTCCCCTCATTAGTTCCTTTTTTCACACTAAGTTTAGGGTTGCTAGTCCTCGAGAAACGCTACTGCTTAGGTTAGTGAGCCTTATGAGGTACGACTAGGTTTTAGATCGATCCCAATTTAAGGTTACTAGTCCCCGAAAAATGCTCCCGCCTAGGTTAGTAAGCCTTATAAGGCATGACTAGGTTTTAGATCAATTTCACATTAAGGTTACTAGTCCCCGAAAGATACTCCTGCCTAGGTTAGTAAGCCTTGTAAGGTACAACTACATTTTAGATCGATCCCACATTAAGGTGGCTAGTCCCCAAGAGACGCTCCCATCATTAGTAAGCCTTGTGAGGTACAACGAGGTTTTAGATCGATCTCAATTTAGGGTTGCTATTTCCTAAGAGATACTCCTGCTTAGGTTAGTAAGCTTTGTGAAGCATGACAAGGTTTTAGATTGATCCCAATTTAAGGTTGTTAGACCCTGAGAGATACTTCCGCCTAAGTTAGTGAGCCTTGTGAGGTACGACTGGGTTTTAGATCGATCTCCCATTAGGGTTGCTAGTCCCCAAGAGACATTCTTACCTAGGTTAGTGAGCTTTGCAATGCACAACTAAGTTTTAGATCGATCTCACATTAGGGTTGCTAGTTCTTAAGAGATGCTCCTACCTAAGTTAGTAAGCCTAGTAAGGCACAACTAAGTTTTAGATCAATCCCATTTTAGAGTTGCTAGTTCTCGAGAGACACTCCCGCCTAAGTTAATGAGTCTAGTGAGGTATGACTAGGTTTTAGATCGATCCCTTTTTAGGGTTACTAGTCCTCGAGAAACATTCTTGCTTAGGTTAGTGAACCTAGTGAAGTATGGCTAGGTTTTAGATTAATCCCACATTAAGGTTAATTGTCCTCGAAAGACGTTTTCACCTAGGTTAATAAGCCTAGTGAAGCATGACCATGTTTTAGATTGATCCCATTTTAGGGTTGCTAGTACCCGAGAGACGCTCCTACCTAGGTTAGTAAGCCTAAAGAGGCACAACTAGGTTTTAGATCAATCCCATTTTAGGGCTGCTAGTACTTGAGAGATGCTTTCGCCTAAGTTAATAAGCCTAATGAGGCACAACCTGATTTTAGACCATTCCCAACATAAGATTGCTTGTCCCTTAGAGACACTCTAACCTAAGTTAGTGAGCCTAAAGAGGCACAACTTAGTTTCTTTCCTTCATCCAAACCAATTTTGGGATAGTTATAGTTATTTTAGAGTTTTCTTAAGGGCAAAAATAGTGTTTGTTTTATTTTTATAGTAAAGTTTTGCTCAAACTTTACTACAAAGAGGGGTAGTTGTAAACACCTAATTTTTGCTCCCTCATTTTTTGTTTTTCAGAATAGGTTATAGGGTCTTAAATTAGGAAAAAAAAACAAAAAAAAAAGAAGGAAATCAAAGAACACCAAAAAATTAAGAAATTTAGAA
This sequence comes from Lumnitzera littorea, assembly GCA_024138015.1. Taxonomy (NCBI): domain Eukaryota; kingdom Viridiplantae; phylum Streptophyta; class Magnoliopsida; order Myrtales; family Combretaceae; genus Lumnitzera; species Lumnitzera littorea. The sequence continues at coordinate 93,136,176 of JAMXBB010000008.1, forward strand.
AAAATAAGAATTTTAGGTAAATAAAAATATTCAAAAAAATAAGAAAAGGAATAAAAAAAGAAAATTGGATAAGAAACAATTGAGAAATTTAGAAAATAAGAAAATTCAAAAAATTCAAAAATTACAAAAAATAAAAAATTTGAATAAAGTCAAAATATTTTTTAAAATAACATTTCATTAGGGTAGATTTTTTATTTTAAGAAATTGAGTCATTGAACCTGAGCTTAGATTTAAATCTAGCCCAACTGACTAAGTCCATATGTGCAATTTAATTGTATATATGGACAAGGCACAAGCCAACGGCCTAATGGTTAAGTATAGGGACTTAGTTTGGGTATTGAGTGTAAGGTCTTAGGTTTAAATCTTAGCAAAGGTAGGGAAGCTTTTTTTTTTGTTAACTAGTACACTGCTACGTATTAGGATCTTACTGCACCACGTATCTTGACACGTGACATCGTTGGATTAGACGACCTTATTGACGTAATGCCACATGGCATCTAAGTAACGTACCACATCAGATGCCATGTATCACGTGTTGACATATAGCATGCTCTGATGAGTCAGGTCGGTTGATGTAGCGCCACGTTAGCTAATTTTCTCTCCCTTTCCTTTTCTTTCTCCCCTCTTTCCCCCAATTTCCTCTAGTTTCCCTAGGATTTCCCATGTTTTCCTTTCTAAACAGGACACTTTGTGGCAAAATTGATCTCTTCTTCATTGCAATTTCATTAAATTAGTGATGAAATCGTAGAGCACATATCGCCTAGTGTTAATAGTGATCAAGAATACGTCCAGATTCATACATTAACACAATCAAATCAAGCTCCAAAAATTGGAAAAGAAAAAAAAACTTAAATTTCGATTTTTTTCATTCAACTTCAATTCAAACTTTCCATGTTTTTAAGATTAATTCGTATATAAAAGGGTGTTAGGGGAGCTCACACAATAACACACAACCTCGAAATTAATTCCCAAACTCTCTCTCTCCCTTTCCAATCACTTTCTCTGTCTAGCCAACCCCAAGCCCAACCACTACCACAGCCGTGGCCCTTAATCCATCAGCTCCCAAACGCGACTACCCTCAGCCACCACCATAGCCTTGGGCCACTCGACCAAACCACCACCCCTTAATCCCTAACTACCAAAGCTCACCGTCCTCAAATTACTATTTTTAGCCATCTTCAACCCAAACTAATCTTACGACCAAACTCTCTACACTTTAAAACCCCTACCCCAACCAACCACTTATGCTCAACAACCCACGCACGGTCGAGCCACCACCACTACCTATAGCCAACTTCCAAAAACCACCCAAACGAGTCCCATTAACCATGACGTTAAACCTACCTCGACTATCTTCAATATGAAAATCACAAATCCACCCTCACCCCCAAAAAAATTGATCCAAATCACCTTGAACCGCCCTTGGTTATCATCGTTGAAGCTTACAGAAGAGGAGCTTGACCCGATCCGACCTGCGCCGGTGAATCCATCCGAAGCTTATATTTTTTAATTTTTTTTGTTTATTTATTTATTTGTTTGTTTTACTTATTCATGTAAATGTAATCAAATAAAAAAAAGGGTGGAAGAAAAGAAAAAGAAAAAAAAAAGATAAAAGAGAAGAAAAGAAAAGAAGAAGAAAAAGAAAAAAGTAATTTTGTTTTATTTTATTTTATTAAATAATATATAATAAGTAATAAATAGATTAAGTGATAAAATAGGATAAAGAAAAAATAAATAAAATAAGAATAAATAATTGTTTTTTTTTTATCACTTAGAAAAAATGATTTTCTAGAAAAATAAAAATAAATCAACCATTTTTCAAATTAAGGCCCTTTTTTTTTTTTAGATTTTCCAAAAATGAAAATTTCAATTTAGGACTTTCATTTTTTAGAAATTTTCACAAATAAACCAAATTAAATTAAAAATGTAAATTCAACATGTTTCTAAAATTAAAATCAATTTAACCCACTAAAGTTTTCATTAAAAGAACTACATACGTCTAATCTTGAATGGCAAGTATGTAGGCACTTACTGGATGATGATAAAAATGAAAAAACCTAATTTTCCTTTTTTGGTTTAGATTACTTTATTTATCCAATTAGAGTAATCAAAAACCAATTTCTATCTTTCGAAATTAAAAGGTGATTTTTAAGTTTAATTTTAATTTTGGAAAATTAATAGTACCCGTAAGAGTTTAAATCTTTAACCTCCGAATCCAAATCTCTATTTTTCAAAAATCAGTTTTTTCATAGATTAGTGGCTAAGTTATAACTAATCCATCTAATTGGTTATAACTTAACTGTTTTTCTCGACTCCAATTGGATAGCTACTCCAAAGTTATTTAAAAAGAAAAAGGTTTTCTTTAAACTGTAGTCGAGGGTTAATATAAATGGGTAGGGTTTAGTACTGATCGGTTTAGAGAAAACTTAATTTTTAAAGAACCAGGAGTTGAAATACCAAGCTTGACAAAGGGTTTTATATTTTGTTAAACACAATGCAAATTTCAAATCTAAGGACAAAGGTAGTCTAGGGGTAAAGGAGATCCGAAAAGCCTAGAGTTTCAATTATGAAGTGGGTCTTCTGGACTTTCGAGCTATAATTTCATACGTTTAAGTATTGTTAACCTTTAGTGTATATTGATGATACATTTCTATATGGAAAGTATGGCCATGTACTGTTGATTGCTTATTCTGTGGATGGAGATAACTATATTGTACTGTTGGCATTTCGTTGGTCAATAAGAAGTTCAAGGAGACATAGGGTTAGTTTCTAAAACGATTGAAGAAATTCATGATTAGTGGTCAGGAGGAGACAATTTGCTTAATCACAAACAAGTGCTTTAATATCAAGAGTACACTTAAAAAAGATGAAGTTAGCTAGCAAGAACCATTTACGGTTTGGAGATGGTGCATACGACATGTCACCGACAACTTCAATAAGGCATATAAGAACCGGTTGTGTAAGAAACTAGCTATAATTGTTGCAATGTAAGCATAACCTAGGAAATTTGAATATTTAATGGAGTAGATGTGGCAAGTGAAGAAAGACACACTATCATGGTTCTTACCCTTTAACAAGAATAAATGGATGTTAACTCATAATGGTTTCTATCGATTCGGATATATGACCTTCAACATCGTTGAGAGTTACAACATCGTACAAAAAGGTTTTAGAGGATAGCCGCCTAACTTCACTTATGAATAAAATATTCTACAACTGTGTCAACTATGGGAAAAGAAAAGTAGAACAAGCAAAGAAGGGAATGGCTGCTAAGTAATTCTTTATGAAGTATGATGCAAAGAAGCTTAACACATGGTCCAAGCAAGCTTTTGCTCATACCATCAAGAGTTATAGTCGAGAAAATGGGGATGTGGGAGATGAAGATCAATTGGAGGTATGAACCAAATGGTATCATGAAATGAGGTAGCCGAATACACATTGTAGATACGAATAAGATAATTTGTTCATGTGGGAAGTGGCAAATATATAAATCCCATGCTACCATGCGATCAAGGCACCAAATTCCATCGAAGTTACTACTGATAGATACATTGGGAAGTGATATAAGTGGTCCCATCAATTGGATGTATTTTGCAGATACTTCCTTCTAATAGGCAATGATTTGAACTGGCCATGTTTCGATTACCCATTCCTCATACCTAAAAAATATTTGTAACCTAGATTGGTAAAACAGAGGAAGAAGAGATACCATAAGGAGATGGACTTAAGAGAGCCTATTGATAATAACAAGTGTAACACATGTATGATGGAAGGACACAATAGACGGAGGTGTCCACAACTTAATAAGAATGGTATAAACTGACATATGTTGCATTGTTTTCTTATAATAAAATATATACCATATTATTTCCTATTTTTCTATGTCACTAACTCACCATCTTTGTTCTGTTTTATAGGTTAGATGGATCTAGAGCCAAGTGGCCCTTCTATATTACATGGATAGGCTAGATAGTGATCATAAGATGTATAGGAGTTTTGGCCCTAGCTCGTACCATACTCTAAGTACTTAAAGTAGCATCTCTCCACAACAAACACTACTAACTTGTCATAAATGACATACAAATTGGACTCAAACATCAGACATGGGGGAGGGTGTCGCCCAACTACCACCATCGTAGCTTAGTCTTGTTCCTCCTAGAGAGCTCAACTATACTCCTCCTCATCCATCAGAGCCTTAGCCATTCGAGAAAACTTCAAGTTGCAACCAATCATTGCTAACCCGATTTGGGAAGCAATTGACAAGATCTAAGAAAAAGTAGTTGTAAATAACCACTTTTGTATTATCCAGTTAGTTTATTATGCATTTTCAGCATCTATCATTCACTGTGTGTAGAGATGGTATAAATGACGTTATGCATTGGCTTGCCATTTGCTTACTATTGATCATTCACAATAATTATACCCTATAATATTATATTTCATTTGATAGGTTTAGTCATGTTAGGTAGTCTATTGGACTATTTATACATGTGTTGAGTAGAGGTGTATAAGTGGGCTTTGACTTATAAGCTGACTCGTTTAACTTGCTTTTTAAATGGGTTTGGGCCAAGGTTTTTTAGCCTGTTTAAAAGTAGACCAAATAAGTCTAGCCTATTTAACTCGTAAACCAAAGTGGACCAGTTTAGGTTAGCCCGTTCAATACATTTATGCCTTTAGCCCGCGAACCGAATCATTTAACCTACTTCTTAAATAGATTAGAGCTAAGGTTTTTTAGCCCCTTTAAAAACGAGCTAAATAAGTTCAACCCATTTAACTTGTAAGCTAAAATGGGTTGGGCCGAGTTGGCTCAATTAACCCGTTTGCACACCTCTAGTATTAAGTTATACATCTGATCGATGGGAATTCATGTGCTTCTATGATGTACTTGTAGGTTTTAGGTTTATTGGTGTTAGGAAGCCGTTTCGCTTTATATTTGATTTATATTTCATTAATCTACATGTAATCAAGGCATTTGTTAAATGGATAAGGGTAGGGATATGTGTACAAAGAAGGTGTGTACTTGAATTGTGCCTTCTTTATTTCATTGAAACAAGGAAGGCGTGTACTTAAATTGTGCCTTCTTTATTTTGTTGAAACAAGGAAGACACATACTCAAATTGCATCTTCTTTGTTTTGTTGAAACAAGGAAGGTGCAACTTCTCTATGCACCTTCTTTGTTTTCTATCAACAAGGAAGGCACATCTCTTGTACGTACCTTCCTTGTTAAAATTTTTTGGTATTGAAGGTACATACATAGGGAATAATGAAGGCACATATTGTGCACAAGCCTTCCTTCCCTTATTCACATACTATTTTCTACCACAACCCCATTTTCATCTTCTTCTTTTTTTTTTTGTAAAGTGCAATATCTTACTCCCCTTTTTTTCATAATCGTACCATGTTCTTTGTCTCTCCTCTTTCTCCTTAAAGTACTACACAACTTCCCCACCCATTAGTCTCTCTCTCTCTCTCAACTCTCATACCATTTGTCTCTCTTACACATACAACCTCAATCACATTTCATCCCTCTTTCCTTTTTACATCACAATCCTTACTCTCTCCCTAACACTCCCTTTAATTTGTACCAAAAACCCTACACTAGAATCAAATGTAGAAATTAGTTTTTTAGGGAAGAGTCATATAAAAGAAATTAGAAACCCTAAATCACTTTGATATTTTAAGAAGTTAAGTTTCAAGAGCATGAGATAAATGTTAGTGACCTCCTCTCTTTCAACACCCATTGTTCTTTCCATTCTGCACCTCCTTCTCTCTCCACTATTATAACTTTGTGAACAGTAAGTTTTCCATGACTTATTGTATGAAAGAATGGTTGTTATAAGTTTCTCTTAGCTGTATTCTATTAATAGATTAGGACATTTATTTTGTTATTTGCTCAAATCCATAGAAAAAAACTACAATCTTTACTTGTGTAGTTAGTAAAAGTTCTCAAGTTGAAGGATTTTAGGTTATTAGCCCTACAATCTTTGTAGCTTGCACTATATATACTAACTTCTCTATACCAAAGCTATGGGGTTAAACCTTGCTTCACAAGAAAAATTGGACTCTTTCACTTGCTTATAAAGGTCTAATGATTATAATTCTTCGTAACAACAATTTTGATAATCTTACTTTCCTTAAACTCTTAAGCTAAGGGTGTAGTGGTATGTTTCATTTCTTATCTTTGCTTTATTTTCAAATTTTAAGAACTCTCCACATGGAATGACATTCAAGAGAAAACTATTTATGAGTTTTTGAGATTACTTTGCTCTCTTTAGCCAATCTTTTTCTTTATCATGCATATGACTTGAATCTATAAAATCCATGATATAAAGGCTACACAATATTTTTGTTTAGCTATAAATGAAATCATAACAAATTTCCTATTACACCTAGTAAAAGGGATATGAAATATTTGAAGGACATCACTCACTTGAATTTTGAATATGCAATGAACAGATACAATAGATTGAAGAACCGCTTATGGTGATTTTCTAGAGAGAACCACCAGCTATTTCTTTAGAAACTTTACCTTAATAAGCAATTTTCAACCAAGTTATAGATAGCAAGCTAAGGCTATTCTAATAAATTTTATACATTTTATATGAACCAACTATTTTTCTTCAATGCTTATGAGATATGAATACATTTTGAACATTGAATATTCATATTTTTATTGGGATATCACAATAACATTCCTAAGTTTAGTATTCCATTGATGATTCTTTAAATTTAAATGTTAAAGGTAGCATGTCCTATTAGTCTTGACATTTCTTTCAAAGGTAAATTCTATTTAGCATATTTAGATGGTTGTGACATAAAGTTGTGTTCTTATTGTCAGATAATAAAGACTACCACATATTTTCAATTAAGATATGTATTATGGGATATACACTAAAATACTATTAAAGTATACATCTATATTCCTATATTCATGAATAATTATATATGTAATTGAGTCTAACTGATATAGCTTTAATAGGTTTACATGCATCCCTATCAATAGTAAATACAAAAATATTCGTAATTAAATTAGCTTATATATGCATAGAACTCGAATAAATATATTTATTATATTAAAGGCCTATAAAAGATACACTATATAACAAAGGGTGCTCAAGTTTTATAAACTCTAACAAGAAGACATCTAAGTTAAGGAGGCTATATATTTTAAAATGCTGACTTTAAAGGCATTAAAGGTATACAGCATTAAATATTTCATGAAATTTGATTATTCTAAATATGGTCCTTATTGTTAATAAGTTAAGTCAATCATAGCTCAATAAGTTTACTTATGGTGGATCAAACTTAGCTTACACTTAAATTCAAGCCCATTAATAGAGAAGTCCATATAGCATATACAAACATATTTTAAAGTTTATAAATGTTTGCCAAGGAATTAATTATTAGGTACATAACCTATAAAATTTGTGTGCACTGTATTTATTGGTCCTATATAAGATATTAAAAAGGGAGGAGGGGTGAATTGATATTTTTGAACTTTTTAAAACTTTTTCATTGTAAATGGAAATAACTTAATTCGATGAACAGTGGTATTTTAATAATTCAACACAATTAGATAATGCAAATTAAAAGAGATCAGGAGAAGAATATCAAGCTAAGGATTTATAGAGCTTCAACTTTCTGCTTACTACTCTCTTCTAGCTCCACTACTGAGGAGCCAATCTACTTTACCAGTACTATTCCACTTGATCTACAAAATCAAAATCACGAGAAGTTTACATGCACTTGTCATGCATTAGCTTTACTACACTCTACTTTACCTATCTAGCTTCTCTACGATTTAGGCTAATTACAGATCTATAGAGTACAACCTAACTTCTCTTAACACTCAAACAACAAACAAAGTTTACAAATTACAAGTGAAACAATAATACAAGTCTTAAAAAAAAAATTGCACTAAAACAAAAATGATGATTGATGAATAATTCTTTTTGGTTCAACTATCTAAAGAAGTATCTAAAAAACTTCCTGTACTCTTTTAGGTAGTCGAATTTGATCATAATCAAGGTATAACAAAAGTATATTTTTCTTTCTCAGATACATGCCTAAACTTTTGAATCACTTTCCCATTATGCTTATGTCTCCTAACGGCTAAAAAAATGTAAAGAAATATCTTCAAATCACGTTTATCCTTTACAACGCCTAAGTAATCCAAAGATATTTTTTGAGAAGATCTCGTTATTTTAAAATTTAAATCCAATCGTCAAAGCTTGGTAAGATAAGCTTGATCAATAATTTTCAAATAAGCTTTAGGTTTGAAATTGAAATCCCACAAGATCCAAAACCAACCTTATTCTTATCCAATGTAAGATATTATCTTAATTTATCTAAAACTACGTTCACTTAAGAATAATCCCCATGGATCTTAATTCCCTCTTAAGTAAAACAGGATTAAGTGTATTTTCCTAATATACCCAATCTAGTAAAGCTAGGCCTTATTTATTTCAAATCTAATGTGTGTTAAATTTCAACATTACTCTTTCAGACTAACTATCTAAATAACCTTATGAAGAGTATTAGTCTTCTCTTCTTCAAAGTCTCTAAACAAGTTTCTAAAATACTATATCGATTCTTCTTATAAAAGTTTTTGAAACATTCTCTAACGATTTTTAGATTTGTTTCTTTTTCAATAAATTCAAACATTCTAAAAAGGTTTTTGAAAATAACTCAATTTTCATTTTTAAATTTTCTAAGACCCTATTTGACTACCTACGTACTTATTAATTCACTAGCATCCTTCTCTTTTTGTTATCATCAAAATTCATGAGAGATATCTAACATTCTCTCCCTTTTTTATGATAGCAAAAACACTCTATAGATCCAAAAACATAAAGCTAATCGAATCAACAATTGCATTATTCAAACATATTAAAAGTTTACATAAATGATTACTATAAACAAAAATGATTACTAAAACTACTTGCGGCCCTGTCATTATCACCATATTATGCAGTACTTAAATGTTTTTGGTTTTTTCCCCCCTTTTTTATTGTTATCATAAAAAATTATTTATTAACTACCCCTCGATATTCATAAACGGACAATATGTGCATATCGAAAAGACTTCATTGATTAACAGAACATACCTAATTAAGTCCATAGAGGGACATGTCATCAGAAAACAAAAGATATCGATATCATAATAGAGTTTGATTAAAACAAAAGATCATAACACAAAACAAAATACTAGAAAAGAAAAGTTATTTGTGAGTTCTTTTTGTTTTCTTTCTAGTACAAAGCTTAAATCTTCCAAAGTATGTTGGAATCTCCTTACTAGAAGGAGTAGCTTTAGATGGTTTCGCCACATTAGGAGTTGGTTCTTTGCTCTTATCAGAAGTCAGTGTGATCTAAGTTAGAACAGGTGTAGTATCCTCTTTGTTGGAACCAATAGAAAGAACTTATGTGTTTTCCTTTTAGAGGTGTCTATTCTTCAAGGTTCAAGACAAGAGTGGTAATTTGAGGTATTAGAGTTTTTTAAGATGGAAACTTAGGGTCTAAAGATTGTAGGGAGATGACTAGAGTTTTGTCGGAAGCTAAAATAGGGAGTGGATCGATTTGAACATTTAGTTGAGTAGAAACCATAGGGGAGTGAAGTTCAATTACTGTAAAGTGAGGATCTAAGTAAGGAACATTTTGTTTAGATGGAGGAACAGATGGTTGAGTCTATTCAGGGAGTTTAGATGGAAGATCAATAGGATGAGCTTTGTCATCAAGATTAGATTTTGAAATAGTTTCTTTAACCCAAGCTTTGAACAAGTCTTTTATTCTTGTAAGTTGATCCTTGACTAGATTCCTAAGAACTTCCTTAATTCCCTCAAAATTTTGTTCAACAAAAATCGAACTTTCTTCTTGGTTAGAGGGAACAGGTTGTAACTCAATACTTTTGGAATCACTATCTAAAGGTGATCCAGTTGCTTCCTTAAATTCTATCCTACTCATTCTTTTTACCTATTTCCTTTTCTTATTTTGATTTTTCACTGCAATTTCCTTTCCTCATTATCTTTTCTTTTCATTGTCCTATTCTTCAATAATGATCACCCTTCTTTAAATGTTTAAAGAGTGAACATAAATTCCTCCATTATATGAATGCCAAAGTTTGTTATTTACATAAATCCCCATCTACTTAATGGTTCTTTGTCCTAATTTAATAGGATAAAAAGGACAAATTGCTTCACTTGGTATTTTTAGTTTCTTCAATTTGAAAAGAGCCATTAACAAACTACCATATGGCCTAACATCCAATTGTTGCCATAAGTGCCTCATCATAAGCTTAACTACATCTACTTTTCTTTTTCTTTACATTGCCAAAACAACCAATGCATCTTCTCTTATTATAGAGGTTGCACTACCCCTTCTAGGAAACACAAATGTATTGACAAACTTATGTAAGATTCTAATTAATAGCTTAAACTTTGTGCTAAAAATATCCTTGCCCAACTCAATTCCATCATTCAACTCAGTAAACACATTCTCCTTAGTTATTTGCATTAGATTTTCATCTTCTTAGATTTCTTTAATGCCGAAGTACATTAGGATATCCCTCTTTGATATTTCAATTTTTTGACCCAATACTACTGACTTCCAAACTTCTTGATCCTTATTATCAAGACTTCTGTAAAATTCATCCATAAGTTCCCCATATATAACTCCTCTCATATTTACCAAATTATTCTGCCCTAACCCATCCATATACTACTGCCAGTAAAAACTATTCTTTTTAAAAAATTCTAAATCTAAATAAAAAAAATCTTTGATAGATAGATTTTTACCTTTCACTATATATCTTTTCTTAAATTTGTCTTTTGACTTGGAGAAGGGTTTTGTGATCACTACTTTTGAAGATTTCTACACAGCTTTAGAAGGTTTTGAGGTTTCTTCATCGGGGTTGTAACATTGGTCTTTCAAGGAGTCTTCTTGGGTTTTGGTATAAGAGGTTGTTCAGGAGGATCTCTTTTAGACTTTTCTTCAAATGGCTTGTTTGAAGAACCATCATCTTCAGATTCAGCAACTTCTTTGAATGAATTAGACTTTTGCACATCCTGAGCATCCTTCTGATTAAATTCCTAGATAGGTTCAGACTGTTCCTTAGAACCATTCTTTTGGTTCACTTACTAGGTAGTTTCATCCATTAGTTCATCACGAAGTTCTAAGGTTAGGGTTCTTTCAAGTGATTCTTGATGCGTTTTAGAGAGAGGATTGGGTTGAGAATTTGTAGGAACGATAGTATTGGTTTCTTGTTTATCAAGAACAATAGGATTATCGGGATTGTTTTAAACTTTGGTTTTGGTTCCTTTTGCAGTAATACAAGTTAATTTTTTAGGAGCCATGATTTTGGTTGAGAGAGAGAAATCATGAGAAAGAGATATGAAGAGTTTGAAGAAGAAAGAGAATAAGAGGTTTTTATATTGAAGAGAGAAAAAAAAAATAACTACAAGATCTTATTAGTCCTTATCTGCATTCATGTAGGCTAGCTAAATAAACCCACTTCCAAGATAGTTTAGGACACAATAATCAAATTATAAGACCTACTATCTATACTTTTCACGTACAAAACACATGAAAAAAATATTAGCACGTTTGGTCTTTAGATGCCAAGACAGATTTGCTCGTGATCAATAATTTAAGCTTAAGAGGAATTAATTAAATATTCTCCATGCTAACAAAAAGGGTTACATACACCAATTTTATTATGAATAAATTCAAAACTTAATTTATCCAAAGGCTTTGTAAATATATCTACAAATTGATATTCAATTGGAATAAAATTAATGCTTACAGCATTATTTGCAACATGATTACGAATAAAATGATGTCTTATTTCTATATGTTTTGACCTTAAGTGATGGACTAGATTTTTTGTCAAATTAATAGCACTGGTATTATCACATTTTATGGGTATATTTTTACAATTTATCTCATAATCATTCAATTGTTGTTTTAACTAAAGTATTTGAGTACAACAATTTCCAATTAATACATATTCGACTTCTGCAGTTAAAAGAGTAATAGAATTTTATGTCTTGGAAGACCAAGAAACTAGCTTATCCCTTAAGAATTGATAAGTACCTAAAGTACTCTTTCTATCTACTTTGCAACCTACATAATCAGTATCTAAATATCCTATGAGATCAAAATTTTGACTCTTAAGATACGAAATTCCTAATTTTGCAATGGTTTTTACATATTTAAAGATCTTTTTAACTGCATTTAAGTGCATTTCTATTGGTGAATTTTGAAATTTAGCACACATACAAGTACTAAATAAAATATCAAGACGTGAAGCTATCAAATATAGCAAAGATCCAATTAAGCTTTGGTATAATTTCTCATTCACCTTTTTGCCATTACCTATGATGTCAAATGATAAGAATCAGCCTGTGACTATCTCCAAGTCGAGGCTGACTTGCTTAAAGCCAAAGCTAACCTGAGTCGAGGTCGAACAGTATTGGCCGAAGTCGAGCTAATACTGAAAGACTGAGAGAAAGAAAAGGAGCCACTCGGCATCAAGTCTGTCATCTGTTGAGAAGCCGAAAGACTATATAGTTAAGGACTCGTGGTCAAAGATCCACTTAGCACAACATGGAGAGATTAGTGCCAACTAATTCTAGTACTCGACAATTATGAGCTGACCTTTCAAGTATCTTGGCAAAGTACAGCAAGACTTCAGGGACTCCTCCTCGAACCCAGACATCCAACTATCGATCCTATCTAGTTTGGATCTTGCTCCTTCCAAGACAAGCCGAATGACTGCATGCCGACTTCTTTTATTAAACACATAGTTTTGTATTCTTGTGTATATTTTCCTTATTTTAATTATGGGCCCATTCTTTAGGGTTTAAGGCCTTGTATATTATTTAAAATTTTACCACTAGGATTTTAGGACTTGCTCATTTATAATTAGCAAAGAAGATCATCAAATAGTGAAGAATATACATATATTTAGAACTTTTCTCTTTTGAGTAAGGTTATTCATGAGCTCTTAAAGCTTGCATTTGCTGGATTATTGAGTGTTGATTAACTTTTTAATCTTTCTCATGTTCTTATCATTATTGTCCTTAAGATTGTGGTGAACCCTTCATCTAAGTAAGTTAGTAAGTCACATCTAACCTCTCATTTGAACCCTGAGTGACATTTAGTGTTCGTAAGTCATATCAAACCCTAGTTCGAGTTCAACCCCTAATTGTGTTTGTGTCTTAATGCGTGATATCCATACACAATCATCATCAAAACCCCCCATTTTACTTCCTATTCTTCATTCCCACCTGAACCCTGACTCATCTTAGTATCAAAGATTTAGGGAGATATACGCACATCATTCTTCAATGTTTGCTTATCGTTTGAACATTTGATTAGTTGTCGTTCTATAGTATAGTGTATTGTTCGAGTTCTTAGTAGCCATAGTATTGTGTTCAAGTAACAATAATTTCAGTAGTTAATTCTAGTTGCTATGGAAGTGTTTAACAGTTGTGGGCACTTATAAAAGTCAATTAGTAGTCATTTCTAGGTTATAATAGTTGTATTTTGCTATAAATCATGTTTGTTCAATTTTCTCTGAAAATTACTGTATAGACAAGAATGTCTAAAGGTAATGTCAATAACAATGGTGATAGTCCTTGCAAAGTTTGAGGCAACATGTTCATAACTTGGAATATCTGATTTAGAATCTCACTGACTCTATTCATAAGCTTACTAATTTAGTTAGAGGTCGCAAATGTGTTGGCCAAGGTAAAAGAAGGGAACGAATGCCCACCAATAGAAGTAGCTCTAATGAGCTTGATAATGATGAGCGATAACTAAGAAGAGCTACTGAGCCAAGAAGAGGAGAAAATTAACCTGTACCAAGAAGCAATGATAGGAGTGTTGACTCTGAAGCGAATTAAGGAGCCTAAAGACGAAAGCTGAAGTTGAGAAGAAATATGGCCGAGTAAAGTTCCAACAAAAGTAGCCGATCCAAGGTGAACTGACCAATTAGGAATGCAAGGGATGAATCCCGAGCACATAGCTAAGGACTTGACAACATCAAGTTTAAACTGCTAACCTTCAGAAGAAGTAACCAACCTAAAGAGTTCCTTGACTGGGTTGCCCAAGTCGAGAAGTTGTTTAAGTGTTATGAGTGTAATGATCGAACAAGGGTTAAGCTGTCTTCATTATCCCTTGTTGAATATGCAAGTCTTTAGTAGGATAAATTGGTCGCTAAGCAAGATGCCGAAGGAGAAAAGCTGATCAAAACTTGGAGGCTTATGAAGAGGTTAATGAGCCAATACTTTGTGCTAACTTATTTCAAGCAAGAGATGCTCCATGCTTTCCAGCACCTAAGACAGGGTCGAAACATTGTCAAGGAGTACTTATAGGAGTTTGAGACCTTAATGACAAGATGTAAGATTGCTAAGCTACAATACCGCACCATTGCTAGGTTTCTAAGTGGACTTCTAGACGACATTGCCAACATAGTTGAATTGCAACTATTTAACTCATTAGACAAGCTGATCAATCTAGCATTGAGATTAAAAAAGGCATCAAAGGTCGACTAATTAACTTCAACAAGTCAACCCTCAACTTAAGAAGTATGCCGAAAGGTGGCTAGAGAAGAAGATGGAGAGAGGTGAGTCTAGTTAACCAAATTAAGCTGAAGTAAAGAAGGTAGAGATAGAAAAGGTACCCGACACCAAGGCTCACGAAGTTAAATACTTCAAGTGCTTAGGCTACGGACATATTGTTTCTCAATGTCTAAATAAAAGGGTCATAGTCTTAAAGGGTGAAGGACCCGAAGCTCAAGTAGAGAGTCAAAGTGATAAGAGTTTAGGAGATGAGTTGATAGAAGAAGATATCTACGCTAAAAATCTAGTTGAACTCTTAGCTATGACTAGCCAACCTAAAAGCAGATCTCGAACAAAGGGAAAATTTATTTCATATTCAATGTTTGGTAAATGGGAAGACCTGTTCCCTGGTTGTTGATGGAGAAAGCTACATCAACATCATTTCTACCAAGCTAGTTAAGAAGATGAAGATGCCAACCTACCTTCATCCTCGACCTTATGGATTGAAGTGGTTTAATGACAAAGGTATGGTCTATGTACATAAGAGAACTCAAATAGCATTCATGGTTAGGATGTACGAGGACGAGATTGAATTCAACATGATCCCTCTGAATGCTACAAATTTACTTCTTAGCCGACCATGAGAGTATGACCAAAAAGTGATCTATGAAAACTTCCTTAACACTTATACGGTTTGGAAAGATGGGAAGAGCTATTGCTTGACCCTATAAGTGTTGAGAAAATCCAAAGTAACTTGGCACCCATGGTGAAGATAAAAGGGAAGAGAAGTTTGTTTAGTATCCTAACCTATGCTCATTATTTAGCGTCGAGGACGACTTCTTTTCAGCCCTACGATAATGATAGGAATCAACTCATAACTATCTCCAAGTTAAGGTCGACTTGCTCAAAGCTAAAGCCAGCCTGTTCCATCTCGAAGCTAAATTGTTCAAAGTCAAGGCCAAACAACCATTACCAAGGCTGAACTAATACCAAAAGACTGAGAGAAAGAAAAAGAGCCACTTGGCATCAAGTCTATCGTCTGCCGAGAAGCCGAGAGACCGTATAGCCAAAGACTCAAGGTTACAGATCCACTCGACACAATACGAAGAGACTAGTGCCGACTAATTCTAGTACTTAGTAATTGTAAGCTAACCTTTCAGGTATCTTAGCCAAGCACTGCGAGACTTTAAGGATTCCTCCTCAAACCCAAACATCCAATTGTCGACCCCATTTAGTTCAAATCCTGCTTCGTCTAAGATAAGTCGAATGACTACATGTCGACTTCTTCTATTAAATGTACAATTTTATATTCTAGTAAATATTTTCCTTATTTTAATTATGGGTCCATTGTTTAGGGTTTAAGGCCTTATACATTATTTACAATTTTGTCACTAGGGTTTTAAAACTTGCTATAAATAGCAACATTTGTAATTAGCGGAGAAGTTCATCGGATAGTGAAGAATATACATACACTTAGAACTTTCCTCTTTCAAGTAAGGTTATTCTTGAGCTCTTAGAACTTGTGTTTCCCGAATTATTAATTGTTGATTAACTCTTTAATCTTTCTCGTATTCTTATCAATATTATCCTTAAGATTATGGTGAAGTCTTCATTTGAGCAAGTTATTAATATTTATTTACCAAGAGAACTACACCAAATAGATTATGAAGACATTTGGTTTTGAGAACACTAGTGATTCTTTAACTCATATGAGTATCTCAATATAGTTTGATGATACACAGCAGCTCTCCCATGAGTGACATCTTAAATTTTGCCTACATCAAGCTTGAAAACTCTTAACAATGTTTTTCATTAGCTGCACCAAAAACAATGTCATCAACATAAATCTGTACAACTAACATATCTTCTCCATAATGTTGCATGAAAAGTGTAGTATCTACTCTTCTCCTTTGAAAGTTATTTTTAATTAATAATTGACTTAATCTTTTGTACTAAGCACGATCAGCCCATTTAAGTCTATACAATGCCTTTTTCAACTTATATACATGATCTGATTTGAAAGGATCTTCAAATCTAGGGGGTTGATTAACATACACTTCTTCTTTTATAGAGCACTTTAGGAAAGCACTTTTTACATCCATCTGATACAATTTAAAACTTTTCAAACAAGCAAATTCAAGTAATAATTTTATAACATTCAGCCTAGCCATAGGAGCATAAGTTTAATCATAGTCTATCCTTTCTTCTTGAGAGTATCCTTTAGCCACTAAACAAGCTTTATTTCTTATTATTTTTCCATGCTCATCTAGTTTGTTCTTGAAAACCCATTTAGTACCTATGATTGACTTATCTTTAGGTTTTGGAACTAAACTCCAAATCTGATTTCTCTAAAATTAACCAAGTTCTTCTTGCATAGCTAGAATCCAATTATTATCTGTTAGAGCTTCAATAACTGAATGAGGTTCAATTTCAAAAATTAAGGCAAAATAGTTTTCAAAGTTTTGTAAGCTCGATCTTGTTCTTATTCAAGATCTAACATTACCAATTACAAGTTCAAGAGGATGATCAACTTTAAATTTAAGAGATAGAGGTGGACTATGAAAGTGTTCAAAACCTTCTAACTTACCTTATAGACATGTTTCAACAAACCTAGTATTAGTTTCTAAAGAACCTTTTGATCCTGGTTTTGTTTTAGATACATCAGGCATTCTTTAAGTTTTCGTTGTTTTGTTTGAAGGAGGTTTTGACTTGCTTTCTTTTGAATCAAGTTGTATTGTATTTTTTTTTATTTAAAACAATTAGAGATTCACCATCTGATTCTTCATTGCCTTTTCCTTCAATAAATTTGACATGATCCTTCTATCATTTTTGGTTCTTTATTGTAAACTCAATATGCCTTCGAGTTTAGAGAGTAGCTCAAAAAAATGGTTTCATCAACTCTTTATTCAAATTTTCCCAATACCTTTTTTATTTTCTTTACAAAACACTTGCAACCAAATGTGTGAAAATATGAAATAATAGGTTTTCTTCCTTTGTAAATCTCATAGGCAGTTGTATTTGTTATAGGTCTAACATATACTTGATTTATGCTGTTGATGCTGCTTCTACCCAAAAATGATCTATTATATTACTTTCATTAAGTAGAGTTCTCGTCATTTCTTAAATGGTCTTATTTTTGCATTCAACAACTCCATTTTGTTGTGGAGTATAAGGTGTTGAAAAGTTATGAGTGATGCCCTTTTCTTCACAAAATGAGATAAAATCTTAATTTTCAAATTCCTTTCCATGTTCAATTTGTAGACTAATGATGGAGAGGCCTTTTTCATTTTGAATTATTTTGGAAAAAGTTTTAAAGCTTCTAAATGCATCACTTTTATGGTGCAAGAGTAAGATCCAAATAAATCTAAAGAGTTCATCTACTACAACTTGTCCATACTTATTTCTTCTAAGATTTAGAGTACAAGTTGGACCAAATAGATCTAAGTGCAATAACTTTAAAGGTTTTTGAGTAAATATAACTTTCTTACTCTTATGTGATGATGAACTCATCTTATTCTTAAAGCAAGTAGCACGATGAATATTCTCATGGGCATGCAGTTCTGGTAAGCCTTGAATTAAGTTCTTTTTAGATAAATTCTCAAGTTGTTGAAAATCCATGTGTCTTAGCCTTTTATGCTAGAGTATAGTATTATCATTTACTAATATGAAGCAACTTTCAAATGGCACTTTCAATGGTTTAATTAAATAAACATTCTTCTTTCTGAATCCTTTAAACAACTTAAGTCCATCCTTATTAAAACCAATAGAATTATCATGTTCAAAAATTATTCTATATCTTTTATCACACAACTGACTTATGCTTAGTAAGTTATGTTTCAATCCCTTAACCAACAATACATTTTCAATTGAATGAGGAGCCAAACCAATTGAACCTACCGTAATTATTTTACCTTTACCATTATCTCACATAACCATCTTCCTTCCATTCCAAGTTTGTAAACAAAAAAGCATCATCTATCATGTGTCTTGAGCATCCATTGTCAAGATACCACATTTTTTTTAACTTAGCTTCATGTTCCTTCATACATCATAGCATAATCAAGTCTATTTAGGAACCCAGCGGAGCTTAGGTTCATGAAAATTCAAGCTTGTCTTTTGAATTGGACCTTGATTATTGCTAAGCTTGTATATTTTGTGAAAACAATGTTTCTCTATGAGACCTAATTTATTACATAGAAAACAAGCATAAGGTTTGTACTCCATATTCCTGTTACTTATTACTTTTCTTTGTCTCAAATCCTTTCTAGAATACCCTCTATTCAACCTTTTATTGTACCCTTTAAAAGGATACTTATTGTTGTTTTAAGAGTACTTTCTATTATACCTTCTAACAAATTGTAACGTTTTGATTTTTTCCTTTTTCTTTGATTGTTTCTTGATTTTCATCTTTTCGTTTAACAAACACTATTTCTCTCATCGTTTTAGATGTTTCTCCAAATTTGAAACCAAGTCTAGATTTTGAATTATCTATCCTTTGACTAAAAATCAACATTTGTAATATCTTATCACTTTCATTAAACTTTTGGAATGTATTTTTGATTGACTTAGATAAATCCTCCATAAGATTTTTTTATTTTTTAATTTCTTCTTTTAGAATAAGATTTTCATTTACTAAAACTTTACAAGTAACATGTAATCCTTCGAAATAATTTTTCAAAAAATCATTTTCATCTACTAGCAATTGATTAATTCAACTAAGAGCTTGCTTTTCATTTTTTAATGTCTTTTCTTCTGATTTAAGCTTAGAAATCTTATCACTTAATTTGGAAAGAGCTTTGAGCAATTTGTTGATTTTATCACATATATCATCTAGTACTTCTCTGTCAGAATTAGAATCGGTTTCAAAATCTACCTTAGAGGTTGCCATAAGACATAAATTTTCTTCTTCACATTCTTCTGAACTTTCTAATTCAGTTTCTAAATCTTCGAAATCACTCCATGTAGCCATTAGAGATTTGTATTTCTTCTTAAATTTCTCCATCTTCTTGATCAACAATGGACATTTATACTTAATATGTCCTAACTTTTTGCATTCATAGTAAATAAGTTCATTTTTGAATTATTTTCTCTTCCTTTTCCTTGATTGCCTTTCCTATATTATTAGATCGATTCTTATGAGTAGTAAATGTTTTAGTAAATATTTTCTTACCTTTCTTCTTTTACCATTTGTTAAGCTTTCTAGCTAAGAGCGTTGCATCCTCGTCTTCTTCTTCAAATGAATAATCTCTTTCAGAGTTAGCATTTATTTCTTTGGGTTTGAAAGCTACGACCCTTTTTCTTTGTATCCTCTGAAGTACTTTTTTATTTGAGAAAGTCAGTTTCATATGCCATGAGCTTGCTACACAATTGACTTAAGGTTAGTATCTTTAAATCACAAGCTTCTTCTATGGCGATTTCCTTTACATTTCAGATTTTGAGAAGAATCCTTAGCATCTTACCCACCATTTCTACATTACTAATTATTTTGTCAAGAGAAGACAATTCAATAGTTATAGTAGTGAATCTACTAAAAGAATTCTTGATTTCTTCACCAGGAAAGATTTAAAAGGTTTCATATTATTGAACCAGTGAGTTGATTTTGATGCCTTCACTTTGAGATCTCCTGTTGAGATGATTTTTCAAGCTTGATAATCTGATTCCTTCACATTTGTCTCCATCCTGAATTTCCAGTAAGGAAAATTAGTTCCATCAAAAAATGATACCTTACCGAGCTGAACTGTTAAACTACCACTTGGTTCACCCATAATCTTAAACTCTATGTGATATTAGAGCAAAGCTTTAATACCAATTTTTGGTCCCCTAGAAGATATAAAGAGGAGGGATAGTGAATTGACATCTTTCAACTTTTTAGAACTTTTTCATTGTAAATTGAAATTACCTTTCTTGATAACTTAATTTAGTGAATAGTGGTATTCTAATAATTCAACACAATTAGATAACACAAACTAAAAGAGACTAGGAGAAGAATATGAGGCTGAAGATTTATAGAGCCTCAGCCTTTTGCTTACTACTCTTTTCTAGCTCCACTACTGGGACCCGGTCTACTTTACCGGTATCATTTCACTTGATCCACTAAATCAAAATCACAAGAAATTTACAAGCACTTGCCATACATAGGCTTCACTACACTAAGCTTTACCTATCTAGCCTATCTACAATGTAGGCTAATTACAAACCTATAGAATACAATCTAACTTCTCTCAATACTCAAACAACAAACAAAGCTTGCAAATTACAAGTCAGAACAATAATACAAGTCTCAAAAAAAATTTCACACTAAAACAAAAATG
Source organism: Lumnitzera littorea (assembly GCA_024138015.1). Classification (NCBI taxonomy): domain Eukaryota; kingdom Viridiplantae; phylum Streptophyta; class Magnoliopsida; order Myrtales; family Combretaceae; genus Lumnitzera; species Lumnitzera littorea. The sequence continues at coordinate 93,157,045 of JAMXBB010000008.1, forward strand.
ATGATTGATGAATAATTTTTTTTTATTCAACTATTTGAAGAAGTATTGAGAACCTTTCTGTGCTCTTTCAGGTAGTCAAATTTGATCACAATCAAGGTGTAACAAAAGTATATTTTTCTTTCTCAAATACATGCCTAAACTTTTGAATCACTCCCTCTTATGCTTGTGCCTTCCAACGGTTAAAAAAATGTTGAGAAATCTCTTTAAATCACATTTATCCTTTACGACGGCTAGGTAATCCATAGATATTTTTTGAAAAGATCTCAATAGTTGAAATTTAAATCCAATCCTCTAAGCTTGGTAAGATAAGCTTGATCAGCAATTTTCAAATAAACTTCAGGTTTGAAATTAAAATCCCACAGGATCCGAAACCAACCTTGTCCTTATCTAATGTAAGATATTATCTTGATTTATCCAAAACTACGTTCACTTAAGAATAATTCATATCGATCTTAATTCCATCTTAAGTAAAATGAGATTAAGTGTATTTCTCTAATACACCAAATTTAGTAGAGCTAAGCCTTGTTTATTTCGAATCTGATATGTACTAAATTTCAATGTTACTCTTCCAACCTAACTTTCTGAATAACCTTCTGAAGAGTATCAATATTCTTTTCTTTAAAGTCTCTAAACAAGTTTCTAAAATGCAGTATCAATTCTTCTTATAAAAGCTTTTGAAACATTCTCTGAAAATTTTTGGACTTATTTCTTTTTCAATTAACTCAACCATCTAAAAAGGTTTATGAAAATAACTCAATTTGCATTTTTAAACTTTCTATAGCACTGTTTGAATACCTACATACTTGTTAATTCATTAGCATCCTTCTCTTTTTGTCATTATCAAAATTCATAAGAGATATCCAATAGTATTATCATACCCAAAACATTATAATAGATATATAATTGTCCAACACGATGTTGATATAGTGTTATGTTGTGGAACTTCTCATAAGTCTCATTAGGAATTCTATATAATTTATTTTTGACTTATCCGTTGGGCTTATGTTCATGAGTTGCTTTAATGTAGTGTTTTATGGTGACGGTTTGTGTATATGATCTATTCCTTAAGTAGAATTTTTTTTTTCTTTTAGATTAAGGGCAATTGATGGAACTACATTCCTTAGTAGCGTTCCTTATAAACTATTTGTAACACCTCAAAACTAGAGGTACTACAACTCGCCTCATGCCATTATCCTATGATGATACGATAAGGCTTCTATAACCTGTATACATGTCTAAATCCATATCGATTCAAAATATCCACCAAACTCTCATATCATGAGCCTATAAATAATTCTTTGAATAAAGTTATCAATTTCACTTCATAAATATTGAAGGACATAGTATCCCTAACATTAATAAGAAAAACTAGAGTCCAAAACGCTCCCAAAAAGAGTAAATCTCAACTCCTCACTAAAGTTTCATTCCCTAACATAAAATTGAAAGCTAACGATTAACTAATCATATATCTATCTCTACTAGTCATCATAGTAATAAAGATAATTGACGCCTTGCCCATCTTGATCAAATTTTACATACAACTCCTCATAAACATAAAAATCCTTCATACCTATAGTTGCAAAAAAATAAAAATAAAAAAATCCCCAAGAGGTAAGTTAATGCCTAGTACATATATACAACAATCACCTATGCATGTCAAATAGTTCATATTCATATACATGAAATGCAAATAGATAAGGCAAGCATTCATGCATTATCTTTTCATTAAGTCTAGTAAATAACATAATCTTGACATCTCAAAACTTGGGGTAACTTATGACCCCTTTCACGTGATATATATATATATATATATATATATATAATCTTAACATCTCAAAACTTGGGGTAATTTATAACCCCTTTCACGCAATATATATAAATATTGGGAACTGCCACTCTTAGCCTAAAACCCATAAGTTTCTAAATCTATTCATATCATAACGATGTGTAACTCCACGAGAGACAACAACACATATCGATCAACGAGGTACCCTATAGGGATTCGCCACTACGAGCCTCATGGCCAACTCAAGCACATGCAACAAGCATTTATAAGCTGTATAATTTTTATTTAATTTTTCATTTTCTAACCTAACATACACACTTAGCAACCAAGTATACACATATCTATCACAATGGGGTCAACCTAGGAACCTAACTAGGTTAAATTAGTACATATTTGACATAATATATTCTATCTTAGTACTACTTCAGTAATTAGTTATATCTCATTTTGTCTATTTGACTTACATACATATGTATATATATTCATATAGATACATACTATAGTAAAATGCTTGGTATAAAATATAATATAATATAAATTAATATGGATATACTAAATCTTTTTATATAATTTGCTTAACTTATGAAAAACTATATAATATAATATCATACTCAATATAAACTAAAACATATTATATTATATGATACTAATGATTAATTCGTTAAAATATATGAAATACAAATTAAAAGTAATCTTTCGGTAGCTTTCACCATAACATTTGCTTATTAAACTTATTATAATAAATAACTAGGAGAAAGATAACTAAATNAAAATATATGAAATACAAATTAAAAGTAATCTTTCGGTAGCTTTCACCATAACATTTGCTTATTAAACTTATTATAATAATATACTAAGGAGAAGAGTAACTAAATTATAATATAATAATAATATTTATTACAGCTAAGTATATATATATAAACTAAGGGATAGACTTTTGCGAGAAGATCATCAACAAGCATCACCGGCCGGCCACAACTAAAAACAAAATTCTGATCATGGCATCTTCATTGGCTAAGTTATAATATATGTAGTATATATATATATATATATAGTATATAGCACATATATATATATATAGTATATATATATATATAGCGCATATATATATCTATATTATTAAAGCAAATTAGACCTTAAATAATTGTTTTTCTTAAAATTATATATTTACTTTCTATTTACTATTATCTAACAAAAAAAACTAATAATAAAATAAACTATTAAAATTATAATTAATGGATAAACATGCCTACTTACTTATTTTTTCTCTTTCTCAATTTCTTTATTTTCTCTAATTTTTTTCATTTTCTCACTTTTCTACACTCTCTTACTAACTAACTGAACATGTATCTCTTTTTTTTCTCTCCAACATTGTCTCTTCTCATTTTGTATTTTTAGCATACACAAACAATACGAGTGCATCGACTACTAGTACATATATATATATATATATATAAATATATATTTAATTTTAAATAATAAAATCATAAAATATTAATATAAACCATAACATATCATAGAATATAGTATAATATATTATAGAATATATTAACATAACATGTGACGTTCTACGAGATGTGGCCTCGAGCAATCTGCATTCTATCCTTGTCGAAGTGAAACAATAATGGCGAAAAAGAAAACAACATTCCAGCTGTACTCTTTTTTTTTTTTTTTTTTTTTTTTTAAGGACAACTTTCTGACGCATCACGTCACCCATTCACGCACCATTAGCCAATCTCGAATCGATTGCTGCCACTACCGACAATGATAACACAGCCACTGATTACAGAAAACAAAAAGAAATTGTCAAATTATGTAAAGAACTCAACTTACATATATGAAAGCGGATTTCACACTAAATATGTGCAAGAACTTGCAACTAGACGAAAAAAGACACATGATATTTGTTTTCTTAGTACTTCTTCGAAGGAAAACAAACTTCCAAGATTTTGACCTAAACTTACCAATAAACCATACTAAGACCCATTCTTGCTGCGTTTCACTAAATTTTATTGCTAAAAGGTGTTGTTTCACAGGTTGCTTTCATCAATCAATGAAGTTTTTGCATATGGAAAATAATGACGTAATAAGATGGTTAAAAATATAGTAAGGGATGAAAAAATATGATAAGAGAGGATGGTAGATACATTTTAATATCGTGGGAGGGAAAAAAATGTGTCTGTGAGAGAAAAAAAAAAAGATATTTCTTTATCTTTAGTCTATTATTATTATTAGTATAATTATTATTGGGCTTTCTGCGTATGTTACACTATTGCCATCAATCCTCTAGTTGTGTATAGAGCATTAGTTTCTTATTTATTACTTTGGCATTAGGACCACTAGAGGAATAACACGAGGATTTGGAAAAGCGAAATGGGGGTTTAAGTAGTTGAATATCATCAAGCTTTAAATTAATGTGTGCTTATTATATACTTATATAAGAGGAAGTGGATTTCATGGCAAACCTCCTACATCGAGATACTTTAATTTTTTTTTTTTTCCTTCTTTTTCTTTTTAACTTAAAAGTGTTACACAATGGCTAAATCTCTCTCTAATAGGAAACATAATAAAATATGAAAAATGTTGGATGCTTTTAATTCTTAGAGTTTGCATACATTTGCCTTATCATTTCTTCTTGTTGATTTCTCTTGCGAGAATCTATTATGACATTACCTTTGAGATATAGTGTTATCATATCTGGTCATGGGAACTTCGAACACATGCCATTTAACCTTTATTATGTTTATAGCGTTACAGTTAGAAAAAAAATCTTATGTAATATTGACTGTATTATTTCTGCATAGGTAACTGAAAAGGATCTCTCCAAAGAGTTGTACAAAAAGTTCAACGTGGTATGTGCTGATCCTTGTCATTTTTTCTAGACATTTAGTCTCAATATCGAGCGTTGATGTCATGATGCCTTAAGGGAATGTAACTTTTAAGTCATTCAATTCGTTGATGGTTAACATTTTTCATAAATTAACTTTGTAATCTTTATAATGTTTAATATGGTACCTTTGGTTAGTTTTCTGTATAATGAATTCTGTCAGCGGTATTGTTGCCAACTAGTTTTTCATATTTCAATAATGATGCACATTATAGGAGTCAGATAAACCAGACCAGGCTGTGCGCTTTTCTTTTAAATTATTTATATGCCTTTCTCTTTCTCCACCCGTGTTACTAGTTTCATCTTGTTTCAGTTTAAATTAGATTCCTAAGCGCAATCTTCACTCAAACAATTCATTATTTTCTCTACTCCCACTTGAGACCTACTGGTTTTTCAATCTATTTCTCACTACACTTTACATTTTTTTTTTCCTTTTCAATTTTTGCTCTTCTCTACGTGGGTTTTCTTGGTGATTTTCTGCTAGGAGTTTACTTCTACATTTCAAGCATCTTTTTTCTAGATTGTATATCATTATTTTCTTTTAGGGATTCAATCTTTGAGGTGATAAGTTAATATTTAAATATATTTTACTAACTTCCTACTAGAGTTTTAAGATTTCATTTGGTTGTGTAATTTTCATAGTATTAAACTGGATAAAAAATTTTATTCTATATTTGATTTGTAAATTTGCTTAATGATAGAACAAAAATTAAGTTGATGAACTGGACAAAATGCTTAAATTTTGTCTCATCTGCATCATGGTATAAAAATAAAATTCACTGATCAAAAACAAAAAATATTTTATATTCCTAAAAATACCGCTTCATATTATTATATTAAGTTAATAAATATTATTTTTATTAAATATTAAAAATTTATTTATTTTATAATATAAATAATTAATTTTTCAATATAAATTTTGTGTCCAGTATTTTGCAAACTAAACATAATACAATAAGCTTATATTAACCAGTCCTTCTTATACTTGTCATGTTTAGTTCTCTTTGTTCATTTTAATCCTTACAACCAAAAGTTACTTAAGTGTTGCATTAAAGGAGGAACAATAAAAAAAAAAAAAAACATTTTGCCTTCCCACTGCTATATACCTTCATAGTTAATATTTTGTTAATCTATATTCTAATTTAAGGAAAACACAAAGATATTTAATCCACTATTATCTCAAGTTATACACAAGTTCTCGCATTTTTTTTAGGATACTACGTTTTAATGGAGCAAACTTGTCTTACAATATATTTACTATCACAATAATAGTAATGTTTATCAGAATTATTAAAAAAAAAAAAGAGAGAGAGAGAGAGAAAAGGAAAAAATGGGAGACGTGTTGGGGCATGTGATATCTCTGGTAAAGACATAATTAAATGAAATTTAGTAGTCGTTCTTTTTTTTGTGAAATTTCTTCTTAAAATAAAATTATTGATTCACTTATTAAACCATTCATTAATCATTGTATAGAAATGAAACAAATTGAAAAATACAACTCCATATCAACTGTTATGTTTATGGGTTTCGTTCATTTATTAGACATTCTTATATAGAAAAGGATAGAAGTTGGATTTACCAACCATGATGTAGTACAAAGTTCATACTTAGATTAAATAGTTATCTAAGAAGGTTTACTAGTAATGGTGTCAATGGAAACATTATATGTCCATGTAAAAGTATAGGAATGTTAAGTGGGACTTAATTATTACAAAATTCATACATGCTCTAATGACAACTAATTATATTGGAAAGAGCATAAGTATGATACTGAATGCTACATTTCTAGATTGTTGAGATATGTTGGGGATAAGAATGAATCTAATGAGGAATAAAATCCATCTCATAAAGTTAAACAAATTCCAACAAAAGTCTTATGACACTTTCATTTGATCCTAAGATCACAAAGGCTTTTTATGTCATGAAAAATAACATCACTCTTGTGATGGCATAAGAATGAATATATAAAAGATTCTTATATGAGACACCTAATCTATTCACTTACTTGGCAACCATTTGACTATCAAAATAATCAATTTGCTAAAGATCCAAGGAATATTAGGCTTAGATTAGCATACGATGGATTCAATCCTTTCAAGTCCTTAAGCCTCTCGTATGGCACATAGCCCGTGATTCTAATACCTTATAACCTACCTCCTTTGATGTGCATGAAGCAACAATTTCTTACGATATCATTGCTTCTACTAGGTCTTACTACCCTAAGAAACAATATAGATATTTATTTACAACCTTTGATTGAGGAGTTGAAAGAGTTATGGCATAATGGGATTATCATTTATGATGCTTCCACAAAACAAAATTTCCAAATGCATGCTGCATTATTGTGGACAATTAGTGACTTTCCAAGATATACTAACCTCTCAAGTTAAAGTACTAAGGGTGAGTTAGCCTGTCCTTCATGTCACAAGCATATACATTCAAAGTGGTTAAAGTATAGTGGCAAGCATTGCTACACAAACCATCAAAGCTTTCTAAGTAGTAATAGTGCTCTTCGAAGAGATAAATGGTCATTTAACAATACCGAAGAGTATGGTGAGGCTCCACCTCAATTAACTAGAGACATAGTTTTAAATGAGCTAAGTAGTTTTGAACACACATTTGGCAATGTGGTAAGCAATAATCAAAAGCTGTCGTTTGATTGGAAGAAAGAAAGCATATTTTTTTAGTTACCATATAGGAGAATAATCTCATTCGACATAATTTAGACGTGATGCATATTGTGAAGCATGTATGTGACAATGTTATATGGACCCTATTAAACATGGAGGGGAAGTCCAAAGATCATATAAAAGCACACCGTGACTTATGTGATTTGGGAATTAAACTGGAGCTTTACCCTTATGAGGATGGCTACACTCAAATTTACTTGTCTCTTGCATGCTTTTCAATAGATAAGTTCGAGAAAGACTTATTTTGTTCCCTTTTACAAAATGTGAAAGTTTCGGATGGCTATTCTACAAATGTTTCACAATGTGTGAACTTAAAACCACACAAACTCTCAAGTCTTAAAAGCCATGATAATCACATTTTGATGCAACAACTGCTTCTATTGGCTTTGTGATTAGTTTTACCAAGCTAAGTTCAAGCAACTTTGATTATGTATTTTTTTTCAAAGACTTGTGTGGTAAAGCTCTTTATACTTAGGATTTGATTCATCTAGAAGGACAAATTACAAAAATACTTTGTCAACTGGAAAGTATTTTTCCTCCTTAATTTTTTAATATTATAATACATCTACTTGTCCATTTGCCTTATGAAGCTATGATTGCCAAACATATCCAATACCATTGGATATACCCTATTGAGAGGTATTTGTCTACGTATAAGTTGAATGTTCATAATCGATGTCATGTAGAGGGTTTCATTATGGAAAGCCACTTGGCAAAAGAATGTATGACTTTTTGCTCAAGATACTTAGAAGATGTAGAGTGTAAATTCAATCAAGTACGAAGAAACTACAATGTAAGGACACCTATTGCAGTAGAGTTGCCCATATTTAGAATGCCTAGTTATCCAATTTTGATGGAGAGCATTGTAACCTTTGACAATCAAACACCAAAGAAAGCACAATAGTATTTGATATTTAATTGTGAAGAGGTGGATCCTTTCATCAAGTAGTGTTATAAAAGCATGGCTTATAAATTTTTACACCATTATAGAATTATTGGTGTCTAATGTAATTTATATCACACATAGGGAGCATCATTCCTCAATTTAGGGTGAAAATCCTCTTGTTCAAAGATGAGATGTTGAGTAAATACATACAGATACATTTGTATCCTAGTTTATAGATTAAGTGAGTACTCTATCCTAAATTCAAATATCCTAAGTCATTTTTCAAGTGTATGATATAATGTGGAATATGTTTTTATCTATGTAGGTTCGAGATTGTCATTTTGTATCACAAAGAAATATTTCTAAAGAGCTCAAAGCATTAGCTGGAGGTCCTTATAGTAGGAAAAAGATACAAAAGATTTATTATTAATGGTTTTAGGTTTCAAAATTTAAAAACTTAAAAAGAAGAGAAAGATGAAAGATAGTAAAGTTTTTGTCACTACAAAAACTACTAGTTTTTCTAGTGCCAATAATAATAATCCTATTATTATAGTTGTCCCTTACTACATGATTCTAAAAGATATTATTGAGTTTTCTTTTTTTGAAAATAAGAAAGGTGTCTTATTTAATTATGATTGGATAGCACAAGGAAAAATAAAGCATGATGCACATGGTATTACACTTGTTAAATTTTTCATGACCAAGCAATAATAACCCATATATACTAGCATCAGAAGCACAATAGGTATTTTATGTAAAAGATCTTAAATATAAAGGATGGCATGTTATTGTCAAAACAATTGCTAGGGACTCTTTTGATTTGGGTGTTGACTTAATAGTTGATCTGGAATCATACTTCCAAAGTGAGATTCCTAGTAACAAATTCCAAGAGACCGAATAAGTAAGATAAGTTATAATAGATATATATGGAACCACATTAGAAGCAAATCTAACTCTAGAAGTTTGTAGTGATATAACATATATGAATAATATGAATGAAAGTTGACCTTCATTAAGAAAAGCATGTGAGTTTTTTTTTTTTTTCCTTTACTTTTTTCTTTAATTTTTTGCTCTTGGATTAATTAATATCATGCTTCATGTCTTCTTTAGTATTTTATGTGCCATGTTTGTATATTGTATTTGTTAGATGCTAATTTTTTTCTTTCATTTTATTATAATTGATGTACAGCTCTTAAAAATGAGGATGAAGAAAAGGAGATCAACCACTTGGCATGCACAACTTTACATAAGGTGAAAGTCAACATTCAAGATCTAACAATATAAGTCAAACAACACTAGGTCATTCTGAGGTATAATTTAATTATATCTATTCCATTCTACATATAGTTGATATAATTTTATCATATATGTTCGCTCAAGCTACTTTCCTTAATTTATGTAGCTTATCACAAGAACAAGGTTAAAGAGGCATGGAGCGAATGTCCAAATTAAAAACCCAGCCCAAGAAAGTGGCTTTGAGGTACTATTTTGCTTTAGAAATATTAAATATCATAGAATTAAAGTCATGCTTGTGCTCTCCTATTTTAGTTCTGGTCTTGTTGCTTGTACAATAGCCTAGTTTGACTTGTGTCCTTCATCTTTGATTTTCTTTGTTTTGTAATTATTTATATGCTTTTCTCTTTCTTCATCCATGTTGTTGGTCTCATCTTGTTTTCAAATTAGATTCTTGAGCTTAATCTTTAATCAAACACTTCCTTATATTCATAATGTCCTTTGATCTAATCATTAATGCCAAGTTTAGATGATATACCATCTATGCCAAGTTCTCATCATAGACCCTCAACTTTAGGTATTGAACATAGGCCATCGATACAAAATGTCAAGCATAGACCTCCAACACCAAATTCCAAACGTCCAATAGTGTAGTTATGTGAACTTGTTTTCCATATAACTAAATTATATCTACTTTTTCCATACTAGTGTTTTCTGGTTACTTTCTAGTCATAATTAAATGTTTATGCTTGCGAAATGCTATCTATAAGACATGATTGAGTTATTATTGAAACTTCTTGTGAGTAATTGTTGTTATTTAAACCTCAGTATTCATCAATAATAACTGCATGCATGACATTAGCGATTAAATGTATTAAAGGTCACATGTAGATCTTGTCAACGATGTTCCCCAATTTTCTACCCTTTGTACATGAAGATTGCTTAATGTTGACCATTGTAAATGATCATGATGATAAAGAAACTACTTAATATGGTTTCCACAGAGGATTTGTATCATACATTCTATTATGAGACTGAGAGAATTACTGTCTTTTTCCTTCATTCGGTTATCAAAGGTTGTCTACATTATAATCCACCTGTTATGAGGCATTTTAATGATGCATGAATTGATCGAGAGATTAATATCATCTTCAGGGATCTCTCTCTCTCTCTCTCTTATCTTTTTTTTTTTTTTGGGTGAATAAAGGTAGGTTTTGTCAATATCCCTTCATTTAAGTGTTTAACTCAAGCCTTTCACTTACTAATTAAATAGGTGCTCTAACAATAAACTACGAAAGCTTTTTCTTTATCTAGTCTTTTCTCATATTATTCAAGTATAAGATACTCAAGGTAAAGGAACATGCAAAGATGATGTAAGGATAATTTTAGTAGCATCTTTCATTAATGACTGTCATATTCTTTTTATGCATCAAGTATTTGACATATGTTAGGTTAGTGTTGTTTAGTGTGTACATGGGCCAATTATATGGATTACACAAAAAAGAATATTAAGCGCAATGTGATGAGAATCCATTTATATGACTATACTTTGCCCTTATAAGTTCTTAACCTTCCTTTAGGCAATAGGAATCACAATTGTATCATACTTATACTTGTTTCTTGTCTTTGGATAGGAGTGGAATTTGGTTATTTTGAAAAGCCTATTTAATGGAGAAAAAATTGCAAAGGGGTAGTCTAGAAAATAGATTCATCGTGATAAGTAGGAAGAGAATCATTAAGTCCTAGTTAGTATGATGTTCTTGTTCCAATTGCAATAAAAAATGATGAACGTCTTCTTAAATAATATACTTGGATAAAAACAATTGGAGATTCTATTGGCATACCAATTGCTAGGCCATTACCTTTTGTTAGTAATTTCCTTTTATTTTTTTCTTTCAAATGTAAAATCACCAATATAACATTGTTTTAACAATATATGTATTTGTCTTTCGTTAGTAGGTTGAAGAAGATGATGAAGTTTGAAAATGCTAAAGATAGAGGAAGATTGAAGAATTTAGACCTAATTATATTTGGTTTTTGTCTTTATGACGAAAAAAATTGACATGTATCAAACTTTTTGAATTATGGGAAAGCAAATCTCAAGGTACTATCCATTGACAATGTAATATTGTTCAAATGACAACAATGGAAAATGATTTAATTTTGTTTCATTATTGTGAAAGTCTTCTATTTGATTTAGTTGTTTTGTTTTATAACAGGTTTCAATTACATACAATGCAAAAATTTTAATATTTAATATAGGTTTCTAATTATATTTATATACAGTGAATAATAAAAAAAAAAAAAAGAAAACCAACCCTTAGAGGGGAAGTTAAATGCATACCAATGAGCATCTCCCTACTCCCACTCCCCCTTACCCCCACCCCACCGCAAACCCCCCTGCTCCAAAAAAAAAAAAGGAAAAAAAAGCAACTTGTAAGGGCGATTATGTCCTGTTTAGGGAGTTTAAAGGTAGGAACATGCACCTCTGTGGTAGCACCTTATTAGAGTGACTATGAACGTTGTCGAGAGTTTTAAGGATGACCATACATGCCCTCATAGTTATTGCGATTGAACACATTTCAAAAGGTTTATAGGGGTGATTTTAGCCCCTCTAATAGTGTTATATAAGGGCAACTATTTAATATGGCAATTCTAGTAGCCCTTAAAGCTTATGGTGGCACCTTACCTATAAGGCAAGTATGTTACCCACTTTAATACCTAACCGCCCCATCAAGTTCTCTATGAGGGTAGCTTTGACCCCTATGAAAAGCTTGAATTATTTTAGTATGAGCTTGGGGCATTACACTTACCCTATCTTAAAGGAATAATGAACTATGGTTTGTATTACTTAATTTATAATTCTTTGCCACTCATAGGTTTTTCTCACTCTGATTAAGGTACTTATCTTGATGATAAGAAGTCTATCACTAGGTTATGTGTTTTATAAGGAATGCTTTGGCCTCATGAAAGACCAAGAAGTAAGGAATGATTGCTACTTTCCTTTGCTAAAGCAAAATATAGGGATATAGCCACTACTACTAAAGAACTTACGTGGGTTTCATATGTTTTACATGATTTACATAGCCTTATTTGGTTTCCAGATCCTCTCTTTTTGGATAATAAGGCAACTCAAGTGATTGTTAATAACCCATATTTGCATCATCATTCTAAACACATTGAGATAGATGTCGTTTTATAAGGGACTAGATTACTAGAGATTTTCTTCGCACTGTCCATGTGCCTTCTAAATGTCAACTTGTTGATTTGCTCACTAAGAATGTCATTGAAGCACAGCTATTGTCTTCTCAGTCTAAGTATGTGAACTTTGCTTGTGGAATATTTATTGTTGTAGATATTTTACACATATCTGGTTAGTTAATTTAGTTATGATGGGTCCTTGTACATAAATACACCTTTCAAGTTCCTTTTATTTTTAGTTGAGTATTGTAACAAAATATAATCAATACGCACAGATAGTTTACTTTTAAATGATTTTCTCTCATATTCTTCTGTTTTCTTTCGATTGCTCTACCTCAGAAAACATAACACTGGAATGGAATATTCGATTTTGTGTATATATCCAAATGCACAAATATATTGGTAATTCCATTGCTAATCCTATTACATTCCAATTCATTTTGTTCCCTTCCACATGATTTATACAAATGCATCAATTTAAAGAAAAATTAAATAATATTTATTTCTTGATTTTCATATAGTTTCCGGTTAGAGAAATAGATATATTTTATTGTTGACCAAGTTAGGTTAATAGAGAATTAATGGATTACTAACCAAAAATAATCATAGAGTTGTCGAAGTTTGATCCATGTATTCCCTGCATTAAACAGAGAGAATTTTACGTAGACGTAGCTTGTTGATCTTGAATGCCAGTGCCCAAAGCTCAAATTAAATAGAGTCATGACTAAGCACCATGTTAGCCATATCAACGCGCAACTAAAAGAAGTTTATCCCTATTCAAATATATATATATATATGAATATATATAAATCTAAAAGATGAACTCAGCACAAAGATAAGTCATTGCTTTTTCTTTTTAAGTCAAAGGGAAAAGTTTTTCTACAAGAGAGCCTTGTGTATGTTATAATAAGGGTCCTGTTTATAATAACATAATCCTAATAGATAACTATATAAGATGTCTTAAATATTCTGGCAATAAACGTCAAACCTTCTACCTAAAATTGTGATCTGAGAAAATATATATATATATATATATATATATTTGTATATACATTAACACAGAACAATCAGATCTTCAATTAAAATCCACATCAACAAAAATAAGATTTAGAATTATATTGATATTTCAAAAGAGCAAATATATATGAAGAAACTTAAACTGTTGTAGTATGAATATTGGTTTATTAATAAGATGAATTAAATTCAAATCTCTTTTCTCTCAACATTATCATATATGTAACATGGTTGGAAAAAAGAAAAAGAAAAAAAAAAACGTATAAAGAAAAGTTTCGGAGATTGGATACACATTTATATCACTGGCAGATTCTGTATTACATGGAGGAACAATAATCTTATACAGGTTGATGCTCCCTATTTTTACATGTATGTATATATACATGTATATATGTATATATAAGGCTTGTATCAATCTTCATCGTCTTGGTATTGAATCGGACCGCACGCCCATGAATACTCGCAACTGTCTAATCTTTCTTTCTTCCCTCCATCACCAAACAAGAAGCGTCCCCAAATTTTCCCTGCAAAATTATCCTTAAAGACGATCAGAAACATCGTGAGAGACCATATTTTTGTGCCACTTAAGATCACCATTAGAAAGGAAGGAACAGGATTTCCATAGAATAGAATTATGATGATTATATCCTAGTGCAAGGTGCTAATCTGAATTCTGTTTCAGTAAAAGATCCTCGTGACAGGGGCTTCCAACTATTTGTATGGAAGTGTCTCGTTTCCATTTTTTATATTATTATTGTGTTTCTTATTAATTCATTATACTGTATTGTTATTAAATCTAAATTGCTCTGATCTTAAAAGCTCTTGATATCAATAACTATTAATATGTGTTTTCGTTTCACATAGATTCAAGCAAATAATTGCAATTTTTCTATAATAGAAATGCATAAGAAATAAAAAATCAATTTAAGTGCACTTAAAGATAGGATATATCAAAATATAATCATGAAAATGATGATAAAATGGAAAAAAAAAAAAACGTGATGTTATAAATAAAACCGAAACCGAATCGAATTCATCCGTAGTGATTCAAAGGAGCCTCTAGCTGAACCATTAAATACGGTGGATTTCTATTCAATCTCCAAACCATATTGTAGTTGGTTTAACACAAATATTATCACCCTATCTCTAAAAGACACTAACTACTGTATTCTCTAAAAATTGATAAGGTGTAATAATTTTCATATTAATTAGATTTTAGTAAAAAAGAAAAAGAAAAAGAAAAAGGAAAAGGAAAATGAGTAGTTACTTGACCCAACAAACGAAACCAAATGCGCATGAAATTATCTACACTATTAAATTATTCTTCATTAAGATTTGATTTAAGGGCTTACCATCCCTTTGAATCCATTTGATCGCCACCATCATCTCTACCTACCTCCTACTGCCACCTTAGGGCTAGAACTCATTAGTTGCTACATCCCCTTAAAATTATTGTATAATATTTAACTATTAGATTATAAAAAATTATTTAGAAATAAAAAAAGTCTACAGCAAAACAAACCTGTTGGATTTATGACCAAAACAAATCACTGCCCATATGACTTGAAAAGTACTGAATGTTTGGCACATGAAGTTAAATAAGATAAAAATAGAATTATAATTCTTAAAAAATGAAATAAAGATATAATATCTATTCTTTATAATACCTTTGAGATTTCACTGATAAATTTGTAACTATACAAGGAAAAAAAAATAAAATAAAAAACTATTTTTCCGATTCTGTAGATCAATTACAGTTGCTCATTTCACAATAATAGCAATTATAAAATAACTATTCCACTGGACAAATGCAGGAATATAGTTGAAGAGAATAAATAATTATCTTATTATTCTCTTATAAAGTCAGCTAAAAGGTTGCGAAATGAAGCATCTAACTAACAAGTCTCACCTGTGTCGGCTGTCTCCCTCGTTCCACCAGCCTCTATTGATTCCCTTGCATCGAACCCAGAAGAAAATCTATTGTCCCGGTCAGTCTCATCTTCAAACTCAACTGCTTCCACTATGCAAGGAATAAGGATATAAGTAGTGATAATAAGAAGGAAAAAGGCTCTAGCAAAGGCTGAAGCCATTATATTAATTTTTCCTACGGAATCCACTAACAACTTCTTTATCTTCAGAAAATGGAGAACACATTTAATGACTGGATTTTCTTGGACCCTCCTCTTAATAGCTCAGAAGTGCATAGACTAAGAGTATTTGCAGTGTGAACCAATAAGGTTGGTCAGACCACGTGGTACATTAGCTTGCGTTTTCCAGGGATAACACGTATGCCGGTCCTTTTGGGGTGGGTACTTCCTAATAATAATAATAATAATCTCGAAATCACCATATGAATATATATATATATATATATATATTTAATTTCACATACATTAAAGTTTAAAGTTGATGATCAAAAGTTTTCTTTTATCACATTTACTACCTCAATGTCTCATCATGACCAATAAGTATTTGATATGCTATTTTTCTAAGTATAACAAGGTAGTAAGTTTGATAAGTGATAATTCAATTGAATATGTTTAGTAAACTCTAAATGTAAAACATGACAACTAAAAGTTTAATTGATTATGATGCCTGATAACTTCAAATTTGAGCTATAAAACTAAATTAAAAGTACCTAAAGTTCCAGTAGAAACCTTAACATTATCCCAAAGTGAAAAGGACCAATTCAGATGAAACTAAATCAATTGAAATTTTTTGTTTTCCTTTGGTTTTGTTCCAAAAATTGTGCAACTAAAATATTTTGTTAGGTTTTGTTTTGGAATTTTCTCCAAATCCTGAAAAATTGAAAACCAAACGAAACCCAAGAATTAAGTATGATATTTATATTCTCATTGTTTTATATCGAAAGAAAACAGACAGGAAAATTGTGTTTTGTATACATATTATATTGCATAACATATATAAAATTAAAAATTTTATTTATTATATAATACATATTATTTGTATATATTTATAGCAAAGTATGTCAAAGATACTATGTAAACTCAGAAAATTTTCAAAATGCCCAACACGGAATGTGATACTTAGAGTTTCTAAGGTACTAATTGGAAAGCTCATTTTCCTTTTTGATTAAAACTTTACAATGGGAACTCAAAAGTTAATCGAAGTGACCTCATAAAATTTGTTTTGTATGTAAAACGAAAAATATAAAGGACTTAATTTTATTATAATATGGAATAGTGATTTTCATTTTTTATTTATCGAAAACTCAAATAATGAATTTTAAGATATAACGAGATACTAAAAAAAGATTGATTAACCTATAAAACTGATATTTATATATAAAAATATGCCTTTAGAGTATAATGGTGGATCACTCACGTACTATCAGGTAGTAAAATTACACACTTAGAACATTCCATTTAATAGAACCTAGGTAAAATATACCCTTAAAAGGAAAAAGGAAAAATCTATAAAGTAAACCCCGGAAACCTAACATTAATGCATTAAGGGACTGTGGTCAGCAGCGTGATGAAGTTACATTGAGTAAATCAATTGGACGAAACGAGTTTGATACCTATAGGTGACAAATTCTCCTTTTTCTGTCTTATTCCACCAACCTCACCCCTCCCTTTCGGATATTATAAATAAAAAAAAATAAAAAAAAAACCACCATTTACAGTAGAGAAACTTAGGAGAGAGCGAGATTCAACCTAGAAATTCAAAGGAAAATTAAGGCAAAAATAAGGAAAATAGGAAAATTAGTGCATGCAACTAGTCGAATGTGGTTGGGATAGCTAGGAGTGATCCGTAATGAAGCTGTCTTGGGGTCCGAAGTCTAGTGGCATGTGGAGTTCATTGACAGGTTTGCAACGCCGTGGGGTCAACGGAAAGCTACACCATGTTTCCACCCGTAACTTGCCCATTTATCTAAAAGTAGGCTCAACTAAAATGCAAGAAAATTTATTTTGAGATAATTTTTATGTACTGTCATGTAATAATTTCAGTTTTGTAAAAATAATAAGGCTTAGCATGCCCTTAATAAATGCTCCGCTCTGAATGCGATCTCAATCTTAATCTTGAAACCTTAATGATGTTGTTCCGTGCCAATCGTTAGGTATACGCGTATTCCCAATTATATCTAGTTTAAATGGAAAGAATTCTCGAAAACTATTATCTTTACTATTTATCATATTTTATTCGAATAAAGTTGTCCGAAACTGTGAATTTTAGATATAAATATATCTTCATAGAACCAATTGACGAATTGGTGATTTACTAATTCCCGAAGTGTGTTATAATGATATTAGACTCGGTCGGAGCTTATCTCATTTGTAAATAAATACTCGTATCACTAATTGAAATTTAGGGGTTAAATAAATTAAGTGATAGATAATGAGATTGATTAATAATTTGAAATTACAGTATGAATCTATATAATTTGATAGATTTATAATAATTCTCGCGGAATTGCTTGGGTTGTTCACTAATCCTTGTGTAATTAGACGGAAATTAGCCTAAAATTATTGGTAGAATTTGATTATATTATATTTGAAGTGTTTAAATGAGTTTTGTATGTTATTTTGATACATTTAGTAACCTGGACATACTAGAAATAATGTGCAATTATCATAAATTAGTGATTGCTTAGGTATAATTAAGATTAATTATCAAAATATGGCAATCTAAAGTTAAAATGAGGCTAAAAGAAGGCATTTCTACAATTTTATATGCTATCAAATCTATCATTTGGAAAATTCCTTCAATAATGATTACAATGCTATAAAGAATATTAAAAACAGATAAGAAACAAAAAATTTCTAATCAATAGGATTTAATAGTATAAAACTGGAAAAGGTGAAACAATGAGTAGTATAATAGATGTCTAACGGTCATTATATTCTAACATATTGAAATTTAGGATCAACTACAAATATGAGCTAAAGGATTAGCTTAGTTTTGTGAATAGCCCCTTGCTTTGTTGCTTTTGATGTACTTTGGTTGAAAAGTTATAGGCTACTCATTTATTTGTTGAACCAGTGAACCAATTTATTGTGAATACTATGAGACAATTTATAATCGACATGTTGTTTGGAAGTTAAAATTGGATGTTGGATAGCATATTGGATAGCATGTTTTTGTTGGATTGATCTTGTTTGAATTTTGGAAAAGCATATTAGTGATAAGCATCAAGCGACTCTAGTAGATAGAGTGAGAATGGGAATTTTCATATCTATACATGTTATCATTTGAATTTCACTAATAGAGATTATTTACCTTGAACCTTGAAAGAAAACCTATGTATGTAAGAAAGAAGACGGTTAGTGGATGTTAAGGAGTTATCCAACATAACTACTTTGATACTTAAGTCAATATTTTTTAGATTGAGAGAATGATAGAGTAAGAGAGCTTATGCATGTGTGAGTAAAGTGTCTCACTTATAAGGTTTGATCCTTATTTATAAGCTTCAATCCTTATTTATAAGCTTCAAATGAAGAATCTAGCTACAATCCAAGATTTTCAAAGGTGACATGGCACCTCAATTAATCCCATCAAGTGAAGTTTTCTATGGTGTTCCTCAATGTCCAACCTTCAAGCTTCTTAGACGAACAGTCAATGTCTAAGACATCCGTGGCATAGATGCCACTTGTTGAGATCACAAGAAAGATACTAAGGTACTAACTTAACCTTTAATAAGCTAGATAAGGGATGAAGCTCAATCATATGATGGATTACCCTCTAGGGACCAACATAGACCATCCATGGTCTAAGGTATATTGGCCCACAGTGCATAATAATAAGAATAGGCCTTAGGAGCCCATGGCTCAAAATTACCCATCAATACTTGCTCTCTCCCGAGTTTTTTTGTCGAGGTATCAACAAGGAGATTAGATACAAGGACAAGTTGAAAAGGCACTTTCCAAGCTAAACATCACCATGTTTTAAGCATCAAACAAACTTCAAATGCTTTCCATAAAACGGCTTCCATAATGTTGACATCGTGCTCTTCTACGGGTCATTAATCTAGCCTGGGTGCCCCAATAGGTAAACTTACACCTTATGTTGTAAAAACCCTCATTTAACTAGGCCAAGGTTTATGCCTTAAGTCAAAGTCCATCCTTAGGCTAAGGATTCTACTCGAGCTTTCTAGCCTTACACATAACAAAGGTCTTAGGATCCTATGCTACATTCAACATGAGGTTCATGTAGCTTCCTTAGGACAATTCTTTTGAATTTCAATTCTTTAGTACAATTATTTTCACACATTTAATGTGTAGGATAGGTAACGAGTTGCAATTGGTGGACTCTATGCCAATCTTTTCATGTCTAAGAGATTTTAACCATTCAATTCGAATGTGGGTTACATGGCATGATCTAAGGGTCAAACATGCCATGTTCCTTAAAGTTCCCATGATCGTTGAAGACCTGAATTCATAGTTTACACTTATAAAGAGGTTTTTCATTATAGTTTTCATATCTTTTGCTTAATCCTAGCTTAGATTTCATAATCTTATGAACTTTCCTTATATTCAAGGAATTCGAATTCTTTTCCTCAAAACTCAAGAAATGGCTAATTTAGGTGAGGATTTAAAGTCTTATAGCTCCTTTACCACCACTACAATGGAGAGAGATGTGAATGACAAGGTGGTTGAGAGAGAAGCTCATCCTTCAACAATGACATTGATAACCTCACATAAAGGGGAAGGTAACAACAGCAAAAGGAGGTTAAGCACATACAAGCTTAAGAAATGAGGGTTAACGTACCCCCTCATCCAGATGGTGATTATGAAGATACAAAAGAGTCGACCATGCTCATCTACAACAAGGTCATTGACATAGAGCTCACTCCTAGCAATCTGGCCAATGAGATCTTTGAGGTGGAAGACAGTCACCTATATACAATGTACTTTGGAGATTCGTTAACAATTCTACATACGTATGTACTCGACATGGAAGATAAAGTTACATTGATCCACTACAAAGATTTTTGCCTCTACCTAGACCAATTCAAGTATAGAGGACTATGATTTTCATTCACTGAGTTTCAAACAAGGTTCTTCAACTACCACCATGTCTATGTAGTGTTATTGGCTCCACATGGTATTCAGCTTTTTATGGCCTTTGAGGCCTTATGCACTTGGCTCGACGTGAGGGTTATGCTAACCCTTTACTAGTACTTCCTTACCTTAAGGAGACAATAAGATGGGGTAGTACTTCTTGTCAACTCGCTATGGTAGAAAAATCCTAGTAAGCTTAGAGTCCTCCATCTATGACTAAAAGAAATAATTCATACTCATCCTAGTGACCAATAAGACAAGCTTCTAGACAAAATGGATAGTCCTTGTTCAAACTAACAATATAAGGTATCCGAGACTTAGGATAACTAAGTTGCCAACCTAGTTTTAGTATTTTGACTTAAATAATTATAAATTATTATTTCAAGTTTTTTCTTTTCATATTTATGTTTTAATAATTATCTAAATCCTATATTTTGAAATTTTCTTATTCTTAAGTTTATTTTATCAAAATTTACGTATTTTGCTATTTTTAAGGTTGAAAACTTATTTAATTCATTTTCTCTATTTTAATAATTTTCTAATTAATTAATTACTTTATTATTATTTTTAGTTATGAATTTAATTAAATGCTGACATGGTAGCTTGTGATAATACCACATGTCATTTTCTAATTTTATTTTTTACATATTTTCAATCTTTTCTTTTTCTTATTTTGAATTTCTACGCAATATGTATATTTTTATATTTATTATTATATTTTATTAAATTTTGTAAATCAATTATTTCTTAATTCTTTTAAACTTACGGTACATATTCTCATATATATACTATTTTATCTTATTTATTAATTTAGTATTATGGTATATATTATATATATACTAATTAAGTATACCTATATATTTATATATATTATATCCTTAACATACGTATTTTATAAGTATACATATACTTATATAATTAATTTCCCTCAACTTATTTCCACATATATACTTATGTAATTAAATAATATAACCTTAAATATACTTTATGTTCTATACGCACATATATACATATACAATACCTATACATATACTTTACTAGTATTTTTATACTTTATACATACATATATATATTTTCGGCCACATATACATATACATATGTAATGAAAACACCTAATATATATACTATTATATACGTACATAAACATACATATATATAATGAAAAAACATATTATACATACTATCTTATTTGCATATATACAAATACATAATTCCTTTTATACAAAATACTTGTATAATCCATTATAATATATAAGTACATTTAATTATATCTAAGGATTTATACATATATGAACATATGTACATGATATAATACTAAATTTTCATTAATCCTAATATATATGCATAAACTTGATTACATAAACAAGATACATATAACTTTCATTATATAATCCTATAATACATAAGATTCCACATAATACATGTACATGAAAGTGTACATATAATTGGTTATTACAACATGAACATAATACACATATTATATAACTTACAAGAAATACTAAAACACTATACATACTATATACTTTTCCTTTGTAATATCTTGGGTTAGTATCCTCAAAGATCTTTCTTCTTCTTCTTGCTTTAGATGTGGTTTTTAAAATCAAGAAAAAATTGGAAAAAGAAAGGGAATGTTTTACCGTTTTGAAAGTGGAAAAAGTTGTGTTTTTGTGTTGGAAAATTATGTGTGTTAGCTTCCTAATTCCAGGAGTGAATGGCTTAGCAAAAAGGGCAAAAAATGTTATGCAAAAAAAAAAGGAAAAAAGAAAAAAATCAAGACAGGAGAAGTTCATTAAGTGACAAGACAAGACCCTTATCTATTGGATTTGTTTTATGCAATTTAATTAGCACATGGTGAAATAAAACACACACATCATCAGCTAAATATGACTATAGAAGTTCACATGGCAAAGAAAAAAATTTGGAGAAGAAAAGGAAAAGGCAAAGAAAAATTAGGAATTTCTAAATATAAAATTTATAAATTTACTAATTATAAAATAATTTTGAATTTTTATAAAATTTATTAATTTAATAGTTAACCATTACGTTTATAATATTTAGGAGTTATCTCCATGCGTTCATTGTTAATTTTACGCCATTATGCGTATTAATTGATAATTATATTCGTTCAAGATTTTATTAGTATTAGGATAAATTTATTCATTTTATAAACTTAAAGTTATAATTTTAGGATTTTTATCAAATTCGAGTTCAATTTTGAGTATTTATGCGTATATAGGATTTAGAGTTTTCATATGCGATTTGAGTTTCAATCAAAATTCTAAGGTTCAATCAAAATTCTAGGGTTTTTATTACTTATAATATATTCGATTTTATAATTTCATAAAATTTTTATCTTACTTAGCCTTATCGACTTATGAGATTATCTACAATACTAAAGTTTAACTCTACTCTTAAATAGCTAAATTCATAAGGTTTACGTATCCGGTAATCAGTATGGTCTTATTGTAAGCTGTCCTTTGAAATCCATTTATCTGTTTTCTAAGTGTTTTTGTTTTGCAAATTCTAACCTCTCGACCAACAACGCCTCAAATTTTGTAACCAAGTAGATGGACAAGCAATAGCATCTAAAGAAAAAGTGTATTGCTAGGAAGGCCAAGAAGAAGGTGGCTAAGGGTCCCCAAGAAACTAAGATTGATAACACTAAGGAGAAGAGGAAGGGATCTCCTAAAAGGTCTCCTCCCTAAGCATGATGCCAAGGGGAGATTCATGAGGAATGGTTTCTAGGGGTTCAAAGATGAAAAGCAAGTTTTCAGTAGTAGCCTCATCACCATACTGCTAAAGCCTAAGGGAATCTTTGATAAAGTCATCCTAAGTAGAACTAAGGATAATGAGTCAAGGAGATCCAAGTCCAGTCAGTAGGTAACTACTATGACTTCTTCCCCTACCCCTCCAACCCTATGGTTGATGTCATAGACATGGAGACCAACATCTTAAGGTTCGAAGCCCCTAAGCAATAGGCATCCTTATCTTAAAAGGAATCAGCTATCCTAACTATGCTAATACCGACTAAGGTGCCAATTAGCCATATCTACCGACACAATTAATCAGTATACATTGGTGATTTGAGTCTAAACCATAGAGGCAACAGTAGGAAGTTAGCATGAGACACTGTTTTGCCTTAGGATAATGTCATGCTAAATGAGCTGCTCAACCAGATGTCAAACAATTAAGTATAGCTTATGGCCTTTGCCAAAATTCATAAGGTAAGTTAATGGTCTATGTAGAATTATCTCCGACCTTACGTGTGATGGTACCTAATCGATTTGTCATCTGGTATGAAAGTGTTTTCATGTCAAATGTGCTAGACCATTTGAGGGCCTAAACAAAAAGGGAAGCAAAATTCATCACCTAGCTTTAAACTTTGTCAGGTAGTCTAGATTATGCATCTGACACGATGTCTTGCATGTTGTAAAGGTCTAAGGATGCCGAGGCAAAAGTGCTATAAGCCAAAGGTGATTTGGTAGAGTCCTCAAAGAAGCTCCTAGGTATCGAAGCGAAGATTTAAAAGCTAGATAGGTGATAATGAGAATTTAGCATGCATTTTATATACTTATTTCATGTTATTTAGAATGTTAATTTAGTTAATTCTATGAAATTTTGAACTTAATTCATTTAAATTTTGTTTTCAAAGACTTCAAGAGCACTTTATGAAGTTTTGAAGGCTTTTATCACATTTTGAGCTTAATTTAAGCATAAGCATTGGTCATGGGTCGAACCAGACGGGAATCAAGCTAAGAAGGAGGCCCAATCAAGATCACACCCATGTTCCATTTGTCATGGAATTTCATCAATTTTGAAGATTTTTTACAAAGTGTAAGTACATGCCCACAATCTACGACTATATAACTAGCCCATAGAGATGCAATATTTAGCAAATCTTCTATTTTTATTAAATTCTCTTTGAAAACCTACCCCTACTCCTTCTAAATAGACCCTTCAGCTTAAGTTTGTAGAGAAAGCTCCCTTTAAAAAGAATTGTAGGCTAGAATATTTGCAAGGGTCTCTCAATTTACTTCTTTTTTTCTTTCAACTATGTTGTTTCTTCTAAATATTCTTAGTAAATTATTATCGCTATCTAATTTTTCTTGCAAAAATTTATTATTTTGTAAGGTTTGCTTACTTGCTTAAGCAAACATAAGGATATAAATGTTAAACCCTAGTTTCTTAAGGACTTAAGATGAATTCTAGCCTTAAATAACCTTAAAATAAGATAATTCACTAGGAACATCGACCCATAAGTAAAGTTAGGGTCTACAAAGTTGACAATAGTAAAAAACATTGAAAATGATAGTACAAATTAGATTAGTAAAAGAAGAAAACTTAAGATTCTCCCCATAAACTTGGGCAATAACATTTGGTGCTTTCATTTAGAGATCAACCTTACGAAAGGAGCAACTTGGGAAAGAGCTACTAGGTAAAGCAAAGTATGAGCCACCTAAAGTGAGCAAGCCATAGTAGGTAGTCTAGAGTAAGCTAATGTAGGTAATGGCTTTCAAAAGAGAGTGGTGATATTATAGTCCCATATGTATATAGGAGGTGGCAATTATCAACAAGTAGTAAAAAGGATTAGTTATTATAAGATAAAAAGCGAAGACATTAATTAATAAAAAATGAGAAAAAGACCATTTTGCCCCTAGAAGTAAAAGTAGGCTATAAAAAGTAAAAATAGAATAGTAAATAAGTAAACTAGTAATAAAGTAAGGTAAATAAATAATAAATAAATGCAAAAAGCATAATGATGACCCATGCTCCTTACATATAAGGCATCATAATGACATATCTCAAGTAAAAGTAAAGAATATATTTGCAAAAGTAAATTAAATAATAAAAATTTTGCATAAAATACTAAAATATGATAAAAGTACCTTATAAAACATCGTAAAATACCTAAGAAATATCAAAACAACTCTACAAATTTCATGCAACTAATGACATGTCATAAAAATATCCATCTTGTAAGGAAAGTAAATAAAAAGTTTATAAAATTAGGAAATATTATAAAATGAATAAAATATGTTGACAACTTCTCCAAGAATTTATCAAAATTGTACAATTGGAAAAAACTATTCAAAATTAGATGGACACATGTCCTAGGGTTAGGGACACATGACAACTTTTCCATGAATTTACTCTTACTAGAAAATTATTAAAATATTATAAAACTTTTTCAAAAATTTATCAAAATTTGTACACTTGTTCAAAAATTGTGAAATTTTAAAGGGAGACGTGTAACATTATATGGAACATGCTACTAATTTTTCATAATTTTTAGACATGTATATAATTTAATAATAATTCTTGAACACTATAAATACCCCTTTTCTCAATTCAAAAATTCACACCACTCAAATTTGGGAGAAAATTTGTAGAGATTCTATATATTCTTTTAAGAGGTTAGACAAGGTTGGATTAGAGGTGGTTTTGGCTATTTTGGTGGATTTTGGTTCAACAATTTAGAGCTTTCTATTGATATTATTTCAAGGAGTCATTTTTCTTGTAAATACTTTATAACCCTTCCTTATTATAGCAATTTTCCAAGATTTAATTTTGCATGATTAATATTTTTTATAATTTTTCCAAATTTCTTCTCATTTTGTTAAAAAATGTCTATTTTAAACAAAAATTACAAACTTGCATCTATTATCTTCCTAAAATCCTCAAACTTTTTCCCTGATTTCTTGTGTCTAATATGACATTTTGATTGCATCCTTGATAAATATTAAATTATTTTCTAATTTTCTTTACATTTTGGCCTAATTTTCACTTATAATATTGAATATATGATAAAATCTATAATATATAAGTACTCCTGAATAATAGTCACTATTAGTTATCATATATTTTAATTTTTCCTATAACCTTATTTTACCATTTAGAAAAGCTATACAATAATAATAATATTTTATCTTAGTTCTTTTACACTAATGATTCTAAAACTACATTCTAAAATCTTTATATATATATATATATATATATATATGCATACTATATGTAATAATTACGTTCCTTATAAAAATAAAGTTTCCTTTTATGAATATTAATACTTCCTTTATAAGTACAAAAAGAAATAGTAGGCTTTATAAAACTATACAAATTAAAAATCACTATAGAGTAACCGAACTCTAAAATATAACTAATAATGAACTTTTTATAGAAACTTTCAGGGGAATACTAAGTATCTACAATCCAGATAAGTAGTTTACCTCACAATAGTTATTGATGTGTTAACAGAAGGTAGTAAGTGGTTATATTACTTATGCTTATAAATTAGTTGTATGTACGCATGCAATGAGTGTGGATATAAGAATTCTGATTTATGATTTGTGCTATTTGGCTTAAATATATACTATTCTGATATGATACTAAATCACTAATTGATTGCCTAATTTACTTGACTAATTTAATATCTAGCTTTAAAAATTATATATGCATAGTATACCTATATTTTGCATTTTCCCATCAACACCACTCATATGACGAGGAAACAAAGAGTTTCCTTTTGTCAACCCTATGGAACTAAGTGACAAGAGAAGAGGTCACCATTCAGGTTTGAAAGTATCAAGTAAAATAGTATAGAATGAGTATAAAAGGAACAAGATAAAGTCCATTATGCCTCAGATTGATGGGAAATTCGGACCTACTAAGTGGTCTCATCAAAACCTAGGCTAAAGTGGGGTTATTTTTTCTAGTCTCACAATGTGCCGGTCAACGTTGTGTGAATGGCACTTTGATTGTTGCATTATGCTCTAAAAAGACTTACTTACCTTGCTTGTTTACGTATAACACTTATCCCTTACCACTTATTGAAAATGTGGTTTCACTCATATCCCTACAGTTATTTTTTTGCAAGTTAATTCTACAAAAGCTTAAGACAAAAACAATAATGAGGTTCAATCAATAAAAGCTATCTAACTACCTTGCTAAGGAATCTAAATAAGGACTTTAAGGTTAAGGTAGCACTGTTCTTCAAGGTTATTAGTGGGCATGCTTCGCTTCGACTAATTGTTGTCAGCTTAGATGTAAAACCTTTTATATATCAATGGTGTAATAGTAGCTATGGGTCCTATGTTATCATTGACCATTGTCATGGACAACAGGACTATTACGATATTAGCACTTGGGACATGACATATTCTATATATAATTTTATTCTTTGATAATCTAATTACACATATCTTATTGTCATCAAATAGTATTTACTTAGGTTGTTAAATTGATATATTAGATTGTTGTAAAGATACAAGGCTTGCAGTTAAATGAATAAGTATAGTTAGAAGGAATAGAGTATACACTAAGAGATTAAGTACTAATTTCTTCGAATTAAGGTAAGCTAAGCGACCAACCTAATAATGAAATCCAAGTTCTTAATGCAATCCCACAACACTATATTTAGATGCAATTCGAATAGAGAGGGTTTGAAGATTAGGAAGAGAATAGAGATATGGGTCCAATCATTTCAAATTAGGCATCTCCATGGTCCAACGAATCATAAAGATTGAATGGTTGCATAGAACTAGAGAATAGATAACAATAATTTACTAAATATTATGTGTTATTTATTTTAAGTGATTTATGTTTTTTCTATTTTAGTTTTGTTACCTTCTTTGTTCTTATTTCTTTTATTGTTTGTAGTTTAATTATTGTCCCTTATTCATTTCTCCTGTTCAATCACAATTATCCTTATGTTGTTAAGTTAGATAATTGAAAATTTTAGGGTAAAATACTAGTAACTTAAGTTCTCACACATATTGCTCCTTGTAGGATTGACACTAAGACTCACGTTCATTTTAACTACAATTTAACTTAACTAGGTACACTTGTTTGATGCCATTCAATGGGAAGGTAGCTCTATCCTTCAAGGAGGTGGAAGACGCCCAAGCTAAGGCAAAGAGAGTAAAAGTGAACAACAATTAACTTAGTGCTAAGGTTATCCATCTGACCAAGGAGTTAGAGGAGAATTAGAAGAAGTCTCAAGAAGCTTGAGAGTTGGTTGTCAAGAAGGAAAGCAATGATGCTAAGGAGATCAATGGCCTTTATAAGCATGTGGTTGTGTTGGAGCCTAAGGATGACTGCATTCCTATGGCTCGAGAAAAGATTTTTTGTTTTATCTTTAAGGGGTCATAGTGGAAGGAGTTTCAAAAGAAGCAGTAGATTAAAGGGATGAATTTAGCCTAAAAAATCTTATTACAGGCTCATCCACATATTCACCTAAGGTGCCTCTACTTACTTGATCCAACTCCACTAGAGTGAAAGTCTATAAATGATTCTTAAGATGAGGGTGAAGACAATGCTAAGGAGGTCTCAAAAGAACTTGCACCTATGGGTCCATAAGAGTCCACACCCAACGACTCAAAGCTTACTCCTCCGATTACTCCCTCGACTCCAATTGCTCCTATTGCTCTATCGATGATGATGTCCAGCCAATCTAGTTCTAACTCTTAGGGTAGTTATATCTTAAAAGACCTCAACATGTATCTTAGGTCAAATTAGCTGTAGCTTTTTTTTTTTTTTTTGTACTTTTTGTTTACCATATGTAATTATCAAGGTTCTAAATAAATGAAAAATATTGATTTCACTTCTTCTCTTTAGTGTTTCTTGTGTTAGTTTAATGTTGTTTTCAATGTCCCCATGGTAAAGTATCTTGGGGTTTGGTTTCTAAGTTTAGTTAGGTTAGGTTAGGTTTGAGTACCTTGACCCACGGATTTATCAGGGTATTAATACTGTAGACACCCCATTTTTCCCCCTTTAATTTTAAGTTTTTTTTTTTTAATAAGAAAAGGGTCCTAATTTCAAAAAAATATAAAAAATAGAAAATACAAAAAAAATCCCAAAAAAATGAAATTTGAAAGAATTCAAAATTTGAAAAATAAAGAAAATTGAAAAAATAGAAAGATAGAATTTTTAAGAAAATAGAATTTTAATTTCTTATTTTTAGGTAAAATAGATTTTTAGGAAAATAGTTGTTAGGAAAAATAAGAATTTAAAGTTGTATTGGGATCATCAAGTTTGCTTTAGTTTATTTTACTATTCTGGTAGTTTCTTATTCTAAGAGGAATTATAGCTTAAGTACTATTTGTTTGTAGTTAGTTTCAAGGCATGGGCCATTCACCCATATGGAAACTACATGTGTATGTAAGCTTAAGTACTAGGGTTAAATCGTAGTTAAAGCACTTATGCACCTTTTGTTTTTGTTTTTCTGTATTTTTTTTTTTTTTTTTTTTTTGTTTTTGGAACCACTTGGATATGTGTTGGCTAGTGATTAGCTAACTTTCTTCTCTTTCTTGGGCTTTCCCATGCTTTCTCATGTGTTCCTCGACCAGGGTCCTCATTTCAAGCCTATTTTTAACTCAATTTGCTTAGTGATTTCATCAAATTGATAGTAAAATCACGAAGATGGCATATAATACTTTGAATTGATACCAATAACATATCCAGATACATCTTCTATGAGGTCAAAATGAGCATTAAAGATTGAGAGAAGCTTGATGTGTGCGAATTTTTCTTTGACCTTGATTTTACATGATTTAAGAATTTGGGTGAAAATTGAAAATTCTTGTGTTCTTTTTAATAAGAATGAACTATCTAAGATCCCTTTCAACCTTTCTTTAACAGTTGAAATCAAATCAAATCAACAAATTTGAATTCATTTCCGAACACATACGTACACATGTTAATCTCGAATTCATGGCGCCTAAGCACTTTCCATACTTAATTCGACCTTCCCCAGTATAAATAAGGCCTTAAGGAAGCTTTCCTATGACCAAGAAACCAATCAAACACATATAATCACACTCCCATTGTCTTTCTCTCTCTAGCCATGAGTTCCCTCTCTCTCTTTAAGATGAGCTTCAACTTAAAGCCTTTCAAAGATAGACATTAGCCTTATGAGCTTCCCTAATTACAGAGCTTCCAATCCCAACTCATTTTGATGTTAGTCATGACCTCCACTACCTTCAACCACCACTTAGACCCCAAACTGTAACCTGCGGAAGCCCTAGCTCAAAACTCTACTCCTTACACCTCTTTACTCAAATTTGACACCATGACTAAGTTCGTAGTGTCTTAAAGACCAAGACAAAGACCTAACCTTTCTTTAAGCCTTAATTGCTACTATTGAAGACAGTCACCACCACCACCTTCGTCCTAACTCTAACACCTTGAAAACTACCACCAAACACTAAAGCATCATCGCAAATGTCACTTTTGCTAATTCAAACCTCATAGAAGTGAATTTACCCCTCCAAAATTCACTTCGAAAATCAATTTAAGTCATTGGTTTCATCTCAGCTTCTTCTTCTCTACCTTATGACCCAACCTCATCCAAAATCGAATCCAAGATCCGACATTTGACCTATATCTAGCACCTCCAACCCATATGCAGGAATAGCCCACTTCCTTCTCTAATCAATTTCTTTTATTTTATTTTCTATTTTCCTTTTTTTTTCCACTTGTTTTGTAAATGATTTTTAGTAAAAATATTATAAAAAAAGACCAAAAAAAAAAGAAAAAAAAAACCAAAAATATATTTAGAAAAAAAAAATAAAGAAAAGATTCCTTTTTGTTATTATTTTTTTTTTTCTTCCTACTTCGTCATATATTTTCAAATTGTTGTCATTTTCATAATGTACATTAAAAAGAGAGAGGAAAAAAATGTTTCGTCACATAGAAAAATCCTTTTTTCCAAATAAATAAAGTAATAAACCATTTTTTTTTTTCAAATTTTAAACATCTTTTAGAATTTGTCAAAAAAAGTAAACACTAGAAAAAATTAGGACCCTTGTTAGAAACTTTTCTCAAAATAAAAAATAAAAAGTCTAAGAGACGTAAACTTAACCAATTTTCAAAATAAAAAGAATCAATCCACTTAAATTTTCACTAAACTAACTACGGCAAGTCTGATCCCTACTAAATAATATGTATGTACTCATGGGGGTGACTTAAAATAAGGAAATTTTATTTATTTTCCCTTTTTGCAAATAATTTTTTTTAATAAATTTTCTTTAATTGTGAATGTAGAATTAGCTAAACAAGTAATCGAAAAATAAAATTAACCTTAGAAGGTTAAGGTGGTACCCATTAAGGTTTAACAAGTTAGCCCCTAAATCTAAAATCTCTGGTTTTTCAAAAGCCTTTTTTAAAGTTGGTTTTTCCATAAACTAGTAACTAACTTATAAATAATCTACCCATTAGTTGTAACTTAACACTTTTCCCAACTCTGGTTAGGTAGTGACTCCAAAAGTATTTTATCTTTTCAAATTTAAAAGAAAACCAAGTTTTTCTTAATCCCTAATCGAAGATCTATATTGAATGGGTATAGGGTTCGATATAAGCTAAGTTAAGGAAATAATAAAAACTGGGAAAATTTTAGGCTCTACAAATGCCTCAAGGCTCCCTAACCTAACTTCTCATATTTGTTTGGGCATGATTACATCGGGTATGCAACTCTTAAGTCCATGGAGTTACTCTCATAAGCCAAGTGTTATTGCTTTTGACGTAAAGCATGTCTTAGCTTCATTGCTTTAGGCCTATTAATCCTTGCGAGGATTATCAGTCGTGAACTTATATAGTTTGGGTTTCATCATCTCTTTACTTTTTAAGGGATTTTGGGCATTTTAGCCTAGGATTTCTAGGATCTGGGATTTTTAGCATTTTATCCATTAGTAGTTGCAAGGCTTCTTAACCTTGGATTTACATGATCTAAGACTTTTTAGCCTCAGGTCCATTTTAAACTATCCAAGCTTTTATAGCCTTGGGGTTTTCAGTAATCCGAGACTTATAGTTAGCTAGCCATTCTTAAGCCACACCTTGAGGACCCAACTCCTGAAGGTCATCTTAAGCATTGTTGCCTATAAGCTTCCCTCAATGCCTAGGATTTAATTCTAATTTTTTTATGTAGCTAAGCATTCATGAGTTGAGTTTGTGGACTTAGCTCTTAAAGGTTACCCTAAGCTTCATTGCCTACGAGATTCCCTCAATGCTTAGGTTATCCAAATTTGGATCGATAGTAAGAATATTTTTAGGTGAGATTATTTGGGGTTAAGTGATCTAAAGAATATGATACATGAGGAAAAGAAATATTATTCCACTAATAAATGTAAGAACACAATGGAATATGACTTAATTAAAAAAGAAAGAAAGAAAGAAGCCACAAATTGTCGAATTTCCATGTCCTAAGGACTTTAATCCCATCTAGTCCTTCTAATTTATAAGCCCTATTCCCTAAGCCTTCCTTTACCCTAATAGGGTCTTCCCAATTTGATGCTAGCATGATATGGCCTTCATGTGCTCCAATGGCTTCAAGCTTTCAAGATATGAGGTTGCCAAGCTTAAATTCCTTGTACCTAACTTTCTTGTCATAATACCTTGCTACCTTATATTGGTAGGTAACCACACATCGACTAGCTATATCTCAAACTTCTTTAATGGTGTCAAGGTCAATGAAGAAGCTAATCTAGTTGACTATTGCATTGAAAACTTAGGCCTTAAAAGAAAGTCTTTACCTGCAAGAAAGAACATAATCAGTGGGCATCAAGGGATTGTCTAGCATAGCCACTTCAATACTTAAGATGGTGCTTGTAGGAATAAAAGAATGAGAGAATAAGAAAGCTTGTGTGTATGTGCTTAAAATGTCCTACCTATAAGGCTTGATCCCTATTTATAGGCTTCGAAAGAAGAATATGGCTAAGTTCATATCTTACCTAATTAGGCAAGTGTATCTTTTAAATAGATAAAGTTTGAGATTCCTAAAGACTAAGTAGCACCTCGATTATTCCCATAGTATTCTTTGATGTCCAGCCTTTAAGCTTCCTAGATGGATTGCTGATATTTGAGATGCCCGTAGCATAGATGTCACTGGCTAAGATCATAGGAAAGAGATAGAGGTATCAATCTAACATTCAATAAGTTAGGCAAGGGCTAAAGCTTGATCATACAATGGACTGACCTCTAAGCCAACACTTAGATTAACATAGGTCAACCATTGGCCAAGGTATGTTAGCCCGTGGTCCACAATGATTGAAATGGGCCTTAGGAGCCTATCGTCGTAAATAACCCATCAACAATACCAATCTTATTAATTGAACTATATATGAAGCATGCTTTGCACATTACATGTTATATTTTGTATGCATCTATCATAAATGTCATAGGCTTTTAGAGATCAAGTGATATGAGTCAAGAGATTTTAATAGGTATATAGTTTGAGTGATAATCAAAAGAAGCTTAATCAAATCAAGTCTTTGCCATTGCTTAATGATGTATGAGGTACAATGTTTATATCAACCTGATATGTATGAGGTATGATCTTTGTATCGACTTGGTAATATTAAGGCAACCTTTAAGTTACTTAGTAATATATGTTCCACTCATGAAAAACTTGATGAATGCTAAAGTTTAAGCAAGTGATTGAAGAGAAGTTATGATGGAGAAAATTGGTGGAAGATGGGGATGCCTAATACTTACATTAAACTAAAACAAGTAACATCATAGAAATAGATAGTAGTACTAATGGTACAACATACATAACTCTAATTATTTTATATGCATTACTCCACAACTTCAAGTTCTTTACTTTACAAAGCTAGTACTAAAATCAAGGTAACACCATAATAATTTTCATCTTCATCTAAGAATTAACTATTAATTGCACAACATACTTTACTGAGACTCTCTATCCTCATCCAAAAGCGATACCATCAATGTGTTCCTTGTGTCCTAAAACCCCAAGAACGAATCTTAAACGGCTAAGAATTAAGCACCATTGTATCCACTGAACACCACCACCGTACTGACTTTCAAAACACCATGAGAACTTGTAGCATTGCATCCAAGCTTCTTTTCATCAATAAAAAAAAACTCATGAAAAATTGGTTTTCAAGTTGAAATTCGAATTAGAAGCTACTTAGGAAAGTTGGTTTGAGCATTACTATTGAAGAAGAATTAGGATCCAAATTATGACCTATGGAGCTCTTGTACCCTATTTAGATGCAACCTACGTATGTACCTAAATACTTGGCCTAACCCGTGCAACCTAGAGAAGGTAGGTTTTAGTTTTATCTTTTCTTTTATTTGATTTCATTTTTTTTAGTAGTTTTAATTTTCATAAAGTTAATACCCATACTAACTTGGTTTATTTTTCACGCAGGTTTTTTTAATAGTGGTTGTAGATTTTATTTAGTCGCTTTACTTCTCTTTGA
The DNA here is from genome assembly GCA_024138015.1 of Lumnitzera littorea. NCBI lineage: Eukaryota > Viridiplantae > Streptophyta > Magnoliopsida > Myrtales > Combretaceae > Lumnitzera > Lumnitzera littorea. Next base: position 93,191,980 of record JAMXBB010000008.1, read on the forward strand.
CATGCTTTTGTTAGTTTTTAGCATGAGTATATTATTAATGGGTGATGCTATTTTTTTTTTTTTTTTTAGGTATAGTTCACATGATTAGAATTTTGTCTATAAATATACTAACATAAGTTTTTGCATATCTTTCGTGTTAAGTCTCGTAGGTTAGTGAACTGGTATGTTTTTTGAACATTTACCACATAATTGCACTTTTAAAATGTTTATCATAGAAATTGCATTTTTTGGTATGAAAACTACATATTTAGAATAAAAATTGCATGTTTTTAAGAATGTCGAGCATAGTTTTTTCCTCCCAGGTTTTACAAATAAGTTTTCTTTAAACCAACCGTATTAAACCCTACTCATTTAATACCACGATTGGGGTTTAAAGAAAACCGATTCTTTTAACTTTGAAAATGTTTTGGAGTCATCATCGGACTAGAGTTAAGAAAAAGTGTTAAACTATAACCAAATGAGTAGATTGATCATAACTTAGTTACTAATCTTTTGATAAAATCAATTTTTATTGAAAACAATTTTTGGAAGCAAAAAATGTAGATCCGAGAGCTAAACTTTGAAACCCTAAACGATTACCACTTTTAATCTTCTTGAATTTAAATTTATCTTTCAATATACCCTTATAGTGCTATTTATTTATAAGTTATAAATGAAACTATACCTATTTAGAAAAAAAAAAAAAAAGGATTTAAAGAATTAACTACTAAAGGGTGAAAATAAATTTTTTCATTTTTTAAGTCGCCCCATGCGTATGGATGCCTACATACCTACCATTTGGGATCATACATTCATAGTTCATTCCAAAAATATTAACGAGTTAGTTGATTTTAACTTTCGAAAAAAATATTGAGTTTACGTTTTTACCTGATTCAATTTATTTCAGGAAATTATTCTAAAGGGCCCTAATTTTTGTTTTTTTTTTTTTGGAAATTCTAAGCAGGATCCTAATTTTGAAAATGGTTCACTTATTTTATTTATTAAAAAAAATATTTTTTTTTCTAAGCGATTTATTTATTCATTTATTACTTACTTATTTTATTTCTAAAGAAAATAAAAATGGACTTTCTTTTTTTCTTCTCTTTTTTTTTTTAATTTCTTCCTTTCTTTTTTCTTTTTTTCCCCCTTTTTTCTTTTTTCTTTTTCTCATTTATTATTACATTTACAAATAAATAAGTATATAAATAAATTAAATTAAAAAAAAAAGGAGGCAGTAAACCGAATCGGCTTAAGGTCAGCTTCGGGTCAACTCAACTCAGCTCGAGTGGCTCAAGTAGCTTAAATCAGCTCGGTTGGCTCAAGTCAACTTGGGTCAACTCAATTCAGCTCAGTCGACTTAAGTTGGCTCCTATCAACTTAGGTCGGCTCCAATCAACTCGGATTGACTCGAAAAATCAAATTTAGAGTGTCAAATCTAGGGTTCTTGGGTGTGAGGAATCCAATGGCGACGGTGGTTTTCATTGAAAAACACCATAAGGGTACTATCCTAGAGAGAGAAAGGAACTGTGCTAAAGAGATGAACCGTACTAGAGAGAGGAAGCTTTGATTTTTGTTTTTCTAAAGTATTTCAAAGTTTTATTGTCCATTGAAAATGAAGAGCAGACCCCTATTTATAGGTATCATGGTCTAATTAATGATAGCAAAAATTAAATGTAATATGATTTTCTTCTATGTTTAGGTTAGGTGAACCTAGACAATATGTGATGCCAAATATAAAGATACACATATAGGATTATGTTAGAATGTGTCTAACCACATTAGAGTGTGTCTACTACACGTAGAAGTGTGCCTACCACGCTTAGAAGTGGCAATGATGTAGCTCGTGATATGGCGATGAAGTGAGAAAAGAAAATAAAAAATGTATTTACACTTTCCTTAGATTGAACCAAGGATCTCCAAGTTATATGTAATATTAAGTTCAAGTGTTTATTCAGTTGAGCTGTTGGTTTTTTCTTATTCATATGTGTAATAAGACTAAGTCAACTTGAGTTAAATTCAAATATAAGCCTAAGCCCAATAACCCTCTCTTTATTTTATCTAAATTACAAATTATATTCTACTAAACTATCTAAAAGATTTATTATTTTCTAAATCTTCTATTTTTTGTATTTTTCAAAATTTTTATATTTTTGTGATTTTTTTTCTAAATTTCTTTTTTTTTTAGACTTTCTTAAATCTTCTATTTTTTTGTGTTTTTCCAAATTTCTTTTTTTTTTCTTTCTTTAATTTTCTTGATTTTTTGGTTTTCTTAAATTTTCTACCCTTTTTTTCTATTTTTCTAAATTTCTTATTTTTTGGGTTTTTTTTTTATATTTTTCCTAATTTAGGACCCTTTACCTTATTGAAAAAAATAAAAGGGGACAAAAATTTAGTATCTACAACTACCTCTCTTTATAGTGAAATTTGAATAAAACTTTACCCTAAAGACAAAACAGATACTATTTTTGCCTCAAAGGTGACTTTGACATAAGAAATGCAACAAATAGCTAACTAGCTATCTTAAACTTGATCCGTTGGGGATTTAGTGAAAAGGTTAAAAAGAGAGGAGGTGCTTTAAGGGTTGAAAAGAAGAAATGAAGCCTAATCGTACCCTTTTAAGCCCACTAACCTACACGAGTTTATAAAGAGTGACAAGAAATCATGATAGCTCTCTATAGCATACGATTCGAGAGTTTAGCTTAGGATAGTGCTTCAAGAGCATGTGATCTAAAAGTTTTAACTTAAGTCAGGATAGCACTTTGAAAGCATGTAATCCAAGGGTTTTAAGGTCAAGATAGCTCTTCAAGAGCATGCAACCCAAGGGTTCCAAGGTCAAGATAGCACTTCGAGAGTATGCGATTCGACAATTTCAAACTCAGGATAGCGCTCCAAGAGCATACAATTCGAGAATTTGGCTTAGTATAGTGCTTCCAAAGCATGTGATCTAGGGTTTTTAACCTAAGTGAAGATAGTGCTTCAAGAGCATGCGATCTAAGGATTTTAAGGTCAAGATAACACTTCGAGAGCATGTGACCCAAGGGTTTCAAGGTCAAGATAGCGCTCCATGAGCATGAGATCTAAGGGCTTCAAACTAAGATAGCACTCCAAGAGCATGTGATCTAAGGGTTTCAAGCTTAGGGTAGCACTCTAAAAGCATGTGATCCAATGGTTTAGCTTAAGTCAAGATAGTGCTTCGAAACTATGTGATCCAAAAGTTTTGGCTTAGGTTAGGATAATGCTCTGAAAGCATGCAATCTGACAATTTCAAGGTCAAGATAACGCTCTAAGTGCATAAGATCCGACGGTTTTAAGGTCAAGATGGTACTTTAAGAGCATGCACTCCGAAGGTTTCAAGCTTAGGATAGCACTCCGAGAGCATACTATCCAAAGGTTTAGCTTGGGACAAGATAATGCTCTGAGAGCATACGATTCAACAATTTCAAGGTTAAAATAGCACTTCGAGAGCATGCGATCCAATGGTTTCAAGGTCAAGATGGTACTCCAAGAGCATGTAATCCGAAAGTTTCAAGATAGCGCTCTAAGAGCAGGCGATTCGACAATTTCAATGTTAAGATAGTGCTCTAAGAGCATACAATCTAAGGGTTTCAAGGTCAAGATAGCGCTTGAAGAGCATGTGATCCAAAAGTTTGAAGGTCAAGATGGCACTTTGAGAGCATGCAATCCAAGGGTTTCAAGGTCAAGATAACGCTTTAAGAGCATATAATCCAAGAGTTTCAAGGTTAAGATAGCACTCCAAGAGCATGAGATCCAAGGGTTTCAAGGTCAAGATAGCACTTCGAGAGCATACGATTCGACAATTTCACTACATAGATAGTGTTCTAAAGAGCAAACGATCCATGGGGACCAAAATAAAAGGAGTTTATGTAAAAATTCTTGAAAAAGATAGATTTATTGATTAGAAATTGTAAAAGACATAGTAGACACTAAGGATAAAGTCCCTAGATAGAAAGAAAGGTAGGTGACATCAGCCATGAGAGCGATCGTGTCAAAGAGGATGATTTTAGCCTTTAAGGCTAACTTAGGAGTGATTTTTATGTAGGAACAGATCCCTGAACTTTGGATGATAGGAAGTTAATACGTTTGAAAACAATTTTTGTCGAGGTAATGATAGAAGCTTACTACTACAGTTGACTTTAGAGAAATTGACTTTCAAAAGAAATGAGGATTTTTGTCTTGTTGAAAACTTGGACCACTAAGGGGATATAGACAATAGAAAGGAAAAAAATGAGAGGAAATTGAATTTATTGCTAACAGGTTTTGATTCCCAGTGTGTAGGCTTTTTAACGACATAAAAACTTAATCTTTCGAGCCGCCTTTGTTTAAGAGAACCCTTTCTTTCCTTCAAGGGCAAATAACTTTCCATGACTTCTCAAATTTCTTCTTATCAAAGGATATCTCATTAAAGATAGGTTTAAGCTAAAAGAACTTCCTTACACTCTTAACTTAAACTTCTCTCTCTTGACTTCAATTCCAAAAATTATGGTCCACCTCGTAAGGAATACTCTTTTAATCAACCTATTAGGTCTTTTTCAGACTATAATGTAATAAAAGCTTTTGGTCCTTGGTTTCAAAATGGATATTACTGAAATAACTTTTTACAAAAGAATTGCTCTTCAACCTAGGTTTCCAAGTCAAGAACCTTATAAGTAAAACTAAAATTATGCTTTCCCTAATTTCAAATGTAGCTTTTACTAAGGATAAGTTATCTCCTTTAATTAGAAGGGCCTTGAAGGCGAGCCATGAGCTGTATGTCATTTGCAATAATTTTGGGGGGAAACTTCGGTGTTTGACCTGGCTTCTTTCATGCTTAATTGCTCTAATTGTGTTTTTAGGGCCTTTATTTGAAATGTAAGTCTTTATTCAAGAATGGGTTTTTGTGCCTAATAACTCTAATTTTAAACATATTTCACATGATGATTTTATAATATTTCCCTTACATTTTTGGTTTTCTTTAAAGAAATTGATACTTAATTGAGTAAAATTTTGATTTCAAGGTTTGAATGTGTTTTAGGATTGAAAACGAAGAAAAGGAATCAAGTTTCACTCAATTTGGAGTTCAAATGAAGGACGAAAAAAGAAACCTTACAATACATTATAAAAGGACATAGTAGGGGTTTCGCACAGAAGGGAGAGAGACACTAGAGAAGAGAAGAGACTTGAGGAGACGGAGAAAAAAAAAGGTGAAAGCAACACCAACTTCAAGATTGGAGAGATTTTTCATCAACCAAAGAGATTTTTCATGTTTTATTTTATGTTTTTTATGGAACTCGTTTTTAGTTTCATTATGATAGCTTAGAATCCGTGTATTTAAGATTATGGAACCTAGGGTTTCATATGACTCTTGGGTTGATTTATAATTTTCAATAAAGTTTCTTTCTTTTCTTGATTTAATTATGTTATTTAATGGTTAATTGATATTTTTAGAGTATCAATTTATGATATTATGCATGATGATTGAGAAATTACATGTGTAATTAGATCTTGGCATAATTGGAGAGAATTACATGTATACTTAGAGATAAGATACATGTTTCTTCCAGAAAGTTGATTGTTTGTGTGGGAATTCATTATACATTAATGCAATTCTAAGGTATATTACTAAGTGAAGAGATTCCGGTAAATAATTTAGGATTAGGGTTAATATACTTGAGAAAGGTATTAACTTTAATTATGAATCTCTCCGGTCAAGAATAATAGAAATCGAATTGAATGTATTTTAAGCGATCACATGTTAAACACTAGGAGAAATAATTCCTAAATACGTTATTACTTTCTTAAAGTCGTTCTTAGTTTTATTGCTTTCTAAATTACTTAATCAAGTCTCATAATTAGGTTAGTTTGTTAATTTCAGTATTTTTAATCCATCCAACTTAACACGATTTTCCGGTTAAATAATAGAGCTAAGGTTAATATTAGTACTCGAAGTCTCTAAGGGATCGACTCGGACTCACATCCGCTATATTAAAACTGATAGGTGCACTTGCCTGATATCAGTACCCCATATCCTTTTAGGATTTAGAGCTTTGGACTTAATCACCTTGTTTGTGTAAATTTATTTCTTGAGTATATTTTCCATTTTTCATTTCAAATTTTCCCATTTTTCTCTTTTTTCCTCTTTCATTTAAGGTAGAAAATGATTATTTTTCCTTTTGGCTTATAGCTTAAAGCATATACGATTTGTATTTAGTGTTCAAAATGGATGCCTTTCTTCATCCTAGAGGAAATTAATTATCAATGGTAATAATTACTTTTGAATTGATGCAACTAAAGTAAGCACAAATTAGTTTTAACTTTTCTTCTAATAGATGCTCCTAACCTCCTTTTTGCCCCATCACAAGGGTGGTTATTGATCGGGTCTAATTTTTTAAAATACCCTATTAAAAGGTCCAATAGGATTGACAAAGGTTTTTGTGTTTGGGATATTAAAAAGATTACCTAACTTTATTTTGATTTGGGTCTTAAATGCAAGATGGACTTCCTTGAAGGAATGAGTCCAATATCCTCATAATGATGCCACTCAACTATCAAAGTGTCTTAGGGTCGGTATTTAGGATTCGTCTTACCTTTCTCCATTTTAAACCTTTTAACTAATGAGATATATTAAAATAGGAGAAATGAAAAAAAAAGAGAAAAAAAAAACACTTTATTTGAATCACTTGTCTTTTATGAACATTGTGAAATCTAACCCTATCTTTGAATTGAGTCCAATTAAATTGCCCCTGTATCAATTAGGTCCTGAACTTTGTTTTCCAATTCCCAACAGTTGTCAATAGTATACCCTTGCTTACTCATATGATATTCACATTGTGCATTTAAGTTGTATTTCCTTGGCTTGCATCCTAGCATCGGGGCTTTCTATTACAATAAAACCTCATTTCTTAGTTGGTCAAAGACTTAAGATAATGAGGTAGGGATTTGAGTGAACTTTCTTTTAGGTATTTTTGGGCCTTTTTTGCTTAATACAGGTGTTGACAATGTAGTATTTATATATGCCCCTCAATCTGGTAAGGCTAGTCTTTTTCCAATCAACCTCCCTGTTCTTATGGCTTCTTCAATTCGATTCCTAGCAAGTACAATGTCTACAAAACTAGTCATTATATTACCTAATAAGTGCCCACAATATGGTTCCTCGAATGAGTCAATAAAGACAAATATTAATTCTTTTTCAAAGAGAAGAGGAATGATTCTAGCTATCATGCCCCTCCCTCTTTGGGCATATTCCTTAAATGACTTATTTTTCTTCTTTCTCATTGTACACAAGTCCCAAATTGAAGGAGCTATCTCGATGTTGAACTTATATTGCTCATAAAATGCTTGAGCCAATTTCTCCCAAGTATTGATTTGGCTAAACTCAAGCTAGGCATACCAAGTTAATGTAGGCCCTGTCAGACTACCTTAGAAAGTTTGTATTATGAGTTGATTATTTTGAACATATCTACCCATCTTGCAGACGTATGATCTGGTGTGTAGCTTTGGGCATCCAATCCCGTTGTACTTCTCAAACTTTGGCATTTTGAATTTTCTAGGTAAGCCTTAACATCAAATGCAGAAAGGTCAATGATCCTAGCTTACTTGAATCCATCATAGCCTCCAAACACCCTCATTTTCTCAGTGATTTGTTAGGTTAATTTCCTTTCCAATTCTTTTAAACTATCCTGGTTAGCCCTAGAGTTAATCGACATTTTATTGATTGGGAATGAATATGTGTTAAGCTTAAAAGTTGGGTTGACTTCTGATTCAAAAGACTTAAAAGTTGGATTAGCCTTTAGATAGTTCTCTTCCACTTCTAAGGGTAGGGCCTCAATGTTCTTTGCACAGTAGGCCCTAGAATGATCTTCATTTGATGTGGCTCTAAGTAAAGCAATACTGACAACAAGGAAACTCAACTAATCTGTGATTTTTTCCACAGCTTGCTCCAATGAACGAAATCTTACTTCTGTGGGGTTGGTGCCATCAAGTTTGTCGTTATTTCTACTATTGGCCATTACTCCAAATAAGAATCCTCACCTATTAGCAATTTCTTCATTTTATTTTCATTTTTGAAAGAATACTCTTCTTTTTAAGAAAGAGAAAAAGATAAGACTTATTTACAAGTTGTTAGAAAAGAGTAGAAAAATATCTCTAAGGGATCTGGAGCCTAAATATTTACAAAGAAAAAAAATGATCCTAAGGATGTATATGAGGAAAAATTGGAAAGAGTTAGAATAGAAGGCACAAAAAAGACAACTTATAAAGAAATCAAATATTTAGAAACTTATGGACACAACTCTTAAATAGAAACTAATGAATATTCATAGGGAAAACTTTAGGAAACTTCACAATTAATCATTTTTTTTTCTTTTTTTTTTTTTAACTCTTGCCACATCATGTCAATTTGTCAATTTTGGAAAAAGGGTTTGTGAATACAATTAGGGTAAGTTCTAAAAGACTCTTAAGCTTTGTGACCTTACTTATTTTTAGAAAATACTTTCATTAGTCACAATGAGCTTAAGTAAGGTAGCCTAATCAACCCCGAATGGTGACTACACCACTACGGTCGAAGCCTATACAATGGCTCCCCTCACAGGGTCCTAATACAGCCTGAGTCTAATAGCATCTACCTTGTATCTTTGATGCAACGAATGAACCCCTGTGTCCTAATGCATGTTGTATGATAATCAAAGCTAAGTATATACACAAAAATAAATAACAAATACACATATAAACAAACAAAATAAATAACATAGGTATTTTGAAGAGGAAATTTAATTTCGAAAAGTATGTTAAGTGGTCAGTCCTCTTGATGTCTCCAATGGAGTCACCAAGCTGTCGAACCTAGTTTTTTCCTCTTGGGTTTTTATAAATAAATCTTCTTTAAACCAACCAATATCAAACCCTACCCGTTTAATATTGATCTACGACTAAGGTTTAAGGAAAACCAGTTCTTTTAACTTTGAAAACGTTTTGGAGTCACCACTCAACCAGAGTCGAGAAAAATAGTTAAGTCATAACCAATTGGGTAGATTGATTATAATTTAGTTACTAATTTTTCGATAAAATCGATTTTTATTAAAACGATTTTTGGAAGCTAAAGATCTAGATCTAAGGGATAAACTTTTAAACCCTAAACAATTACCACTTTTAATCTTCTTGAATTTAAATTTACCTTTCAATATATCCTTATAATGACACTTATTTACAAGCTATAATTGAAATCATGCTTACTTACAAAAAATAAGGATTTAAAGAATTAACTACTAAAGGGGGGAAATAATTTTTTTCATTTTTTAAGTCGCCCCATACGTTCAAGTGCCTACGTACCAACTATCTAGGATCATACTTTTGTAGTTTGTTCAAAAAATATTAATAGGCTAGTTGATTTTAACTTTCGAAAAAAAAATTGAGTTTATGTTTTTAGCCGAGTCAATTTATTTAAGGAAATTATTCTAAAGAGCCCTAATTGATGTTTATTTTTGGAAATTTTAAGTAAGATCCTAATTTTAAAAAGCGTTCACTTATTTTATTTATTAAAAAAACTTTTTTTTTCTAAGTGATTTATTTATTCATTTATTACTTACTTATTTTATTTCTAAAGAAAATCAAAATGGACTTTCTTTTTTTCTTCTCTTTTTTTTTATTTCTTCCTGTCTTTTTTCTCCTTTTTTTTTTTCTTTTCCCCCTTTTTTCTTTTTTCTTTTTCTCATTTATTATTATATTTACAAATAAATAAGTAAATAAATAAATTAAATTAAAAAAAAGAGGCAGCAAATCGGATCAACTTGGGGTCGGTTTCAAGTCGACTCAGCTCAACTTGATCGACTTAGGCAACTCAATCAACTTAATTCGGCTCAGTCGGCTTAGGTTGGCTCTAGTCGACTCTGGTTGGCTCCAATCGACTCAGATTGACTCAGAAAATCAGATTTAGAGTGTCAAATCTAGGGTTCTTAGGTATAAAGAATCCGATAATGGTAGTAGTTTTCGTTGAAAAACACCATAGGGTATGCTATCCTAAAGAGAGAGAGGAATCAATCTAGAGAGAGGAAGCTTCGATTTTTATTTTTTAAAAGTGTTTCGAAGCTTTGTTATCCATTGAAAATGAAGAACAGACCCCTATTTATAGGTATCATAATCGAGTTAACAATAGAAAATATTAATTACAATATGATTTTCTTCTATATTTAGGTTGGACGAACTTAGACAATATGTGATGCCAAATACAAAGATACACATATAAGAGTGTGTTAAAGTGTATCCAACCACGTAGGAGTGTATCGAAGTGTATCTTACGCACGTAGGAATGTGCCTACCAAACTTAGAAGTGGCGATGATGTAGCCTATGATGTGGCGATGATATGGTAATGATGTGAGAAAAGAAAATAAAAGATGTATTTTACACCTTCTATAGATTAAACTCATGATTTCTAAGTCATATGCAATATTAAGTTCAAGTGCTTATCTAGTTAAGCTATTAGTTTTTCCTTATTCATATGTATAATAAGACTAGGTCAATCTAGGTTAGATTCAAATATAAACCCAAGCCTAATGACCATTTCTTTATTTTATCTAAATTACAAATTATATTCTACTAAACTATATAAAAGATTTATTATTTTCTAAACCTTCCAGTTTTTGTATTTTTCAAAATTTTATTTTTTATTCTTTTTTCTAAATTTCTTTTTTTTTTATCTTTTCTTAAATCTTCTCTTTTTTTTTTCTAAATTTCTTATTTTTTTAGCTTTCTTTAATTTTCTTGATTTTTTTTTTTTTGTTTTCTTAAATTTTCTACCCTTTTTTTTATATTTTTCCAAATTTCTTATCTTTTGGGTCTTTTTCTTATTTTTCTGTATTTTTTTTTATTTTTCCTAATTTAAGACCCTTTACCTTATTGAAAAAATAAAAGAGGACAAAGAAAAATCAGGTGTCTATAAAGAAAAATCACATTTTTTTTTAATTAAGATTCACATTTTTAATCAAAAAAATTTAAATTTTTAAAATTTTGCATATTTTTCACTAAAATTGTACATTTTAGAAAATTGCATTTTTTATTTAGAAACTTGCATTTTTCTTATTAGAGGTTTTAGATTTTTCCTGAAAAGTAAAAAAAAAAAAAAAACATTTTGTCACTTATTTTGATGTTTCAAAAATAAAAAATTCTATAATCCAGTTTTTTCAAAATTAGGTTTATTACATTTTTCAAAATTGGGAAATTAAGTTAGGTTTTTTTAGGAATTTTCTTAATAAAAAAATAAATTGGCTATCATAGAATTAAATTAGATTTGAATTAACTCAAAAGAATGAAATAGAAAAATAGTAGAAAGAGAAATATTAAAGTAATAAAGGAACAAGCTTTCCTGATTAATAGTCCCCAGTAAAAGTACCAAAAACTTGATCTGCACATACCATGCTACTTAGGTAAGTGCACCTATTAAATAATAGTATAGAGAACTCTAAAGTCTAGGATTATTGATCTCGCGAAGACTAAACACTTACTTAGTTGTACTAAATTACTCTTATCAAAATTAAATAGTAAGAGTAATGATGAAGTAAAGGATTAAAGAGATTTCAGAAACAAGAACTAATTACTAACTAACAACAAATAATGTAAGTAATTAACAAAAACTTAATTAACTATAAAAAGTGATATCTAAACTCTAATCATTGAGAGATTAACATGCAATGGCTTAAAGTCTCTAATGTATTCCTTATTTTTATTAATTAGAGAAATTCAATTACTAAGTTAATATTCAAATTCTAATTACATTCAATACGAATTGTTTATGTAATAGAACAAATTAGGACAACATTAGGAATAGGAATTCCATAACAAACAAACAAGATATCAATATTAATTCTAGAAGAAAGCTATAACTTATCTTTAAGCTTATAACAAATCCCTTCAATTACAATAGATTTATTTATGTATTACTCCTGTGACTTCAATACATAAAATCTAATAATTAAATTGAAACTCTAAAAATAACAATTTAATCAATCCAAAAAACATAATTAAATCAATAAGAACAAAAGAATTTCATTACAATAATAGCAATTCAAGTATGCTACATCTTACATAAGGCTACAAGCCTAGATATCTGTAAATTTATGCTATAACCATGATAAAAACAGTAACTTTCATGACCAAAATGACTAAGACCCGAAAGAACTTTTCCATTCTATCACTCTAGCTTCACTTCTCTCTTTTGTACGTGTGTTTGAAAGCTATTTATATAATCTAGATGAAATAAACTTCAAATGGCAAGTCTTTTAAAATTATGGCAAGTCCACCAATAAGAATACAACTGTAGAGCTTAGTCATGGACTATTCCTTGCAATAATTCTTCGAGAAATTGACTTGAAGTTAATGACAAAGGGATAATGGTCATGATCTTATACTTAGCGAAAAATTCTTCAATCTTTGGTTAGAAATTAAGGATGCAAGCTTCATCGCTACGGAAAACAATTGTAGAGATCAACTGTGGTTTTCATCTTTGCTTAATTCTTGGACAAATCCTCTCCAACACTTGTTACCCTCAAATCATTCTTCAAAATAAGTGCAATTTCCTTCAAAAATCACATAAATTCCCTTCTTTTCACCTTAGTGCTCCATTTGAGTTTTGAAATCAAGAAATGATTTAAATCAATAGCAAAATCATCAAAAATATATCAAAATAACATAAGAGATGAGTATAAAATTACACTCGTCAAATCTCTCGGCACTTAGATATTTTCTTACCCTTAAGCAAATTAATCAATCCTTAATAAGGATTGAGAAATCAAAATAAGATCTTCAAATCAACCTATTATTACTCAAGATATGAAGAAAAGGTTCAAATTAACCCCTTCATATGATAAAAGTTAATGCGTCCCGAAAACATTGTTAGTAACTTGTATCATCTTCTCCCTATTCACTTTTCAATGCAACTCAAACACAAATACTATAATTCAATGGCTAATTCCTATAAACTAACATTAATCATGCAATTTAACCAAGGATTCTCTTTGGAATTAGCTCTATTTTATTTAATTAGGCAAAAGCCATACACAAGTCCCTAACATTTAGTTAGGGTATACAAATCTCTTCTCAACTTTGCTAAGCACCCAATCAAGAGTAAAAACTTGTTGTATCCGCTCATCCCTTGCACATTCCTAAAACATTTTTGTTGGTAAGCCATTTATCTCAATTAATTATTGAAGCTTATTAGCAACGAGAAAATTCCTTGCTCTTCTGAAGGACTAAGACCGATTCTTACTAATTTAGCCTTTTTTTTTTAAATTAATAGCTAGAAAGAACCTTACTTTTTTTAGGAACTATAGCTGATCCTTATCAATTTTTCTTTTCTTATGGTTTCTTTTTTAGTAAATTAGTAGTGGGAAAGATTTTCGCTCTTCTAAGAGACTAAAATCAATCCATACCAACCACTCTTTATATATTATTCTTACATACACCTTCAACAATTAAAACTTTCAAGGGAAATTACAAGAGATAAGCTTCATTTTTACATGGGATTATGGGGCTTTAAAGATCAAAAAGGGATAAACATACATCTAAGTAAACTTCAAAAATAGCATATGATCAGTACTCTATCACAATTTTAATTAATTAATACCTTAGAATCTCGAGCTAAATAACATGTAACTTTCACTCCACAAAATTTCCATTATTCAATTCTAGTAATGTGTATAATGTGCAATAGTGACTTAGGAAAAACTAAATACAAGCACCATTTACTATCAAAATGGGATTGCAAACTCAAAAATATAAAAAATAAAAAATTCAGGTTAAAATTAACAAGTTGATTCCTACATAATAGTAGTATACCCCTCCCCTACACTTAATTGACTACATTGTCTTCAACATACTTTGTTCTAAATCATAGGAAAAATAAATGCACGCAAGAACAAAAAATTAAAGTATAATGGAGAGGAAAATATGGGGGAAAATGACGCTCTGTTGAATGAGTTTGATTTGTGTGAATGTCCATGAGAATTTGTCTTGAATGATTGCAATTTGTAGAGTCAAGAGAGATCTAATTAAATAAACTAAGAAGAAAAAAGAAAGAAAGAAAGATAGAGTATGTAACAAAAGAAAATTTTATCCTTTCATTAATAAAATAAAACTTAAACATGAACTTAAAAATGAAAAACATGGAAAATCAAAATTGCACCTAACTAAAACCTATTCAATCAAAATGCGAAAATTGAAAAATGACAATTAAACAATTCAACACAAAATGCCTAGAAAAAGTCTAAGTCTTCTTCATTATCCTGGTATGTCTCTAAGGTCATATACACAGAGGACCATTACAACAAATAGGTATGAAAAGAAAACAAGGGGGTTTAGCAAATCTAAATAGCTACCAACTGGATATGACATACTAAATAATCCTATTAAGCGTAATCCAAACACTTGATATGACACACAAATATCGAACTAAGGTCACTCACCATTAACTCTTGCTAAAAGAGCTAAATAAGAGCTAAGGATAATAGAGAACACACAAGTTATTCTAAAAGGGAAAATTATGTTATACAATAATGGAAGTATGATGTCTACGTACAAAGGAAGTAACGTATTTATATGACCTAAACTAGGGTTATAATAAATGAGGAAAAGACAAAATGGATAATGCACAAAAAATTCCTAAAACATTCTTAAAAGGGTAAAAATGACAAATTGTAGGCTGTATGAAATTAAAAAAAAAAAAAATCCTTCTGGAATGTCATGCTAAAAGGTACATGTTAGGCTAGTGTTGGTGATTGGATATTCAACTATACCTGGTGGCATGGGTTCCTTAGTAGCTCAGCACTTACTAAGATCAGCTAGAAAGAGGTCAAAAAGAAGGTAGTAGCCTTAGTCGACCTGGTTGGGTTAGATTTGAGCTCGAATGCAAGGTATTGATAAAAGCCTCTCAAGTAAGGCATCTAGACAGCTTGACTCCAATTGGATGCTTACATAGCTCAGCTCAGAAAGAGACCTGGTACTTAGCAACTCCAATATTGCCTTGAGTTCGGTCAAGGCTCAGTACTTAGGTCGAATAAAGTGAAGTAATCTCTAGTCAGCAATGGAATCCTCATCCTTAAATAATTCTTGAGCTAGTACTCATCGAATAAGTCAAGTAGTCCTCTAGCTTGGCTTTGTGTGAGTAGTCTAAGGAGTTGATTCCTATCATCTAATTGGGGGTCAGAAAGATTTGTCCTCAAATCATAAGGGGCCCCTTGTAGATGCTCCTCTCTTACTTCTATGGTGTCATCTACTGGTTGGTAGGGGATCAAATCGAATACATTGAAGGTAGGGGAGATACCATAGTCCTTAGGTAACTCACTCTAATAAGTATTGTGGTTGATCTTCTTCAGGACCTTGAATTGACCAAAGCTTTTAGGTAACCCTTAGAGCATATTGGACCTTAGAGCACGGTGCTCATTACCAATTGATGGCATAGAGCTTCTAGGTGACCCATCATCTACTTATTAAACTTAAGGCATCAGTACCTATGACTCTGAAGAGTGTTTAAGGCTCTATATCTTGTCATCTTAGTTTTTCTCTAGGTTTAAAGATTTACAAATATCCATTTCCCATCATCCATTTAATACAAGACTTAAGGATTAGCATTTTATTTGATTTGCTCGTCACCTGTAATAGATAGGGTTTAAAGCTATTAAGGAGTTTCCAATTAGCAAATCATACTTACATAGGCTTAAAATGGAAAGCATTTATTTAGCCCCAATTTACTTTTAAATTCTCATACTCATCTCTAAAGGAAGCAAAAATAGACTCATATTTCATCAATGCAAGTCAAGTCAACTTATCATTGGATGCTTAAAACTCAATCGCTTAGCATTGTATTTTCAAAATAACTACTCGGTAGTTGTCGGTTATAGAACTTTAATCATCGTGCACATTTTAGCAAGTACCTGTAGTAATGGGCTATGGTGCTTGAAAGAGTTGTTGTATCATGGTAGTAATAATTATGCTTATGTGAACTACATTAACTTACAATTATAGCACATGGATATCGAGTGTGCTAGCTTCAAGTGATAGCTTTTCATCAATATATGGCTCGTAGTTTGCAAAGCAATAAAGCTTTAACAACTAAAATTAATATCCTGAACCAAAGCAAACCACAATTGCAAGAAAACTCACATCATATAATTTGGCAACAATGTGAGCTTTATCATTGCCCTTAGTCCTATACACATTCCTTTTAACTATCTTCTTGTCTTATGGGAGGATGATCCCTTCTAACAAGGCCAAAGATTTGAATATATTGCCTAATGCTAAATTGATGTCCAAAACCTTTTAGTTCTAGCACAGCACAAAGTACTCACCCACCTCACGGATGGGCCTTACTCTTCTTGGACAAAGGTTGGTCAAACAGTTCTTTCCCATTCCTCTTCTTAGGGCTAGACATAGGATTTGTCTAATCTATCAAGCTATCCACATTTGTATAGTTGTCGATAGTGGGATCTTAACTAGCTTCTCCTAACAATTCCTCTCAAGAAATGTCTTTGATCTCAAGAATTACCTTAAGCTATATAGTCCTAACAACCTCCATCTACTCAGTCGACTGACCCACATCAACATAAGGGGTTTCTTGTTTCTTCTTTTGAGCAGCTGGCTCTTTAATGATTTGCTCCTTAGCTACTTTTTGTGATGCTGGTGACCAACTAGTAGCAACTTTAGTAGCTATACGCTTATCAAGTTTCTATTTCTTAGCTTTAGCTTAGGCTAGTAACTTCTTGTGATCCACATCCCCTATACCCATGTCTGTACGAAAGAGAGAGTATTATAAAAAAGGAAAGGAGGAAGAATAATCGAAGAATTACAAGTCTGTACCAAGCAAAGCTTAAAGGCTATAAGTCTTCTCCTATGAGTCATGAAAATGATTTTCCTCCTTTAGCTTTACTCGCCACAAGCAGTAGATTAAATCCTACCTTCATTGTTGGAAAATATGGCCTCCCCCTTTGTCATATTTGGATATAATTATCTTAGAATCCTAGAAAAAAATTTTCTTAGAATCCCATAGAAACATTTTACTTCCTCACCTAACTTTGATTTTCTTAGCAGCAGTGGCATCATTCGGCAACAACTCAATATCCTTGGTTTGGATGGGCTCAATCCATTTATTTTAAAATCTAACTCCTCATCTAACCTAAATGAAACACATTTATCGTACTATTTGTGAATTTTAGACTCCAATTTGTCCATAAACTTACACCTATGCTGAGCTGCTACATAAAACCAATCATCTGGTTGTCTCCTTATTGATAAAAAATATCTAAACAGTTAAGGTGTGACTCTAACATCAATCTCCTTGCATATTATTTCAAATGCAACAATGTGCCTATAAATGTTAGGAGACAACATACTTGGAGCAACACAAAAGTAATTGAAGATTAAAGGATTGTTTCTGAAAAATAGAAAATGGCAAATGCAACCAAAAATCAAGATATTTCAAACACATGTGGAACTCACAATCGATAGGAAAATAAACTCTTTCATCCTCTCTAAGCCTACACAGATGCCATTTATTAGGGAGATCTTACCAGTATTTGTTGTATTGTGTGATAAGCGACCTAATAGCACCACTCACTACCTTATTTAGAGAATGAATATTATAAACGATGTTATTGTATAAGTACTCGATGGCTAATCTATCTTCCCTACCATCTGGATAGTTATCCACAAGAAGAGCTTTAATGCAAATGATTTTTTCCCATCTTTCCATTATGTTATCTATTGAACTACCAATTAAAGAGGCTAAACCAATTCTTCTTTAGGGGGGAGAAGTAGCCTAAAAAAGAATCACTCCAAAATCTAAGGAAATAAGTGGATAGATAACACTTTGAACCATAAATATGAGTTATTAGTGATGGAAATTACCCACGCAAGTGGGAAAGCTGCTTAAAATTTAGATAAGAATTCGTAGGAGAGTTTCAAAAGAGAGATGCAAAGAGTGAAGAGCAGGAAAAGATAATCAAAATGAAGAAAGGGTTTTATACGTATATTAATGATTTCCCCTCTCGAAATCCTAATGCATGACTAATGGGGATATGGGTACTGATTAGATGGCCAAGCCTAGATGGTTGACACATGTCAAAGGCTAAATATCTAACAGACATTATATCATCAACAGTTAATAAGCCCTATGATGTAATGATGAAAGACATGACAACTGTTCCACATGCTTGTGCAGAAAATGAATGAGCAGAAAAATTAAAAGGCTATGACTTTTAGCTTGAAATTCTATACAATGCATTTTAAATGTTAGGCTGAAGGATAACAACAACAACAACAATACGACGAATTCACTCAAAAAGTATATTATGACTTCTAGGTGCCCAACTGAGCGAGTTGAGTATCAATCCTTATTATCAACTCCCATAGTTAAATTCTTAACCAAAAGAGTTGGGGTATAAATGTTGATAGTAGCATTTTGCCCGGTAATATCACTTAGTACCTTAGCTATTAAGCTACCGATCATCACCATTTTCAGTTAAGGCCTTTGATGGCTTGGCTCCGGCCTGCTTATATATTTAGTTTAAATTTGAAAGGTGACATAGACACTTGTAGCCTTATACAACTTCATTACATAGCTACCCACTACCTTAAAAGAAGTACAAGAGTTGACTAGTCAAAACGCGGTGTCAAATAAGTTTGTTTTAAAGAGCACCAAAATGTATGCTTAGTTCTTTAAGGTACTGAAGAACCCCAAGGAATTCAGATGGATAGAAAATTGTAAATCAACATTTCAAGAGTCGAAGAAGTTTTTATCATCTCCTCTAGTGCTTATGAAGCGCATTTCTGAATGTCAAGCATGGTTTTTCACTCCTGGTTTTTGTAAATTGATTTTCTTTAAACAAATCAATATTACACCCTACTCGTTTAATACTGACCCTCGACTAGGGTTTAAAGAAAACCGATTTTTATTTTGAAAATGCATTAGAGTCACCACCCCACCAGCATCAAGAAAAAAGAGTTAAGTTATAATCAATTGAGTGGATTGGTTATAACTTAACTACTAGTATATCAATTAAACCAATTTTATAAAAATGATTTTAGAAACTAAAGACCTGTATCTGGGGGTTAGGTTTTTTAAACCCTTACAAGTACCATTAAATTTCCAATTTTAATCTTAATCTTAAAAATCACTTTTCAATTCTATAAAACAGAACTCCATTGTTTAACCAAATTAGATAACTTGAGTAATCTAAACTAAAAAGGAAAAGTAGGTATTTTTTTTATTTTTCACCATCACCCCGTAAGTGCGTACGTACCCGCTATTCAGGATCAGACGAACATAGTTCTTTTTTTATAAAACTTTAGTAGGTTGGTTAATTTTAGTTTCGAAAAAAAGTTGGGTTTACGTTTTTACCCGATTCAATTTATCTAAGGAAATTCTACTCAATAATCCTAATTGGTGTTTTACTTTTGGAAACTCTAAAATAGTCCTAATTTGGAAAGGGTCTATTTATTTTTATTTATTTTGGACAAAACTTATTTTTCTAAGTATTAAAAAAAAAATTTTATTCACTAACCTATCTACTTATTTTTATTTTTATTATATTATCTTATTTATTTATTACTTACTTTATCTATAAAATATAGACTACTCTTTTTTCTTTTTTCTTCTCTTCCTTTTTTCTTTTTTCTTTTTATTTACAAGTACATAAAGAAAAGAAATAAAAATAAAATAACATTGCAGAACGGGTTAAGCTCGGGTCAGCTTGGAGGTCGGCTTGGTCAACTTGGGTCAACGCGATCGACTCCAGTTGGCTCGTATGGCTTAGATTGGCTTGAAAAGTCAAATTGGAGTGTCTTACATGGGGTTTAAGGTGTGAGGATTTCAATGGTGATGGTGGTTTTTGCCAAAAACCGCTATAGAGAAGGCTATCCTTAAGAGACAAACCATGTTAGAGAGAGAAAATGTAGTGTATGTGTTCCTTAGAGTGATTCTAGTGCTTATATGTGTTGAAGATAAAAGACTAACTCTTATTTATTCTGTTGGCACGAAGCTTAAACTGAGAAAGTAGGGGAAATGAATTAATTTGCCAAAATCCATTATTGGGTTTTTACCCCAAAAATTTATTTTTTTTTTTCATTTTTGAGCTCAATTTTAATTTCACGTTTAACTGAATTTAGATGGGTTTTTGGGCAAATTAAGAAGTACGACATGCATATTATACGATTTCACGATTAATTTGGTGAAATCGTGTAATAAATGGGGTCAAAAATGGCCTTAAATAGAGCATACAAGGAAGGGAAAAAAATTGGAAAGAGAAGTAGAAACTTACGAATCTGGAAGAAGAAAGGGGGTGCTAATCACTTATAAGGCACATGCCATGCATGTGTTTAGAGAAAAATGGGGCGCACCATATGCGTTCCCCTCCTGTAATCATACGTAGGGCCTTGGGCCCTACTCGATCAAAAAAAAAAATGGACCAAGTTTTAATAAAACCTAGTCCAATCCACTCCTCTTCTTTTATATATATTATTTATTTTCTAACTAAAAAATAAAAATAAAAATAAAAAATAAATAAAAGCAAAAATCCTAGCACTCCTAAAAAATCTCCTTACTCTTCTTTTTTTTTTCTTATTTTCTAATTTTTTTTATTTTTTCTAAATTTCTTATTTTGTAGAGTTTTCTAAATTTTTTATATTTTTCTAAACTTCTAAATTTCTTATTTTTTGTGTTTTTTTTCCTATTTTTATATTTTTCTAAAATTTCTTATTTGTTTCTAAAATTTTTATTATTTATACTTTTTTAGGTTTTCTTTAATTTTCTATTTTTTCGTGTTTTCCTTGATTTAGGACCCCCTTATCCTATTAAAATAAAATAAAAGAAGCAAAAATTGAGTGCCTACAACTGCTCTTATTTGTGGTAAAATTTGAACAAAACTTTACCACAAAAATAAAAGAGACATTATTTTTGCCTCAAGGGTGGATTTTATCCCAAAAAGTGCTACAACTAGCTAGCTATCCTAAGCCTAGTCCACTAAAGATTTTGGTGAACAAATTAAAGAGAGAGGGGGTGCTTTTAGAGTTGAAAAGAAGAAGTGAAACTTGGTCGTGCCCTTTTAGGCTCACTAACTTATGAGAGAGCATCTCTCAAGAACTAGCAACCTTAAGTTGGAATCAATCTAGAGAACCTAGTCGTGCCCTTCTAAGCAAACTGACCTAAGCGGGAGCATCTCTCAAGGACTAGCAACCCTAAACGGGGATCGATTTAGAGAACTTAGTTGTGCCTTTCTAAGCTTACTAACCTAGGTGGTGGTGTCTCTTAGGGACTAACAATCCTAAGCGGGGATCGATCTAGAGAACCTAGTCATGCCTTTCTAAGCTCACTAACTTAGGCAGGAGTGTCTCTCATGGACTAGCAATCCTAGACTAGGATCGATCTAAAAAACCTAATCATTCCTCTCTAGGCTCACCAACCTAGGCAGGGGCATCTTTCAAAGATTAGCAACCCTAAGCCGAGATCGATCTGAATAACCTAGTCATGCTTCTCTAGGCTCACTAACCTAAGTGAGAGCGTCTCTTGGGGATTAACAACCTTACGCTGGAATTGATTTAGAGAACCTAGCGATGCCTTTCTAAGCTCACTAACCTAGGTAGAAGCGTCTCTTGGGAACTAGCAATCTTAAGCTAGGATCGATCTAAAAAACCTGGTCGTACCTCTCTAGGCTTACTAACCTAGATAGGAGCATCTCTTGGGGACTAACAAACCTACACTAGAGTTGATTTGGAGAACCTAGTTATGCCCCTCTTGATTCGCTAACCTAAGTGGGAACGTCTCTCAAGGACTAGGAACCCTAAGTTGGGATTTATTTGAAGAACCTAGCCATGCCTCTCTAGGCTTACTAACCTAGGTGGGAGCATCTCTCAAGGACTAACAACCATAAGCTGGACTTAATGAAATGCCCTATGGGCTTACCAAAGGGATTTGATGAAGAGAAGTTCCCTACGAGCTTACTAAGAGACCATAGTGAACAGAAGCACCCTATAAGCTCACTAAAAGAACTTCAAAAAGACATTGAGTTAAGACCGTGCCTTCAAAGGCTAGCTAAGCACCAAATGCAGAAGGTGAGTGCCTTATAGGCTAACTCAAAAAGATTGTTAGGAGTAAAAACTGGTCATAGTCTAAATGCAAATGCAATGTTCAAAAATTTGTGTGCTAATATCATGTGGAAGTACTTACCTAGTCTTTGTTGATAGCACCTAAAATGCCAAACCTTTTTTGAAAAGTCTTATCAAAATTGACTAGCTCAAGCTTTGATCCTTCAATGTCAACCCAAATGATCCTAATATGGAACGTTTGAGACTTCACTAGCTCTTTTAGAGAAATCATGGAAATTTACTTGATACAGAATGCCACCCACTATTTTTGTCTTTTCAGAACTTTTATTAATCGAAGCCCTTATTCCCAACTAATAAATATCTGCTGTAAGGTAATTGCTCATCTGGACTTCACCTTTCCCTAAAAAATAGACAAATAAAAACTCCCTATCAAAGGGGATTAATCCATAATAAAGTATTTTAAAGAGTTTCGTCAGTTATCAATGTTCTATATATCACTTCTCAACCTCTCTCATGTTTTCAATGTATGGGCTCGATTAAATGGAGTAAGGGATTTAGACCTTTTAATGGAGAGGGTGATGATTCCAATGTTAACAACTACCAAGGATACGAACTTTGCTTGTAGATAATGAAAATTAGACCTCAATGACATACAAAATGACTAGCATTTTCATATTCTAATTAAAAATTTCTATTGACTTCTCATGAGTAGTACAACTTTACAATGTTAGCATTTATTAGGTCTCTCAAATCTGGACCATCCATTTGAGACAAAATTAAAGACCCTCTTAGTAATACTCGCTTCACGATGTAAGGGCCTCCATAATTGGGAGCAAATTTCCCTCTAGAGTCTTGTGCATTGAGAAGAACGTGTCTCAACACCATGTCACCTTCTCTAAAGTTCTAAAGTCGCACCCTTTTGTTGAAAGCCCAAGCCATTCTTTGTTGATAACACCAATTATGACATAAGGCTGTCAATCTTCTCTCGTCAATCAGATTCAACTATTCGATGTGTTTCCTTACCCAATTGGCTTCATCTAACTAGGTTTCTGATAATACTCTGAGTGATGGGATTTAATCCCTACTAGTAACACCACTTCGATGTCGTATACCAAAGAGTAAGGTGTTGCCCCAATCGATGTTCTAATGGAAGTTCGATAGGCCATAAGTGTGAATGGCAACATCTCGTGCCAGTCCTTATATGTGACAACCATTTTTTCAATAATTCTTTAGAGGTTTTTATTGGCTACTTTAATAGCTCCATTCATTTAGGGTTGATAAGGAGTAGAGTTCCTATAAATGATCCTAAACTGTCAACACAATTCTAACATAAGCTTGTTGTTGAGGTCAGTGCCATTGTCAGTAATGATCATTTTTGGAGCCTCGTATCGAGCCAAGATATCTCCCTTTATGAACTTAACTACAACCCCTTTAGTAACATTCGAGAAAGACGAGGCCTCAACCCATTTGCTGAAGTAGTCAATGGCAACCAATATAAAATGATGCCTATTACATACTTTTAGAGTAATCAGGCCGATGATATCTATGCCCTACATAGAGAAAGGCCACGGTGTTAAGAGTGTGTGTAGTTATTGAGGCAAGGTGTTTATCTTATTTGCATAAACTTAGCATAAGTGACAATGCCTAACGTATTTAATGCAATCACTTCCCATTGTTAACCAATAACACCCTACGCTCATAATTTTCTTAGCTAGCATATAACGATTCATGTAAGGGCCACATGTCCTTCGTGTACTTCTTTCATCAACATCTTAGCTTCCTTGTCGTCCACACATATTAAAACTATACCATCAAAAGAACACCTATATAAAGTGGATTCACTTATTAAGAATTAAGTGGCCAATCTCCTAATTATCCTTTTTTTTTCTTTTTTCTCAGCCTCTTCAAGGTATATGCCTTATTGTACCAACATTTTAACATTATGGTACCACGGCTTTTAGTCATTCGTACCCTCAATTTCCAAACAGAAGGCAAGCTTCTCTTCAATTTCAATAATGAAGGATTGAATCTCAACTCCACCAGATAACTAGATCATAAATGATAGAGTAGCTTAAGCATTAACAAATTGATTCTAAGTCCTCGATACATGATTGAAGGTGATTTCTTTGAATTTCTCCATCAATTTAGTCAAGTGCTGATGATAAGGTACTAGTTTGGGATCCCCTATCTTGTATTCTCCCCGAGCTTAGCTAATAATGAGTGAAGAGTTCCCATACACTTCTAATTCTTGGATATCTTTATCTATGGCTATTTTGAGTCTCATGATGCATGCTTTGTATTTAGCAACATTATTGGTGTATGGGAAAACAAGCCTTATAGCCATAAGGCATTGAATACCTTCAGGGGATATCAGTATCACCCCAATTCTACACCCAAACACGTTAGTTGCTCCATCGAAGAACATCTTCCATTTTGGTGGTTCATCATCTTCATCTTTATTAGAGCTTCCTTCGACTGCCAAAATATCCTCATCGAGGAAATTGACTTATACCTCTTAAGGGGTATTATCGGAGGGATTTTTTGCTAATTAATCTGTTAGAGCTTACCCCTTAGCTGAATTCCAGTTCACGTACATAATGTCAAACTCTAATAGTAACATTTGCCACTTTGAGATTTTGCCAATTAAGGCTAGTTTGTCTGCCAAGTACTTTAAGAGATCGTATGGATTCAGCAATTCAACTTGGTAATAGAGTGTATACTATTTGAGCCAATGAATTACCCAGACCAAAGCACAGTAAGTTCTTTCAATTTCTAAATATTGCTATTCCCCTTCAATAAATTTCTTGCTCAAGTAATATACAGCCCATTCTTTTCCTTCTTCGTCTTTCTGGCCAAGCATATACCCCATTGATTCCAGTAATATTGTCAAGTATAGAAATAAAGGCTTCCCAAGTTTTGGAGCTACCAAAATTAGAGGGTTCACGAGGTACTCTTTGATCATTGTAAAGGCTTACTCACATTCTTTGTCCCAACTGATCATGGCATTCTTTTTCAACAACTTAAACAAAGGATGATACTTGTTTGTGAGTTAAGATATGAACCAGGCTATGTAGTTTAAACAGCCTAACAAGCCTTTGATTTCTTTAAGTGTACATGGAGGAGGCAAGTCAATTATTGCCTTAACTTTATCAGGGTCTACTTCGATGCCCCTTTGGCTGATTATAAAACCTAACAATTTCCCTGAAGTCACTTAGAAGGTACACTTCTCTAGTTTAAGCTTCAACTGGAATTTTCTCAACCTACCAAATAATCTCCTCAGATTATCCACATGATTTTCTTTTTCCTTAGACTTCACAATTATATCATTAACATATGCTTCAACTTCTTTGTGCATCATGTCATGAAAAATTACTACCATAGGCCCTTGATAAGTTATCCCAGTATTTTTGAGTACCAAAGGCATTACTTTGTAGTAAAATGTGCCCTAAGTTGTGATAAATGTTATCTTGGCTTTATTTTCTTTGGACATTCGAATTTGATTATATCTAAAGAATCCATCCATAAAAGAGAGAAGATGGTTTCCAGCTATGTTATCAACCAAGACATCAATATGGGGCAAGGGGTAATTATCTTTAAGGGTTGCTTTATTAAGGTTTCGAAAATCTACATACACTCTAACTTTTCCATTCCTCTTCATTAC
This sequence comes from Lumnitzera littorea, assembly GCA_024138015.1. Classification (NCBI taxonomy): domain Eukaryota; kingdom Viridiplantae; phylum Streptophyta; class Magnoliopsida; order Myrtales; family Combretaceae; genus Lumnitzera; species Lumnitzera littorea. The sequence continues at coordinate 93,217,695 of JAMXBB010000008.1, forward strand.
TGGCGCTATGTTAGCTACCCATTTGGGATAATTAGATACCTCAATGAAACCAACTTCCCGTAATTTTCTGACTTCTTCCTTAATCTTCAACAGGACATCCGGTTGTAACCTTCTTAACTTCTGTTTCTTAAGTTCGATATCCTCTTGTATGGGTAAGCGATGGACTACAATTGGTAGATCTAATCTGAGCATATCTTCATAAGACTACGTAAACACATCTTGGTATTTAAATAGAAGTATGGACATTCCAGCCTTTTGTTCTTCTTTCAAATTCACTTTAATTTTCAATGTTTTGGTGTTATCATCAATCCCAACATTAATCATCTTAATTGGCTCGTCATTAGAAATTCTACTAATTTCATGTTTTTGCTAGCTTTCTTGTACGTCACTATGGTCATTGACATCGTTCCTGACAACTAACCCCATAAGGCCGGAGACAATATCAATGTTTTCATCCCTATCTATGTGAGGTATCTATGGCCTTTATTCGAAGCATTAGATCCTAAGGAAGACTTATTGCTTTTCATAGGGATGGAGAACCAATTATTCAAGTGTTGGGATTTGTCGGATGGGCCAAGTATTATATCCTTGTTGGAGGAATCCTCTTTGGCAAGCTCTGAATTTTGAATTTAAGCCCGGATGAAATTTCTAATAACGGTGGAAAGGTCATTGGGGTATGATACAATCTATCACTTCTTTTGCCCCTCACTTGGATTTTTTACAACTCTTCCATTGGAGTTGGGATGTAACCTAGCCCATAGGTTCCAAACTAGCTCTTTTTGAACTTCAGCCTCTCATCTTTCTCTTGATCGGTAATCATGTACACCTCTTCAAACATTTGGAACCCAAAGTCCTCTTACTCCTTAGTGCCAATATAGGGTATGGCCGTTTCTTTATATATTTTGTAATCCTGGTCACCCAGAATCATTATGACCTGGCCATTAGAGATGAACTTAACCTTTTAATGAATATTAGAAGGTATGGGGCCTACTGAATGTATCCAAGGTCTTCCTAATTACAAGTTGAAGGTCCTTGGGATGTCTAAAACATGAAATCGAATGTTGAACATCCGTGGGCTGATATCAATTGGTAAGTTGATCTCCCCTATAATTTCTCTTCTGGATCCATCAAAAGCCTTGACTATTGTCAATCTTAACTTGATAGCAGTCGTATTAATGCCTAATAGATCTAGGGTAGCTAAAGGGCAGACATTTAAGGACAACTTGTTGTCAATGAGGACTCTCGTTGTGATGATGTTGTTTACCCTCACTATTATGAATAAAGGCTTGGTATGTTGGATACCTTCTTCACCTAATCCCTCGATAGAGAAAACAATTCGATCCATAATGAGGATAAAGTTAGTGACAAACCTTATTCTTTCAACTGGCATTTTCGGAGGGACTTTAACTTCCTTCAATGTTCTAAATAAAGCTTCCTGATGTGGTTCTAACGCCATTAATAAACTCATGAGGGATATTTATGCTGAAGTCTTAGTGAGATGATACATTACTTTATACTTGCTATACTTGATTATCTTGGAGAAGGTATACAATCTTTCTTCATGTTCAACTAGTTCATTGTTTAGTCTTTCCAGCACAGCCTTCTTTTTCAAATCTTCCCTTGGATCATAGATTTTACCAGAGTGAGTAATCCCTCTTATAAGTGAGCTTAATTGTCCTTGATTTACTGCCTAATAGTTGAGAGGGGCGGTTTTATAACTTTCAAGGGCTAAAGGCACATGGAAAGTATACTTTTTAGTATGTGGAACTTGTTTCTCCTCTTGCTTATAGAATCTATATAGACTCAAGGCTCTCGGTTACAACCAATCGTGTTGATGGCAGGATCTGAATTGTGAAATATCATATTGATGATGAGCCTATGGTTAAGTAGGGGGTTGTTGCTAACATTTGGAGTAGGAGCCTCTATAAAATCTAGCTGGATTGTACCTTTGTCAATTAAGCCTTGAATTTTGTTCCTTAACCTCCGGTACGAGTTGGTTAAATGGCCTACTTGCCCTAGGTGATACTGACACCTTACATTAGGATCAAAGAATCTTAGCTTATACCTTTCATTGAGAGCCTCAGAATGAAGCAAATTATCCTTTCTTAGTTCTTCATGTATCTAACTGAGTGGAATAGGTATTTCAGTGAATTGCCTAGGGGCCCTGTTGACTTGCAGTTGGCTTTTGTACCATTATTGAGCTAGCTAAGGATTTGCCCTGAAAGAAACCCAAGCATTGGCCCTGGTATTCAAATTGACCATGCTGACAGTAGCTTCTCTAAGCTTATTGGTGGTAGGTTTAGCAGAGGGTGGTCTTTTGTCTAATGGTTCTTGTAACTTACCGAAGAAGACGGCACTTTCAATCCAATACCCTATAACTACTACTTCTACAAAACTATAAGAGACTTGCCTAATCAAGTAAGTGAAATAAGGTCTCTTAAGAGTGTTGATAAAAGTCGAAGTTAGCTCTTTCTCAATCACGGGACTAGATACCCTTGTAGCTAGGGACCTCTACCTTTGGGCGTATTCTTTATAAGACTCATTATGCCTCTTCCTCAAGGCAACTAAATCCATCATCGTTAGCGCCACTTCATCATTAAACCTATATTGGTCATAAAACACCCTAGCCAACTTCTCTCATGTGTTTATCTGGTTCAAGTTCAATTAGGCATACCAGATCAAAGTAAGGCCTATTAGGCTGTCCTGAAAAGTTTGGACCATGAGCTACTCATATTGGACATACTTGCCCATTTTTTGTACATACAGCCTGGTGTGTAGTTTAGGGTACCCAGTTCCATTATACTTCTCAAAATTAGGTACTTTAAACTTCTTTAGGAAGCTTCCATAGTCATCAGTAGAAAAATCTATTATACCAACCTACTCAAATCCATCATACCCTTTCAGCATTTTCATATTTTCAATGATTTGTTGAGTCAATCACTTCTCAAGCTCTTTCAATCTATCTTGATTATCTTCGAGCTTTAGGTTGACTAAAAACAAGTAAGTGTTTGACTCAAAAGTCAAGTTGACCTTCGGATAGACCCCTTCTATCTCAAAGGATTCAAAGGCTTAGTTGACTTTGGGGTAGGCTTCTTCTGCTTCAAGGGGTTGGGCTTCAATGTTTTTTCCATATCGGGCTTTAGAGCTTTCTTCATTTGATGGAGCTGTAGACTTGAGAAAGATGATGCTATTAGTGAGGAAGCTCAATTGATCAACAATATTCCCCACTGTTTATTCTAAAGAGCAAAACCTCAGCTCGGTAGGATCAACAATTTTGAGGTTGACACTGTTGTTGTTGGTATTGATATTATCATTTCCTTGGCTAACCATTCTGGTCTATGAGCAAGTTCGAATAGGGGTTCGAATAGGACTTCTCTAGAAGGTTTGACGCTTGGAAGCTATCTTAGCGACTTGTTTAAGACCATTTCTCAACAAGTTAACACATGAAAAAAAAAATTAAAAAGAGATAAATGAAAAAAAAAAACTAAGAAATGCATGGCACACAGATTAGAGAGATGGAATCAACGAATAACCAACAAGATGGTAATTTTTATTATTTTTTATAGCTTTTTAGAGTTCCCTTTTACATTATTTGAAAAAGAAAATACATTCAAGAAGATCATTCCCATCTCTAACTATTCTTCTAACGCTTAACAGGCGTTCCCCTTTTTTGCTTATTGGACCCTACTGGTGCTCCCTTCCTCTTTCTTAAGTTGAGCTCTTCCATTTCTTCAAGTTCTTTAAGCCCCTTCTAAGTCATTCTCAATTGATGTTCCAAGGCCCGAGAGCATTGTTATGATTCCCGAAAAAGATCCTCCCACATGTCTCACTGTTCATAGATTATTTCTATACAGGCTTGTACTTAGTCCATGTAGGTCTTGATTTCAAGATTTAGTTCAACTGGTGCAGGTTAGATGACCTCTGGTGCTCGATACTAGATCTCTCCTACCTTACGAAGTTAACCATACAAATATTCTTTGGTAACTCGATGCTTATCCACTTCTCCTAGCCACCCTCCTAAATTGTTGTTTAGGCTAACAGTCTTCGTTTCCCATAACTGTTTGATTGCTTTAAGTTTCAACATCTTCTATGGTAGTGAAATCTAAAGGTCCTCATAATCCAAGTTCATGATATCCAACAAAGGCCTATAGACTATATCTTGGATGCCTCCAAATTGTCTAATTGTATTGTTAAGGTAATAGCATGTGCATAATTTCATCCCAATTAGGAGTATTGCTTGATAATTTTTGCAGACTTGGATTACCCTTTTGAAGTTGCTTCATTTTGTTGTCTATAAGATATCAACGATTTAGAAGTTTCTCAACACTTTTACCTAGCAATAAGTACATTTTTCTTTTGGGAAATGGACCTTATCAACAAAAGAATTGATCAAATCGATGTTATGAGCAAACTCTCCTTAGATCAAATCAAGCCCATAACACTTCATATGGCTCACAAACCATACTATTAGTAATGCCATTCTAGTTTTTAGTATGCCATCATTCTTTTCTTTCAAAACATTGAGGCTTCTAATCTATTCTACCAAGAGGGCCAGGACATATGATTTGCTTTTAAGAAACTAGCCCACCAACTTAGCAACTATGAAATGGATGAGGAACTTTCCATTAAAGAATAAGAGAGTCTTGAACATAGCTAAGATATAAGCTTTTATTTTGTTCTATCCCCAATCTTTGAGATTGCCACAGAAGATGCCTCATTGGTTGGATCTAGGCTCCATGGAGAACTAAGCTTTTAAGTCTTCTAATTTGATATAGTTCCCGTTACAGCCTTTGAGGGCCTCATTCTTCAGTTTTTTTTATCCCTAGGAATCTTAAGAAAACATTCATCAGGTTAACTTCCAAATTCGAGGTGTATATATTTTCCAAAGAAGGGGGTTGAAGTAATTGGGTATACTCTTTAAATGTTGGACTAATCAGGTGATGCTTAACTTGAAAAGCTACTTCCTCGAGTTCCCAAAAGTTGGTCAAGGCCCTAATCAAATTAATCTTTATTTTTACTTTAGGCAGTGATACAATGGGCTTGATCTTGCTAACGATAGTCTCTTGTTCCCTTGAATTAAAATTTCGAAACCATTGGTCCAAGACTGGGTTGGGGTTGATAGGCTTACCAACGAACTTTTCCCTAAAGTAGATGCAGTTGGATGAATAGGCCATGTCTGAATTACAAAAGAAAAATATGTTACAAGATTGATTGACCATTGTTTACAACAAACGAAACCTATTTACAACAATTTACAATACATTTACAAGGGAAATCAAGAAAACTCCAAGCCATTATATATTTTCATTTCCATATTGCTTGATTATCCATCAATCATGGATGTCATGAATGCATAAAGGGTAGGTTCTATAGGTCCTTAAGCTCGTGTGACCTCACTTGTTAAAGAACACTTTCATTGGTGACATCAAGCTTAAGTGAGGTAGCCTAATCAACCCCGAACGGTGGTTACACCATAGCACTCGGAGCCTACATAATGACCTCCCGTCGTAAGTTCCTAATACAGTCCAAGTTTGACCGTTTCTACCATACATTTGCAGAAAATTAAATCTCTTCCCCTAAATGGTTTAAATAAAACTAAACCTGCAAAAACGTTAGTACAATTATGATAAAAATAACAAAGAATGAATAAGTAAATAAATTACACTTAAGGTTTTCTTTAGAAGTTAATTTTAATTTTGGAAAATTGAATGGCTAACCCTCTTGAGGTCCCTTGTGGAGTCGCTAAGCTATCGAACGTGGTTTTTCACTCTTGGTTTTTTGTAAATTGATTTTCTGTAAACCAATCAGTATTAAACCCTACCCGTTTAATAATGACCCTTAATTAGGGTTTAAAGAAAACCAATTTTTATTTTGAAAATGCATTCGAGTCGCCACCCAACCAGCATCAAGAAAAAAAGAATTAAGTTATAATCAATTGGGTAAATTGGTTATAACTTAAAAATTGGGCTATTAATTAAACCAATTTTATAAAAACAGTTTTAGAAACCAAAGATCTGAATCCGGGAGTTAAGTTTTTTAAATCCTTACAAGTACCATTAACTTTCCAATTTTAATATTAATCTTAAAAATCACTTTTCAATTCTATAAAACAAAACTCCATTATTTAACCAAATTGGATAACTTAAGTAATCTAAACTAAAAAGGAAAAGTAGGTTTTTTTATTTTTTACCATCACCCAGTAGGTAAGTACGTACATATATACCTGCTATTCGAGATCAGATATACGTAGTTCTTTTTTTGTAAAACTTTAGTAGGTTGATTGATTTTAGTTTCAAAAAAAAGTCAAGTTTACATTTTTATCTAGTTCAATTTATTTAAGGAAATTCTATTAAATGATTCTAATTGGTGTTTTAGTATTAGAAACTCCACAATAGTCCTAATTTGAGAGGGGTCTATTTATTTTTATCTATTTTGGAAAAAACCGATTTTTCTAAGTGTTAAAAAACGATTTTTATTCACTAACTTATCTACTTATTTTCATTTTTATTTTTATTTTTATTATATTATCTTATTTATTTATTACTTATTTTATCAATAAAATATAGACTACTCTTTTCTTTTCTTTTCTTTTTCTTTTTTTTTTCTTCCCTTTCTTTTTTCTTTCTTCTTCTCCGTTCTTTCTTTTTTCTTCCCCCTTCTTTCTTTTTTTTTCTTTACAAGTACATAAATAAAAGAAATAATAATTAAATTAAATTTTAAAAAATTATAAACCAAGTCATGCTCAAGTTGGCTCAGTTAACTCTAGTAAGCTTCAATCAACTTCGATCGGCTCATACAGCTCAAATTGGCTCGAAAAGTCAAATTAAAGTGTCTTACCTAGAGTTTTTAGGTGTAAGGATTCCAATAGTGGTAGTGGTTTTTATCGAAAAACCATTGTGGAGGAGGCTATCCTATAAAGAGGAACCGTGCTAAAGAGAGAAAGTGTAGTGTGTGTGTTCCTTAGAGTGATTTAAGTGCTTATGTATGTTGAAGATAAAAGATTAACCCTTATTTACACTATTGGCACAAAGCTTAAATTGATAAAGTCAAGAAAAATGAATTAATTCGCTAGAATCCATTAATGGGTTTTGACTTGAAAAGTTTTTTTTTTTTTCCATTTTTTAGCTCAATTTTAATTGCATATTTGATTGAATTTAGATGAGTTTTTGGGAAAATTCAAAAGTAGGTCATGCATATTATACAATTTCATCATTGATTTGGTGAAATCATATAATAAATGGGTTAAAAAAATTGCCTTGAATGAAGCATACGGGGAAGGGAAAAAAACTTGGAAAAAGAAGCTGAAACTTGTAAATCTGGAAGAAGAAAGGGGGCGCTGGTCATGTGCATACGTGCCTCCACGCACGTGTGCAATGCGTGCGCATGTTTGAAAAAAAAGCGCACCCCCCTCCTACAATCGCATACAGGGCCTTAGGCCTTGCTCGGTCCGAAAGAAAATGGACCAGGTTTTATTAAAACCTGGTCCAACCCACTTCTCCTCTTCACATATATATATCCTAGCACTCCTAAAAAGTCTTCTTACTCTCTTTTTTTTTTTCTAATTTTTTTGTTTTTTTCTAAATTTCTTATTTTTTGGATTTTTCTAAACTTATAAATTTCTTATTTTTTTTAGCTTTTTTCTATTTTTTTATTTTTTTTATATTTTTCTAAAATTTTTATTATTTATACTTTTTTGGGTTTTTCTTTAATTTTCTTTTTTTTTTTTGTTTTCCCTGATTTATGACCCCTTATCCTATTAAAATAAAATAAAGAGAGCAAAAATTGAGTATCTACACTGAAGAAAAGTTATCTCATTATCTATCGATCTGTACCCGAGCTCTTTCCTTTAGGTAAGTTCATATTGAAGGGAAGGAGCACCGGTCAATATATTATGTAAGTCACATCTTGTAAGGTCTAGTGTTAAGATCCACGCATATGGAAAAATTTGTTCCAGCCATGGTGGTAGTGATAAGGAATTTAAAGCCATACTTTAAGGTACATCAAGTGACTGTCCTTAAAGATCAATTACTATGGCAAGTGTTCTGATTCCTTAAGTAAAACGATGAATTATGCGTTAGAGTTGAGCGCATATGGTGTCTAATATCAGCTTAGAACAACTCAAAAGGCACAAGTGTTAGTTGATTTTGTCACAAAGTTTACAACTAACGAAGACAATGCTGAGCTAACCAAAAAGCTTCACTAGAACCTATATGTAAATGGCTCCTCCACTAATGATAGATGTAGAATGAGACTTGTTTTAGAAGGGCCGTACAACTTGAAGGTTCGATATGCACTTAAATTTGGATTTCTAGCTATTAATAACAAAGTAGAGTATGAAGTATTGATTGCTAAATTGATGCTAGTGAAAGAGGTTGGAGTGGAAAGGCTAGAAGTTTTCTAACTCCCAGTTGACGGTTCAACAAGTTAAGGAATATTACGAAGCAAAGGATGAAACGATGAGCAAGTCCTTGATATTGTACAAACGCTCATCAATGATTTCTAATCTTTTATAATTGTCAAAGTACCAAGGATATAGACCATGGCGCCAACAACAAATTATCTAAATTTGCCTCTACTTCACTTCCAAACCTGGATGATCGACTCTTTGTTGAATATTTGCCAAACAAGAGCCTTGAAATACCCCAACAATGTTTGGAAGTACAACCCACACCAAAAGAGGAGCCTTGGATCAATCCAATAATTAATTATTTAAAGGATAAAGTACTACCCTTTGATAAGAAGGAAGCTTAGAAGCTCATGTACTAAGCTACCAAATATATCTTGATTAATGATAAACAATATAAGCACGAGTTCAACCGACCCTACCTTTGTTGCCTTACACCAAAGCAGGCATACTAAATTCTTTCTAAGTTCCACACCAGAGTGTGTAATAATCACGTAAAGTCCTAAGTGTTGTATGTTCAAGCATTAAGGCTTGGCTATTATTAGCCAACTATGAAAGAAGATGCACAAGACTTAGCGCAACACTGCTTATAATGCCAAAAATATGACATGATAAGCCATGCACCATCAAATGGATTACAATACTTTTGGACACCTTGGGACTATTCCAAAGGCCATGGGACAACGTCAATTCATATTGGTTATGATTGATTATTTTATAAAGTGGGTGGAGACTGAGGTGGTAGCAAATATCACAAAGTAGAAGGTAGAGTCCTTCATATTCAACTTAATTCTATCAAGGTTTCAAGTTCCCTACATGATCACCATGGATAATGGTCCACAATTCGACAATGACAAAGCTTTTTGCAATAAGTACAGCATCAAGTTAAACTGCACATTGGTTGCACATCCTCAAACTAATGGATAGGTCAAAGTCGTGAACAAAAGTATTGTATAGTTTGAAGCGTAAAATGTACCAGGCAAAGGGAAAGTAGTTAACAAGTTGTTAAGCATTTTGTGGGGGTATAGGACTACTTATAGAACATCAATAGAAGAAACCTTCTTTTGTTTAGCATTTGGGTCAAAAGATGGCTTCCTTATTAATCTTAAGCTTCTTAACATACGTACATGGATTTTTAATATGCTACAAACTTGAAGCAACAAGGGCTTAAGATGGCCAAGGAAAGCTTATAGCCAATTGGGAAGGTCTAGTTTAGATTTGAGACATAGTAAGGAATGGTGCCTATAGGTTAGAAAGATTGGATGGATAGGTTATTCTAAGGGTATGGAATGCTGAGAACTTGAAGTATCTCTTTGAGTGATTCTCGAGATAAGTTGATGAAGTTTCTTTACTTTTCATTAAGTGTTGATCAATTGTCAATAGATTTTTTTTTTTTTTTTTTGTATTATCAATTGTCATTAAATGTGTTGTTGTGCCCTATGTAGTAAGTCTATTTTACAATGAGATGTATCCAATTCAACCTTATGAAATGGTGTTCTGCTTATTCAAACATCAGCAAAAAGTTACTAAAAGCCTTCTCTATTTTGTTCCAACCTAATTATGGTTAATGAATTAATAAATTTTAAGTTCAAGCAAATCAATAAACAAACTAAATAGTTCTAGCCGTGAATGGTTAACAAACGTACCTAGATAAGTGAAAAATTAATCATTCTAACCTATCACAATTAATGAATAAGGAATTAAGCCTACACCCTAAAGGGTTAATGATGTTGAACCTTAGAAAAGGAAAATAGACACTAAAGTTTAGCCTCCACAAGCAAAGTTATACCAAGCCGACCTAATGAATGCATATAGTAAACACATAAATCAACAAGGCATGAAAGAGAAAAGTTCATATGAACACAATCGATAAGAAAAATAAAATTTTTCCAAGTATGTAGCTAAGCTTGACATCCCAATCTAAAAAGTAAGTAAAACTAAAGAAAATCAAGCTAATGGTTAGTTGGTGATCTGGTTAGTAGTCATCTAGTCAACAATCTAGTTGGCGATCTTTTGGTTGGCTAGTTAGACAAGGGCAACATCAATAAGGCTTAACTTTCTACAGTAGGAAGGGGAACCTCCCCCAAGTTGGAGTCTCAGCAGCATCAACAATGGTAAGGATCTCTTCTTGTCCCTGATTTTCACCTTCCTCCTCCTCTTCATCGTCATCTACATTTACAAAGTCGAGGCAAGAGAGGTTTTAATTAAGGTACACTTTCAGCACTTCTTCCCTTGCCAATTGAACACCTTAGAGAAGTTTTTTTTTTACGAAGCTTTATCGTAACGCTTGCTCAACATCACGATAGTTAGAGTCTCTTCAACATAAATCTTAGGCCTTACAGCTTACTCCAACTTAGCAATTCGGGCTTGCTGACATGTGGAGTTTTCTTTCAACTATTTAATCTCTTTGTTGAGTGTAAACTCCTTACTCAAGGAAGTGCAAGATTCACTTAAGGACCAATATTTCTCCTTTTGCTCTTATAGTCGGTACTTAAGGTCCCTCACCTCCTTATCAAGCTCATCATGTTGACCCTTTATGGTGAGAAGTTCCTTAGAAGCCTCTTTCTAAGCATTCTATTCAACTGCTAAGAGCCCTTTAATTTCTCAACCTTAGAGACTCTGGCCTTCTCAATAGCAATAATCTACATCTTCGATGTATTGTAGGCTTCCTCATCGCTCTACCCATTCATCTGTAAAAGTAAAGTTAATTAAATTACTTGTGTAACAATGTAAACATAAATAGTTTAGTAGAGGTCCAAACTTACATCATACAACTTTGCAACAATTAGTTCTACAACACCGCCTCCAACCCTTCTTACATCCCTCTACAGGATCCCCTCATCTCAAGGGAAGATGATCTCGCACATTATAACATGGGACTTACACCTATCCTAGAGAGCAAAGTCAAAGGTAAGGATCCTCCTATCCTACAAAGGAACAAAGTCATAAATGTCCTCTTGTCAAGGCATAAAGTCAGCATTGGTGACACTAAAAGCCCGAGCTTATTGGACCTCAGTAAGGGCAAGGGGAGGAGTAGCATTGTCCTCAACATTAGTGGCATCACTAGAGGATCCGAAAGTCTTTAATCTCTTAGTAGTAAGTACCTCCTCAAACTCCTTCCCTTCTCTCCTTTTCATTGGTGTATTAGAAGGATCATTCAAAAGACTTAGCTCTAAGGCTTTAGGTTGCGACTTCTTAATAGCCTCCCTCAAAGTTACCTATGCAGGTTTCCTTAAGGGTGCTAGCTTGATCTTGCTTAACACTACTTTCTTTTTCTCAACGAGCTTAGGAGGAGCCCCTTTCCTATCAGTGGTCCTAACAATATGCTGATTAACCTTCTTCTTCTTAGCCTTAGCCTAAGCCAAAAGCTTCCTTGGTCGACTTCTTTGGCAACCATACCTATAAGGAACAAAATATGTATATAAATCGTAAGCCAAGTATAAAGGAAGAATTTTACAAAACGTACCTACCTAAGCTTGAAGAATGAAATCCCCCCATGAAATTGTAGATTGGCATCAATTCCACTAGCTCATCTCAACACAACATAGAAACTAGGTAATAGCTTCTTCTTCATCAGAGAAGATCAGTTCACCCATTTCGTATCAGTTGATTATCACATCGGCATCCAAGAAGAAAAACTTCTTTTGCTAAGCCTATATCCTATAAGCAACTCACTCATCATTGGGAAGAAGCTTAATGTCATCCCTACAAACAAGTTCTAACCACCTATTCCAAAAATCCAACCTAACTTCCGACTTTATTAACATGAACTTATCATGCCAACTATGAATCTTGGAATCTAGACCAACCAAAAATTTCTTCTTATACTTAGAAATAACATAAAACTGCCCATCATTTTGCTACTTTATTATAAAGAAATACCTAAATAACTCTACTATTCACCTAACCTATAAATTTTTACAAATTATTTCAAAAGCAATCAAGATCCTATAAGTGTTTAAGGAACATGCTCGACACAATATGAAAATAATTAAAAAATGTGTTTTGAAAGTCATAGAACAACAAATATAGACTAAATTCAAAATACTTCAAATAAACATGAAATTCATTCTCTAGGGGAAAACAAACCCTCTCATCTATCTTAGGCTTTCTCGAGTTCCAATTCTTCCTGGAGCTTAGATAGGAAAGGCTCATACCTTAACACTAAGTAATTATCAATATGGCTTGAAATCCCATCAAGAGCCCATTTATCAAACAAGATGTTATTATACAAATAAATAGTCTACTTATCATCTTCTTTATCATTAAGGTATACATCCCTCAAAAGAGCATCAATCTGTACAAGCTTGTCATACCTGTCAATTGTACTATTGCAACTTAAAGTTGAGCTATCCCAACCATTGGGAGATATTGATTCCATCTTTTGATGGGGTTAAGTAGCTTTAGAGGAGGGAGGACTAAATATCCTAGTTCTTAATGAATTTGTGAGAATTAAATGCAAGGATTTGAGCTTGAAAAAGGGAGACATTTCGCAGTGTTTAATCGAGTAAGAGTTCGTGGGAATTGCAGCAATGCAAAAGGAAAGAGAGAGGAAAAGGTTTTAAGGTTTTTATAATGAGGGTAAATGGTGGTATTTGGGAAAGCAAATTGATTTGATTTGGATTAGACCCAACTAAGAATACGTGTACTTCATAGTGATTTGACGACTACTATTTCACTGATAATTACTGTGTATAGAGAAAAATGATCACAAACAAGACAGCTATCACACACGTCTCAAGGAAAGAGAAAATGAAAGACCACAGCTCTTCTCCTAGAAGCTCTGCTTTCTTTAAACATATTTTGGCCAAATAGCACAACACCCCAATTGACGAAGTAACTTACCAAAGTTTGCCTGTTAAGCCATTCTAAATCAAAACACAAGTTCAACCACTATTTTACCACTTGCTTGCTTAGCTAATGTAAGAATTTGGCCAAGTACTACTCTCATACTCAACACATTGACCATGAGAGTCAGGGGGCAAATGTTGATGATAAATTTTCATCTCCTTAATTAGATACTCAACTTTATACCAACCTATCTCAAGTAAACTGAAAATTGGCTAAGCAATCATGCCTTTAGCTAGTTCCCACTATAATTGACCACTTAATCAAATTACACCTAGTCGATAGCTTAGCCGCTAACCTCTTACTATAACTTCCACAATTCACTGCCTGTTCCCCAATCTATTTCACTGAAGGTCCAATTGTTTAGGCTCAATCCATAAAGGTTTAAAAATTTAAATCTAGATACGAACAGTTTAGTAGCTACTCAGACAACAACTACCTAATCACCCACTTCCTTCCACAATTTGCATATGGCTAAATTCAAAAAATGCCACGTCATTGGTAGTTCAACTTCTAGCTACTTCAATTATCGAATAAAGGTTTGTAAAAATGGAAGCATAACCACTATAAGAATTTTCTACACATTCATAGCATTTACCTTTACATTTTCAAACACTTTTTCCTAAACTCCACTCTAACTTAGGCATCAGAGTGTTAATGTCAAACTAACCCCCAATAACCAAAAACCTAACTTTTGCTCTTTTGCAATTTTCTTGACACTAATTTGGATTTTGCTAACAACAATAATAGTGTTATTATTTTTTAATATATCATGTCATTAGGTTATAGGGTTATCTTTGCTAAGTTGTAGAGATTATTTATATGTCATAATTGTAAATTTGTTACATATATTTTACTTTATATTAAGAATATCCTGTGAATCACTACATTATAATATCGTTGTGTTTTGTCTTATGAATTCTGTAAATATACTTATTATAATATTGTTTATTAATTAAGATTTAACAAGACTATGTTGTACTTATGTGTTAATTTTATGTAGATAATCTACTCCTTAGTCTTAGGATAAAAATTTTTAAGTGATAGCCTATTGCAACAAAATGGTTAATTATTGTATTGAAATGTTTCTAATTTAATATTGGTTCATATAATTTTATTGGATGAAAATTTGTGATTAGTTTTAAATTAATAAAATGCTCAAATGAATGGCAATAAGTTACAACTTTACCATACCAAGATTTAGATTGATATCAATAATATATTATATAGGTACCTTATCAAGCTTATCATTTTATTTTGTTAATACTATACATACATTTTAATTACATGATTAGTGCGACTTATAATTGACAATAGTGTTTATAGCATACTTTAGTAAATTTTGACTATAATAAATTACTAGTAGATACAACCTAAATTCATTCCCTTTATTCTTATTTTGTCAATATTTATATTATTAAAGCAAAAGTAGAAGGAATTTGGTGTCTTTTTATTATTGCCTAGATTACCCCTTCTAATATATTAATGATTTATATAATTTTGTATTTGTTATTTTACATTGCATGCCTTTAATATTGTTCCAACAGGCCTATAAATGTCTTTCACATTGATGACTATCATCAATTATCACGGTACAATTATCAATTTGCAAATGGCTAATCATTTGAATTTGATATGTTAATTGGTGTTTGATTTATGTAATAAACAATACATTGTCCATAACATATTAATTTATGTTCAACCAAAAACATCACCAAATTCAAAATGGACTTTTGAAATATGGACATTTTTATCATTATTATAGAGGTAAAAATGTGTACAAAATATAGTATATCAAATAAAAAGAAATGAATTTCTTACATAAAATATAGCATCTATATATGTTATATTCTTCATCCACGAAATATGGACTTTATGGCATGAAAAATGAAGTAATAAAAAATGGACTTTTAATCTTTTAGAAATGCAAGGAATTCATGTCATATCTACATAACATTGAATTTTTATTGTTAGAATAAATTTATTTTCTTAATGACCACTACCCTTCGAATATAAAAGAATTCCTTAGTGTTCATTTATTATTTTAATCTATTCTCTCAATTCTATATATTATATATATTGTGATATCTCACAAATTAGCAATTAGGACATGGACATCTAAATATTAAGGGAAGGCCTCATTCTTATATGACTATGGTCGACAATCAATTTAAGGTGTTTCAAAAAATAACTCGATTAGACTAGAAATTTATGAGAAATTTAGCAACTTTAATCAAGAAGTTCTTGTAGGCTTGAAAGTAAAAAGTATATAATAAAATATCATGAATATAATCAACATAGTAAAAATTTACTTTTTATGAGCCCCTACCCTAAAGTCACATTTATGGTAACTATACTTAGATTTAAGGCCTTTGAAAAAACTTATCCAATTAAGTTTAAACTTTACGATTAGGTCATAAAAGTTAGTAAAAATGACCTAATAAAGTTGGATTTCAAAAATTGTTTCATAAAACCTTAATTTAGCCTTAGAAGGATAGTTATTCAATATAGTGTAAAACTCATTGAAACTCTTAAAATCGAGTCTCAAAATACCGTAAGGCCCTAAAGATAAATTATTTAAGCTATAGAAGTGAATAATATTGCATAAAATACTATATGAATATATATATACACTTGTGAATATACCTAGTATATATAATAAATATACTTATAAGTTAATTCGAAAATTTATAAACATATAAACTATTTGACTCACAAAAATAATAATACGATGTGAAGATGCATAACTAATGAATGTATAAGTATATATATATTTAAGAGCCCTAAAATTTAGGACATCAAATAACATTATCCATTCTAAGTCAAACTTTACAATGAGGTTACAAAAGTTTAAGGAAGTGATCATATAGTTCGTTTGACAAAATTAAGTTTACTAAAACTTTAATTTAATAAAAATATGAATTTATTGTTAAAGTACGTTATTTATCGAAAACTCACAATTTGAACTTTGAAGACCTTGATGATAAATTAATTAACCTATAAAAATAAAAGTATGATACAAAATGTTGTTTAAAAGGTGATGTATATTCACTAAAAATATTATATAGTAACCTATATTATTATTATAGGTAAAATATGCCACTAACAACTATTATAATTATTAATATAAAGTATAGTAAAACATTAAAATGTAATGTCGTTCCATTCATAGTAGTATTTTATGGCTACTTGTAGATGAATCATCTAATGAGAATTTGCAAAACATGAAATAAATATGTTAAGATGATATAATATTATGGCAATTTTCACATATAGACATGTAGCAACTGTTGTTGCTCAAAACTAATTGGGACCACAGGGTAAGAATTATCTCATGTTGGCTACAAATTGAAAGGCAAGTAAATTTCCACTGCCATAATTTTTTAGTAAGGATGATGTACATTAAAATATAGGGGATAGAGACATGTAGATCGGCAACAAAGTGATATGCATTTATATATAATAATATTATTACTTTTAATAAGTTAAAGATATTTCTATTGCCATCAAATTTGCTTGATTCCTACCATATAAAGTGTGACAAGAATGAAAATACGAGGGTGAAATAATATAGCAAACCACTTTAGTGAGGCAACAAATTCTCCATATTAGGTGACTCAAGAGAAAGAGAGCTTATTAGCTAAATATGTTCTTAGGAAATATAATAACTTTATATGGGAGAAAGTACTAAAGAAACACATCATGGAAAATGGAAGTTCTCTATCTCCCTTACTATAAGTGTTAAAGAATTGGAAAGAAAATATATCAAACCTTATTTTAATCAAAGAAAAAAAAAAGGGATGATATTCGAAGAGGTAAGTTTAGTTGATAGTTGTTCTAGTAATTGACATTACTTCAGTTATGAATTTTATAAAACTACTTAACATATAGTTTTCACAAATATAATGCCAGGTTTGGAAGAAATAGAAGTTGAAGTAATAAAGCCATTACAATTAATAAGATGTTGCTATCAGTTTTAGTTAATAATAGGAAACAAATTATTTGAATATGTTTATGAGCTAAATCTTATATAGGATGTTGGAAAGTGACAATGTTTAAGGAAACCATTGCTGTGATGTGACATATTTAGAAGGTTCCTTTAACTTTGAAATTGGAGACCATTTTTCTTTACAAGTACAACTAGTATTTGATCATCTATACTAATAGTTACTTAAAATATAGTATGCAAACATAAAGCTTATTGTTTGTAAGAAAATTACACATACACCCATAGCATCTATACATATATTAAGTATCATGCAATTATATAACATTAAGCATATATGCATTCCCCTACCTATACTCAATATGTAATTAATATACCAACTTCCATAGACAATTTATATATCATATGCTTACCACAACTATATACCTTTACCTTTATAGGTTAAACATATTATTTATATATATGTACATTATATATGTACAAACCATATAGATATAGATACATATGTAATCTACTACACATATGCTAGCCATAATGAAGGTATATATATATATATATATGCACATCAACAATTTGTAAACACTATCTTGTGAGACCATTTTAGAAATAGTTTTAGTAACAAAAAACTCCTATTAATTATTAATTAATTAATATATATATGTATGTTTATTTACTTAATTAATTGTAATTTGGGGGGAAAATGTAATTTTACATATATAGGCGAGAAACTCAATTTCATGAAACAAGTTACTGGTTAAACTCCCTATATTTCTCTATAAATTTTCGTTGAATTATTTTGCAATACTAGCTATTTATTATAGATTTTCCTATTTAAATGACCTAATGTACTACCCAAAACATGTCTTTAGCAATATTAGGCTAAAATAGGATAATTATTTGATCAAATTTTAAACATATTTATGTTGGTCAAATGTGACCAAAAAGGGTTTCCATTATATTTTATGATATTTTATGACTTAGGCTATGATATACTCGTATTAGGGCTAAATAATACATATTTTACTAAGCTATACTAAGAAATTATATAGGATATATTCTATTTAAACAATATAGAAATAATATGATAATGCTTGTTGTATGGGCTTATGTGTAAGATAGAATTAAGAATATCATTTAGAAGTAGTCTTTTAAAATAAAATACATATTACGTATCATCGAGTTCATATAAATCTAACGATACTAATTTTACTAAAATTTGATAATTCTAGGCAATAAAATAGATATTGCTATATTATTATTATTATTATCATACTATGATGACTTTTCCATAATTAAAGCATAATTTAACTAATTAAAGATACAATTTGATACAATCAAAATGATATATCATAACTAATAGGATAACTATGCATATCATTAATATTAAATAACCTATATAATAAAATTATAATACTTAAGTACAAATATAAATATAACTACATATAAATAATCTACCTTAAATAATATAACTGTGTATAAAACTCCATAAATGGTAATTCAATCAAGTTGTATGATAATACAAAGAACTAAATAGAACCTTAATGTCTTTGTAAATCTTACAAAAACTAAATATAAGTTTAGATGTATATAAGATATCCAAGTGAACAAAACATTCACACTACATACCCATCAAAGTGAGTGTCATAACATGTAAATTAGGATCCATGCTTCATGGCATATTGAAGTATTGTATTATAGTACTCAAAGGCCTAAGAGTGCTTTTGGTTATACTTGTAATTTAGTTCAATGTACGCATACCTTATGTGTGATTATTGCTTGAATTTGGGACTTAGGGTGCTACTTTATATGTTCATATTTGATTTGCTTTACTTTGTGAAATGATTGATTACCACCTAACTAGACGTAACAAAAGACTAACCTTTTTATTAAATGAACATGCATAGAAACCATTAGAGCAAAACGACTAGAATTCTAGGGCTAAACATAGACCCCTTTTAATGAGGATAGCTGAAATGGTTATTTCCTCATCTTTAATTGAATTAAGTGATAAGGGAGGAGGTTGTAGTAAGGTTGGGGATCGTAGTTTGAAAGGAGTCACCGGTTGAGGGTGTTCTCCATTACTTAAGTTCGGGTTTAGTGTCAATTCATGAATGTATGGTGTCAAGCTCCTCAATCTGGATAAAGTAGGCACAATTTCTCTAATCTCACAATGGATTGGATAACATCGTATGATGATATTTGCTTATTTGTGTTGCATATCATTAAAATAAATTGATTGAAAACCATATTTGTGCTTGATGTGCCCTTTTGTCTCCATCCCACTTATCGAGCTAATTATACTCACATCCCCATAGATATTATTGTAGGTTGACTAAGGATTAAGAAAGCCACACTATAACTATCCTCAAGATAGTATACTTTGACTAGGTAGTGAGGAAAATTGAAAACCTACAAGACTTAAGCTTTTGCTTAACCATCTTTAGCCTTTTATGGAAACTAACTAGTATATGATACTCTAGAGATGTCCACTAGTCTCCAACATGTTACGTAAACACTAAAACCTGTGGTTGTTATAAACAATTCAAGACCATTGAAAACTTTTGTTGTATTACCATTTATTTGAAATATAACTATTTTATTAATTTATAAACTACTAATGTTCTTAAGCAGGTATCTTTTTTCAAACAAAACAATGGGAAAAATAAAAAGACAATTTTGATCATGTTTATCCTCATTTCATGAATGTAAATTATAGATTAAGAATTTTTTAATAGAATAAAAACTAAATTTCTCGATTTTTTTTTATTTTCATCATATATTTTAAATCTTTTACAACTACTATATGTAAAATCCATAAATTTTTAGTATGAACTCTAAATTGGATCAAAGTACCCTAGATAATTCCATAAGTCAATAAGGCCAAACAAACTAAAAACTTCACTAAACTATAAACTCGAATTTACTACAAATGTAAAAAAACTTTAATTTATTAATCAAAACCCTAATCACATATTAAAACCTTAAACTCTATATATACATAAATACAAGAGATGAAACCCGAACTTAATAAAAACCCTAAAATTTAAAGTCCTAAGCTTATAAAACATAAAAATTTACCCTAACAATAATAAAATCCTTATCTGGTGAAATTATCAATAAATGCGCATAATCGTGTAAAATTGGTAATAAATGAATAGAGATAATTTTCAAATATTAATAACTAGATAAGAATAACAAAATAATCAAATAAATTAATAAAATCCCAATTACTATCCTTTAAATTATTTGCAGCGTTGCATGTATGTGTTTATATATATAAATACAATTTCATAAATTTTTCTTTTTTCCTTTTCTTTTCCTTCTTCCTTTTTCCTTTTCCTTTCTTTTTGGACTCCAAAATTCAACTGTCATGTGTCCCAACATTTTGCCATGTGATTAATTAAAAAGAAATAAGATAGGAACAAACTTCGATTCCTTTTATCTCTTCTACCCTTACTTTTTCTTTTTATATTCTTTTTGCTTCCTTCTTTTTCTATTACCATTAGTTATGTGTCTTAGTTTAAACAAATCCATTCTCTTTTTCTTTCCCAAACTTTAAAGTTTAAACTAATTTTTTTTTTTTTTCCTTTTTCCCTTCTTGACCAACAATACGTTTCTTATTGCCTAATCCTTTACCTTCTTTAATTCCTTTTCTTTTGTTACTTCATTTTCTTTCTTTATTTTTAGCATATCAACCTTATGACAAATTTTAAGAGCCCAAAAACAAGAGTAAATAATACTATTTTGAATTTTATTTCTTTTGTTGTAATATAAATTCCATGTACTCTTTTTGAATTTGAGATGTATATCATAGTGTTTATAGTATTAGGAATGTATTATTAGAAGTGATATGTAATTTTTACTATCCCATGTAGTAGGAATAACATGTATAAATATTTGATTTTATGTATCAAACAACATAAATTATATATCCAACTAAGTATACAATTTATTCTATTTATTTGTATATCTATGTATGTATGCATGTATATGTATATATGTATATTGTTCTATTTTTCTAAAGATACCAATAATTGTATAAAATATAGTATAAGGATATATATATACATGTACCAAAAAATATACATATAAGTGTATATTAGTATCTTAATTTATGAAAAGTATGATAACAAGTATAACTATGTATATGAATATAATACATTTGAATATATGTAACATTAATTATACATACTTAAATACATGAATATGAAGATATGGTATAAAAATATATGTAGTATAGGTATACATGTATCGAAAAAAAAAAATATNACATGTAACAAAAAATATATATATAGGTATATTAATACCTTATTTTCTCAAAACATAACAAAAATATATATATGCTGACTATAAACCTTATGAGGAAAATAAGAGTGGATTCCTTTATGCTTCCATCAATTAATTATACTATGATATTATATATATGTATATTAATTTAATAAAATAGTAAAAATACAAAATTAGGTAAAATAAGAAAAATCATAATGTAAACCAATAGAAAGCTTCCACATTAGCTTTTCTCCCCTAAACTATAAATAATAATAATAATAATAATAATAATAATAATTAAGAAAATCAATAATTTAGCTTTAAAATATAAGAATAAAGAATGATCATAATGTAAACCCAAAAATAAAAATATTTAGAAAATATAAGAATTTGAAAATGATTTAAGCCCATTATTAAAAATAAAAAGAAATCTAATAAATAAAATTATTAAAGAAAAATCAAAACAACAATTAAAAAAATTTAAGCCAAAAATAAATAAAGTTATAGCACTTTAAACATATAATAGAAAATATAAGTCCCAACATCCAAAAGTGTACCCCACTACGTAAAAGTACATCCTAAAATAATAAAAATTGACTATAAGATCATTAAAATTGGAGTTAAAAATAAAAAAAAAAAAACTTAAACCAAAAAGTTACCTAAGATAAATAGGAAATTTAAGTAGAATTTTAAATAAGCACTTACTTAAAATAATTATCTTACTTAAATACTTATCATTTTCATAATCTGTAATTATCAGGCGATCTCAACGAGAATACCAATCTCCTCATTGATACTACGATCCCTAACCAATATAGCCGAGTGAGTGCTTTCAATGATTCTATTCTTACTCGCACTTTTAGATAGTAGCATGTAACTATACTAATAAGTGGGGTTGGGATTTCCATGTGACTGATGTTGATTGCTTGTTGTGTGAAAATATTCTAAATTGTTATAATGAATTAATTGTTGCAATTTAGAAAACTATAGAAAATTTGATTGTCTATGATATTAATTAATCACTTCATAACCAAACTTAAATATACTCGATTTTATTAAATTAAATTGGATCACGCATAAGCATGCATTAAATTAAAATATTCTGATTGTCATATCATACAAAGGTAACGAGAGGCCATACGGGGATTTTTTTCTATATATATAAATTAAAATGTTATAGTACAATGCATATGTACAACATAACTTTACCCTAACCTACGGGAATACTAGGTATTGAAGGCATCAATTACCTAACTAAAGGTCAAGTCTAAAAATCTCCGTTTAAGAGTTAATGTAGACTATGAGAGTTTATTCACAATCATATTTAGAACTTAGTTTTTAAAATTGAGATTAAACAAACTATTTTATCTTAAATGCGAAACGTAAAGTTTCATAGATATGTAAGTTTAGGTATAGTACCCGAATTCGACTAGTGTCATATATTCTCTAACCTTGACTTTGGAGGACATTAAATTTGAGTTACATTCAATACATGGTCAATTATATGTATTTGGGTGAATTCTACTTAATCGTACATTTATATGTTTGTAATTAATTGTCAAATAACTTACTTATCTATATAATTAAAGAATATTTCACTAAGCTAATGTAGTTTACTTCTCAACGATTTATTTTCCAAGTTTGTTTAAGTTAGGATTAGGATAAATTTCAAATGCTAAGTGCAAATCAAAGACATGTAGGACAATGTTAGAGTTAATGGAAAAGTGTATAACTGGAACGGAAACCTCCTATGAAGAAAATGTTCATATGTTAGGATTCTGTATAGTTTAGTATTTCTTGTAATTTAAAAAGTTAATTTACCTTATCTAATTATTTGGTAGGAGATACCATTTTCCTATAGTGTTAAGGGACTGTGGAATATTAGATATCCATAATTATTTATATTTTACAATAAGTTCATAAATTAAGAAAAAAATTAGAAACCTTAGTGATTAAATAATTAAAATCTTGCAATCTTTAACTTACAAAATAGTTTTCAAATTATAGGTGCATCCATGATATAAAAATTCAGACAATCTTATTAGGCTCCTTTAGAGTCATGATATTATAAGTATATCTATAGTTTTTTTCAAGTTATTTTACATAGGTTATAGAAACTTACATTTCTATGTTTTAATTTTATATTGCAATTCTATAAACCTTTTAGCAATTCTAGGTAAAATCGCAAGTTTGATAACCGTGAGTCACGATATCAATATTTTTTATATTATGTTGTCAATTTATTGACTGTTATTTAATTGTTCTTTTCATTTGATATTATCAAAGATAGATATAATATAAACTAAAATTCCAATTTATAATTAACTTAGGATTTATAAAAAGTAGATGTTTTGTTGGTCTTTTGAATCATTCTAAAAATCCTATAGTTATTTCTTGTAGCATAAATTATCATAATAATATATAAGGCTATTGATTTTATATTGTAATTAGTTAATAACATTACTTTCCAATAGTACTTTGATGTTTAATAAGGAAAACTTTTGTAAAAAAAAAAAAAAAGAAAAGGTAAAAATGTACTATTATTATGCCATTCCCTTTACTCTCTAAACAATAAATCTTTTTCTTAGTTTGGTGACAATCTATAGTTGGTAGGATTGTTGATAACATATTTTGACAATCTCAACCATAATAAACTAATTCATTTGTTCCCATTTTATTAAGTGTATTTTGTGAAATTATTCCCACATACCAAGCATATTGCGATGTTATTATCATCGGCAATTTTATTCATTACCAACTACTATGCAAATGCATTATTTAGTATTTTTATTTTAGCAATTATATTATCAAACACGTTTGTTATGTGAAGGACTAAATTGATAGTTTATAAATTATTAATAATATATTAGGATGTTAAAAAAGTGATTATTTCAATAATTGTCTATTGTAATAACATTATAAATTGTCGCGTTCTATTAATTCTTTATATTAGCATATTAAAATTGCTTTCTTGAATAAATTTGTGATATAAGAATTGACATAATCTGCACTATAATATCATATGTTAATAAATTGTATCACTGTTTATGTATTTATGAGTCATAATTAAATTTAATTTGACATTTGATATTGTACTATAATTTTTTCTTAACAATACATTTCTTTCAATAAAAATTTATTTTTTGAATGCAAGTGCATAAAAATTCTTTAAACTTCTCTTAGGAAAGTAATTGAATATAAATTTTCTAGAATTTTACCAATATTCAATGCATGTTGATGAATTGTTGACATATGTGCAATTTTTATAAAATACAAGATAATTTCGTTCTTGTTTCAACTTATCCTTGTAATATAATTATGATAAAGTAACATTGCATCTTTGTTTATAGATTGTTCAAATAAATGTCTTTGTAACAATAAAATGAGATAATTATTGGTAATAATAAGTTGTAATTGTATTATTATATATATAAATTCTTGTGTATATGAACACCTCAATAAGTATGTCATAACTATGTGTAAGTATTACATTTTGATATTATGAATGTTTCTTTTATATTAGTTCACCTAACATGTAGTGGTTGTGCATTAATATGTATAGTTAGTTTTCCACAATATTGTATCATATATTAATATTTCATTAGTTGTTAGAGATTATGTTGTTATCAATAGCTATTTCATGTTTTAGTCCATTTCTTTTTATGATTGAATCTTTTCAATTAATTAATAAAAAGTGGCCCACGTTTCTTTTTACAATTTTATTATTTATAAATCTAGTTAACTGTACAAGCATTAAAATTAGCAGTCTCGAACCCATGACTTTGGGTTTTTGATTTAAACTAGTAGCTTAATTGAGATTTTGTCTAACCATTAGTCCTAATCTTTTCTTTCACCAACTTTAGTTGATTGACAACTCTTAAAATAGATTTTTGAAAACCTTTTTAATTTCTGGTTAAGTGATTTGTATTATAAAGGTTAGATGTAAGATAAATCAAAATAAAAAAGGAGAGGGTGAAAATTTAGACTCAACAATAGTCTTTTAAGGTAAGTTGTAGTCAACATGATTTCTTATAAGGAGAAGATGTTGCAGTTTAAGTTTAGTGATTTCAAGAGGTAAAACTAAATTTGTTATGCAATTTTTTCTATTTATAGGTTGATTTTTCAATTAAAATATTAATGATTAATTAATTTTATGACACCGAGCAAATAGATGAATTAAATTATTTTATCATGAATTTTCATTCCCTTTGACTTGCCAAGTTTTAATTATTTTGTCATAAATCTATATATATATATATATATATATATATAGAAACACACTAATTATTGTTGTTGTTATTATTATCATATAATTAAATAGAAAATAAACATAAACTCTAATCTAATGCTACACATCTCTTTGAGTGAAATTTTATATTGACTCATTTGAAATTATTATCTCATAATTAGTTTTACGCATTGTAGAGTATCGTATTATATATCAAATCTCAATCTCTTGATTTTGGGAAAATTAAGGCTATATCGATAAAATTGAGTTTTGAGCAAAATTGGTCGCATTTTTGCTTACTTTCCAAATCCAATTCAATATGTGTGCCTCTTTTAATTTGTCACTTGCAGAAAATTTCTCGTTAACCCTAAATTTTGGGACAAAAGTCCTATGCATGGTTTCATTAGTTCTTCCGCTAGCAAAGCATGTATGACTTAAATTATGAAACCTACTGGATGCAACATTTACTTTTATGC
The DNA here is from genome assembly GCA_024138015.1 of Lumnitzera littorea. Lineage (NCBI taxonomy): Eukaryota > Viridiplantae > Streptophyta > Magnoliopsida > Myrtales > Combretaceae > Lumnitzera > Lumnitzera littorea. The sequence goes on from JAMXBB010000008.1 coordinate 93,243,866, forward strand.
CAAATAATTCATCTTTAGCATCTCATTATATATGAAAGCTCGAATTTCAAGTTATCAATTAGAAACAAATTATACCGAATAACCTATATTTATATCAAATTAAGACTCTTATCATGTTCTTTTGCAAAATGAACTATTTAGAGATCACTTTCTCTAATTTTTATGACCTTATGATAAATTTTCACCTAACTAGATAACATTGGCTTATGCCCTACATTTAGTGGCTTAGAACCTCATATTATCACAACTTTTACCATCAAACTTCTCAATCGATGTAAACTGCAATAGTATGCCAAAATTAAAAATTAATGAGTGTTGCTCTAAGTCGTCCTACACCACATGGTGGTGTAGAAAAACCTTTAGTCCATATTGAGCTTTAAAAGACCTGGAGTGGGGGTCTTCCTATACATGCAAAACTACTTGAATGTTTCCCATTGTAATAATTAACTACTTGAATTTTACTCATTTTTCTAATTAATTACATGAACTTTACCCATTTTTGTAATTAAATACTAATTCAAGTAACCATAAATAACCATAAAAAGTTTATAGGTAGTAAATCAATACTTTTAAAACTTTTCATAGTTAATTGTAAAAATTAGTAAAATTTAAGTATTAAATATAATATTTACCCATGAAAAAATGAAAGTATAGTTTATGCTTTATCAATTTCGAAGCAGCAACCAAAGCTTTTTAAACCATCCTCTCAACCATTCAGTTGTTATTTCATTTTCACCATATCATGCATTTAACATTTCTATAAGGCTTAAGCTGGATTAGACCAATTCTAGGTTTCTAAAGCCAAATCAAGTCTAGTTCAATCGTTCTCGAGGAATAAAAAAATTGCACCTAGATATATTAAATAGACAAATTTATATATCAATAAGCAATTTATCAATTTAAATTTACTTTCACGATCTTGGGAGTTTTCATTCATTGATCATTTGGTTCATTTAAAATATGATTTTCTAATAAAATTGTCAATCTAAATCCACTATTTGGATCTATGATTAACTTAAATTGATATTATTCCGTGATTATAAAACCGAACTAGAAAATATTTATTTTCAATAAGTATCGGTATTTTCACTAGTAGCTTGGAGATTTTTAAAATTGCATATATAATTTTTAACTATAAAGTCTCCTTTTTGACCTGAAAAGTTATTTTGACCCCCGTTTCGATTTTTTTTTTTTTTTTGGTTTAATTTCCTTATTTTCCAATTTTTGTGTACTCTTTTTTTATTTTTTTTCAATTCTCCAAAAATTAAAATTAAAAATGATGCAAAAATGGAGTGTTGAGATGAGGTAACAAACATCTTGTCAAAATTAACTTAGGTAAAGCTTGAATTTTAATATAGCTCAACGAGCACGTAAATTTAATGATGCCTAAGTCAAACTTTAAATTTAGGTATAATTCAAATGAGTATAAACATCAAACTTCTCCACTGATGTAAACTACAAAATCATATCAAAATTGAAAATTAATAAGTTACTTTTGTCATTGCCCTAAAGTCACCAAGCACAGATCAAGTTTTATAGTATTTGGCTCAATGAACTCGTAAACTTAACCATGTCTAAGTCAAACTTAAAATTTACATATAATTTAAGTGAGTTTCAACATCAAACTTCTCTATTGATGTAAACTACAAAATTATGCCAAAATTGAAAATTGATGAGTTCCTTTTTGTCATTTCCCAAAAGTCCCTTGGTGGAGCTTAACATATCTAAGTGAAACTTAACATGTTTAAGTGAAACTTTAAATTTAGGTATAATTTCAACATGAAACTTCTCGATTGATGTAAACTACAAAACCATGCCAAAATTGAATATTAATGAGATAGTTTTGTCATTTCCCAGAAGTCCTCCAGCACCACTAGATGGGCTAGAAAATTAACTGGCCCATGTTAAGCTATAATTGACCTTTCTGCGCAAGTGTTGTACAGTTGATATCTTCACGTCAAGATCAACTCTGTAGAATATGCACACAACAAAGAATTTATTTGTGCGCTTTGCATAATTTTCAATCATACGAAAAAGTATGTTTTCGTGGGACAAATACGAAATATGGACAAACACGATAAGAGATTAAAACAAAAATAGAGGATTTTTGAATTGTAGACTTAGTTATTGACTTGGATAGCCTCATCTAAAATGATTATCCAGGCATTGCGCAAATCAAGTGAACACTTGCATAAAAAGTCCACGCTAAATTGCCAATTTGTACAATATGACAAACTTAAATGGGCGAATATTCAACAGCGTGTAATTAGTAAGGTGTTGTAGTCTAAGGCCATGACGTTTTAGTTTTGTATTATGTATTTGTAAAACTTTTCAAAAGATCCTTTACCTGTGTTGCGAGAGCATATTTTATCTAACCTGGATCAGGATCCATGGTCCATATATCCGGGAAGGGAGAATCGAATCCCTCCTACCTACCTTACCTCGTCGGCCAAATTCCACTGAGCCGAGTGTCCAGAAATATATGGTTGATTATTGCTTGTGGGTCCTTCACTATAATATAACAACTAGATCAGACAGTGCATTTAGCCTCCGTAGGGAAAAAGCCAGTCTAGCACGCATGATCATGCCTAGCATTACAGTGTTGCTCATACTTATGTGCGTGGTGCTTTCATATAAAGCTGAAGCCAATCTAAACTCAGAAGCAAAATCTCTCCTCAAATGGAAGTCATCTCTCAGGAACCAATCGGCTCTCTCCTCGTGGACATTACCTAGTAATACCACTAGAAATACCTCCATGAGCCATCCCTGTCACTGGTTTGGTATCACCTGTAATGGGCAAGGAAGTATAACAAAAATCGACGTCTCAAGTGCACATTTAGGTGGAAACCTCAGCGACTTCGATTTCACATCTTTTCCCAATCTTAAACACCTCAATCTCAGCAAGAACAATTTGTCAGGACCGATACCGCCAGGAATCAGCATCCTGTCAAAGCTCACTCACCTTGATCTTCAACAAAACAATCTTTCTGATTCCCTTCCACTTTCATTGGCAAACCTTAGTCGAATCTCATTGCTTTATGTTCCCTACAATGCATTAAGCGGAAAGCTACATCCAGATTTGTTTACCAACTGGAAACGCCTGAAAAATCTAGAGCTCCACAACAATAAGCTCTCCGGAAAGATTCCATCGCAGATTGGACTTCTCAAAAGCCTAGAGGAGTTGGCTTTATCAAATAACCGTCTCAATGGTTCAATACCATCTGAAATAGGAAACTTGACAAACCTTGTTGCTTTGTCCTTGTACGGAAATTTGCTCAATGGTCCCATCCCTCCATCTACTGGTAATCTAAGAAACTTAGGGATGTTGTATCTACAGCAGAATTCTCTGTCAGGTCCAATTCCACATAGCATAATCAACTGCACAAAGTTGTTTAAATTACTGTTGTTTGAGAATAATCTTTCAGGAATTGTCCCTCCAGGACTTGCAAACCTGTCTCTACAGACACTTCATCTTAGTGTAAACCACTTCTCAGGTCAATTACCGAACGTCTGCCAAGGAAACAGGCTAGAGATATTCACTGCATCATATAACAGTTTCTCAGGTCCTATACCTGAAAGCTTGAAAAATTGCAGAACTCTTACCCGAGTCCGTCTAGAAAGCAACTGGCTCTCAGGAACGCTAGACAAGGATTTTGGAGTTTATCCATATCTATATTATATGGACTTGAGCCACAACAGACTAAAAGGTGTTCTCTCCTCTAAATGGGGATCGTGCCAGAGTTTGGCAAAACTAAGTATTGCTGATAATGAGATCGATGGTGCAATTCCTAGACAATTGGGCAGACTGAATCAATTAACAGAACTGGATCTTTCTTCCAACCAACTTTCCGGACAGATACCCGAGAGCATCAGAAATTTAGCTGCTTTATACCACTTAAATTTGAGCACAAACCAATTTTCTGGTCCCATCCCAATCCAAATTTCAAAATTGTATCACCTGCAGACTCTCGACCTTTCATCAAACAAATTTGACGGCATTATTCCAGAAGAAATGGGGAACTGCTCAAGTCTGCTTAGTCTATATCTGGGGAGCAATCTGTTGAATGGGACGATATCACCTCAAATTGGGAACTTAGCACTCCTAAGTTCACTTGACTTGAGCCGGAATATGCTAGAAGGAATGATTCCTCCTCAGCTTGCACAGTTAGCCTTTCTAGAGCACCTAAATATTTCGCACAACAAGCTTTCGGGTTCCATACCCTCTTCATTCACCAATCTGAAAAGCCTTATGTCCATTGACTTCTCTTACAATGAACTTGAGGGTCCAATTCCCAAAAGCCAATTCTTCCTTCTTGCTCCTCCATCTGCTTATAGCAACAACAAAAATATATGTGGCTCCATTACAGGTTTGCCGCCTTGCTATGCGGAATCAGTTTATAGTCATAATAAGAAACTCATATACTGGATCATTATCAGTATTTCTTCATTTGTGATACTAGTATGTGGTGTTTCGGTTTACATCTACCGAGCAAAAAGGAGAGGCAGGCCTACTGATGGGGCAGAACCGGAACTAAGCAAGAAAGATATGTTCTCTGTGCTGAACTATGATGGTAAGCTGGTTTATGAAGACATTGTTAAGGCCACGGATGATTTGGATGACAAGTATTGTGTAGGAGTTGGTGGAAGTGGAAAGGTTTATAGAGCAGAATTACCAACGGGTCGTGTCTTAGCCATAAAGGAAATTTCGTCTCTTGAATGTGAAGAGGTACTTAAGTTAGAAGCCTTTAGCAACGAAATCAAAGTGTTAACAGAAATAAGGCACCGAAACATAGTGAAGTTTTATGGATTCTGCTTTCATCGAGCTCATAAGTTTCTTGTTTATGAGTATATGGAGAGAGGAAGCTTGGCCAGCATACTCAACAACGATGAGGAAGCCAAACAGCTGGAATGGAGAAAGCGAATGGAAATTATTCGGGATGTGGTGAATGCTTTGTCATACATGCATAATGATCTTGATCCCCCTATTGTCCATAGAGACATATCTAGCAAGAACATACTATTAAACACGGTTGATGAGGCTTTCGTTTCCGATTTTGGCATTGCTAGAATCTTAAATCCCGATTCCAGCAACTGGACTGCAGTTGCAGGAACTTATGGCTATGTTGCTCCTGGTAAGATTTTTTTCTATCCGCTTTTACATGTTTACAATTTGGTTTTGTCTGAGACTCCTCATTCTTTTGGCATTAACAGAACTTGCATACACGATGAGCATCAATGAAAAGTGTGATGTTTACAGTTTTGGAGTTCTGGCAATCGAGGTGATAATGGGAAAACACCCTGGGGATGACATTGCACATCTTAATTCATTTATTGAGAATGGGTTCGAGCTAAAAGATCTTCTAGACAGGCGACTTGAACCACCCGTCGACCAAAGAGTCCAGGAAGAACTTGAATTTGCGATAATGCAGGCACTCTCATGCATCAAACTTGATCCACAGAGTAGACCAACCATGCAAGAGGTGTCTCGTGCCCTGCTAAAAGCTACAAGTCCTAGTTACTAGTTTTCTCTTCATCGGTCATTGGCTTTGTCTCTATCTGCTATTACCAATTTAATAATTACATAGGGTGTTCAAATAAGATTTCAACACAAAAAATAAAAGATTAATAAAAATCATATTCGATTTTCATCATCTCAGTTACCCGTGAAATGTGTAAGTAGTGCTTCAAAAAATTGCATATCCTCTTATTAAGCAAGTTTAACAAGTTGAAACGAGATAACTGTTAACCTAGCGTTTGAAATATAACAGAACACATCATGATAAATGCTATCATCTATTTTCTTAATCACCATATTCCTGCCATCGCCATGTCACAAGCATTCTACCCATCTCTCCAAAGCTGGAAGAAGCAGTAAATAATAAGAACTAACCAACACAAACCCAATTGTTAAAACATTAGCAAGCCTAGGGTGTAAAGGTGTAACACTCTAAGTAAAGCAGTGAATAGTCAAGCCAACAAACATTAATAAACTCATTTCAACCATTTGTTCCAAAAGTTTTAAACTTATGTTGATAAAGTGTTTATAATTATTATTTTATAAACCAGTACCACGACTTCCCACAATTCATGTGGGACACTTAACTATAAAGTCTGATACAATCAAGAGTTCACAATTAGTAGAAATCAACAAATTTTAGTAGTTTTGCTTGTGTAGAGGTAGGATCTTGTGAAGGAAAACACCTTAGTAGGTCTTCGCAAGCCACACCACTACAATTCTTTAGGAATAGATCCTAACAGAAAGTGTTTCTAACTTTCAAGCTAAGATTCCAACCAACTACTTAACTAACTCCCAATAATTCCCCCTTAGCCACTATTTTTAGTATTCTTATCTTGCACAATTACTATTCTACCCTTAGCAAATACAAGATAGACAATATAAGAACACTATAGTCACATCATAACATACACCACAACTCACGTACAACATTACATAGTATGCATAACAGCTCACACATACAACACAGCAAACTATTAACTATACAACACATACAACAGAAAACAGACACTCCCTTACACATTTATATCACTCTACTCTAGGATCGTATCAATTGCCTCCCCCCTGAAAAGGTCCTTATCCTTAAGGACCGAGTCAAGAAACACCTATAACTATCCCATACCAACAACATCAAAGGTAGTCACATGTGCTCTAACACTCCCAACAGTACTATGGAATTAGTAGGATGGAAGCTTGGTGACCCTAGGAACACTAGTTGCATATCAACGGAAGTCTATGTTAAGTGCATCCCCTCTATTTGCGGAGTTGTCTGCCACTTCTCCATAATACAAGCAAGGCCTAGAAAATCATCCGCAATATCACTTCTAGTCTTCGAGTCACTACCCAATGCAACAGCGACTTACTTAGCATTAGGATTCAACACAAAACCTTCCAACACTACATAAGACTTTTCCTTATCGCTACCCTCAACATTTACTATATGATCTTGTTCAATGGAGTGTATAACTTCTTATTTGACTCCATCTTTTACAATAATAGAGCTAGTGGAAGACCTGCAAGTGTCATTACGATCTTTTTGCATAGCAATATGTTGATCTTTGATTTGAGCATTATGTCAAACACTTAGCATGCAACTATGAGATCCATTACTCCTCCTAGAAAATACCCAAGCATCTACATCTCTATTATATCTGGTATTTGAGAAGTTGAAGTCTCAAAGGACTCCAAAAATTCCCTCACAATTGAAGTTTGTTGTAAGGTTGAAATAGTCACAAATGAAATCCTAACGAACAAACCAACATATCTAGTCAAGAATTCTTACTTAAAAATATCCCAATCAATCCTAGGCAATCTCCTCTCCAACATCTTACACCAATACACGGTACAGTCTTTCAATCCCATTATCGTGATCGCCACCTTACATAAGCTTGAAACTTTTGAGCCAAATGATTAAAATGGACCCATTAATATTTATTAGCTTGACTATTCACTACTTTTAACTTAAGACATTACAAATGGTATCAGAGCAAATCCTTTACTAATAAGTAAATGATTCGAGTTTGACTCCAGTTTAGAGAAAAGGTCCAAGAAAGATGAAGAGTGTCATCAGGTTGGTGACTTCTAGCATGCTTTTAAGATAACCTATAAATAATGAGTGGTCCGAATCGTACACTGATTATGAGACCTCATATAAGATCTTGCAATAAGGACATCGTTTATTTAAAGGGGAGAGATTATGAGACCCCATACTTAAAGATCCCACATAGATTGTGGAAAATTGTAATACTAGTTTATAATGCTATGGTTGTAAACATTTTGTCAACATTAGTTTGAAACTTTTGGGTCAATTGATTGAAATAGGCCTAATAGTATTTATTAGCTAAACTATTTACTGCTTTTGACTTGAGCCATTACAAAAAATCTCCAACCCTTGGCCAAAACCATCTTTTTGAAACCAATCTCAAGCACCATGCAAAACCCGTGCAAAGTAAAAAACAAACTAACTCCCCTTGTTGGTCTCTTCCTAAAAGTAATGTCATAAAACATCATCTCATACATGAGTCCTAACACCACTAAGGTGACAATTGTAGTAATAACCTTTCCTAGACCTTGCCCAACTAAATTAGCCAATATATCTCTAGTCAAGAAATAGAGAGTGAGCCTTAGCATGTTAGAGGACATTTGGTTCCACCTCCTTCCCTAAAAGTCTTGTCAGGAAGTAGCTAAATGAGGTTGGTTAAAAACTAGCACATGCTCATACCTCAACGTTACTTTGGCTAAAGCTACATAATAAAGATATACCACATATAATCAAACGAAAAATGAAGCACCATGTAGGACTAAAACTAATTTAGGGTCATATATTTCTTCATAAATGAAGTGAAAGACTAGGCTAGGCAATGTAATGTATATCACTATTTGGAGTGCAATTGTTAAGTCTAGGGATACTTTTGGAAGGGAATCAAAACTAGTCACTTTCAACTTGAGTGGAAATAAAGCTATTGCAACAAAATCAATGTAGTTACTAAGAGATGAAAGAGTTCCTTCGTCATAGCAAAAGAGGAGGAGCTTGAAAGAAGTGATCCATGTAAGAAATAAGGAAACAAGAAATCTTGAGAAATGCCATGGAACAATTGAGAACATGTAGAATACTGGCAGAACACAATACCTTCGTTATGCCTTTTGGGAAAACTATGAAATGACAAAATGCTAGAGAAGCTAAGGTAATGTACAATAGTAAAATGGATGAACTTTTGTTTTTGAGCTCCATATAACTTGTTCACTCTATGTAATGTGTGTGTCTTTTGAGTCCGATATGTCTTTTTATGGGCTGTATTGTTGCATATTTATGCTATAATTAAGGCAATGGAGCTGTCGTGAGAAGTTAGTTAGCTAGTAAAACTTTACCTAAACTACCAAAAGCCTAGGCCTAATTTGAAAGCCGAAGAGAGTGGGTGCATACAAAGGCAACATTGGTATTTCCTGTCTATTATGGAAAAATTAAATAACCAATTGCTAACTTAGTCAATTAATGATGACTATGTTGCCATGGAATCAATTTGAAGGCCCTAGGCTTCTATAAATTCATAGTTCTTTATCTTTATTTTTTATTATAGCTTATTTATTTACTATAATTTTATTTTTTAACAAAAAAGGTGAAATTGTCAAATTGGGGCATAATTACAATGATCTAGGAGTCTACGAGTTTTGAGCGAAAAAAGATTCTTTACATATCACATGTATGGTAGTAGAATGGGTAGCTTCTAAAACTATTATAACCCGTACCTTGTACACAGAGCCTATGTCACATGTATATGACACGTAGCATAAAAACATCCAATAAATCTTTTCTTAATTTTGGGTACATGTTTTTGAATTGAGGAGCAAGCGAACAATCCCTTAGTTTAAGAGGTGCTTCGACAATTTATCCTTACTAAAATGGTTTTCTTCATCGATTCAGAAACGATACATGCTAAAATCATTAAATAAGGAAAACCTAATTTTGGTACTATTATTTGCATGCAAGTTTTAACTTTTTGTTCACTTAAGATCATCCATTTGCTAGTAGCTATGTTCCTTTCATTTCGGGGAATATAAATTTTGCTTCTTTTGGTTTCATATTACTCTTTAATCTACTAGTTACTAAAACGGTTTTCTTCATCAATCCGAAAAGGATACATGCCAAAATCATTTAACAAGGAAAACCTAATTTTGGTACTATAATTTGCATGTAAGTTTTAACTTTCTGTTCAGTCAGAATCATCTATTTGCTAATTGCTATCTTCCTTTCAATTCAGGGGATATAAATTTTTCTTCTTTTAGCTTTATATTACTATTTAACCTACTAGTTATAATTTTCTCTTTGAAGACACCCATAAAATTCAAAGTATTGGATATCATTTAGTTGAGCAAAATTTATAAAACTGCATTAAGAAATATTTTTTGTTTAATGTTTAGTTTATAATTTTAGCTTAGTTATTGAACAAAAAGGGATCTAAAAGATTAGACAAAATCGTCAAAATTTATTATATTTAAAATATTATGCAAAAGTTAACTTCACTAAATAAAACACAAGCATTAAGGGTATAAATATAATTAAATGAATATGAAACAATATTAAGGGTATAAATATGAGACAATATTTAAAATTTGTACCTTTTAAATAATGTAAAAATATAATTAAATAAATTATTAAATAATATTGAAGGTATAAATGTTAAAATACAATATAAAGTTCAATATTTGTATATACCAAATAAGAAATATCATAAAAATAAGTATTTAGTACTATTCAAATCAAGCGTGGTATAATAGAGCTATACTGTCTTATATTCCTTATACTTGTACTATCTAGTTTTCTTTATTCTATTTAGTTTTAGTAACCAAACACTATCTTAGTTACAATTGTAAATATTATAATGGTTGTAGATAATAATACTACCAACAGATTACAAATTTAGGGTGGCAAATGGCAAATAGCATATACCAGATTTTTGTATTGATAGTCACATAGCAATTGATAAAATCTTGAGAGAAATTCACTTTCAAGAAAACAAAATTAAATTATTCTATTCACTTGTATTCAATATTTTTCATGTGATTAAAAATGTTTTTCCATCGGATCATATGGTCCTCTTTTTTTTGTATTATAAAAGTGTTTACCGAAAAATCTTAAATAAGCGTAGCCTGCTCGCACCTACCTACTTCCTGATTTTGTAGCATCTAACAGTTGGGCATGGCATACTTAACAAGCGTCGGAATGGTGAGCTGGACCATACTCCTTTTCCGCCACTTTCACACAGAAATGAAGATAAAGATGTCATTCAGGTTGAGCAGACCAAGATACTACAGACATTTAATGACAGTTAATGAGCCAACCTAGTAAACGTACCATGCATCTCAAATTCCAAGGAAAAATCAGAAGTTTTCTCTCCTTTTTACCAACCTTCAGATCTCCATCAGATGGTCAGGACTGAATCAGTTCTTCTCCTTGTTTTATTATTACATATCACCTACTGTATCAAGACTCTTTGTGAGATGACAAGAAGAAAAGAACCTTAAACTTTGCTGTGCTAACAAAACAAAAAACATGGCTAGTAAGTTCACCAAGTCTGCTCTTGTACTGGCAATGCTGGCGATGGCTTGTTTGGTGGTTCCTATGGCGGCAGCTTGTACATCGGATGGCAGCGATTGCCGGGGCTGCATTATCGAGCGGCTGAAGTTTGGATGTCCTTCGTGTGCAATGCCTCTGCGGTGCATGGCGCGGTGCTTGTGGGGCGGGAATTCGCATTCCGTGTGTGCAAAGAAGTGTGACTGTGATGGTGGCAAGAAAAAACTACTTGCTTGCAAGAAATGCATGTCAAAATGCAAGTGTTACTGTGTTGCATAGTTACATATGAAATGAAAATAAGCTCTACTTTTCCATGCTCAGATGTAACAGCAACTTTTGTCAAGCAACGATCGTGTATGAGTATTAAGTGAGTTCTTTTTCGCCTTTTTTCCCATCTTTTGTGACAAAAGCGACAACATACTTGGACGTGGCCTTTTGTCCAAAAAAAAAAATGTTCTTTTTCCTTAAACATTGAAATCAAATCTCCCAAGTCAAATGAATTCCACATTGAAATCAAGCCTCCCAAGTTTCAAACCTACTACGAGTCAGTTGAGGATCAAATATTTCTGGAATGCAAACCAGTCTAAAAACCCTAAAAATGATATACGTTGTATAGGTAGAGCGAGGAAATGGCCTTGGTAAGAATTGATCCCCATACCAACTTCGATTACGTTGCCTGTGGTTGCGTGAAATTTGTTTACTACTAAATGCCCCTCCATTTATCAAGCTGCAAACCATCTTGTAAAAAAAAAATCATATACGCAGCTGCTACAGGAATGAGAGAAACCCATCAACGATCATGATTATATGGAGTTGGTAAACATGTTGATCTCTTTCTAACCAATTCAACTGCAATATTTAGCTTGGTTAAGGAAAACAAACAAGAAACAAAGAATATGGCCCTTTTTCATTTATAACTCAAAAGTAACAGAAAGAATACACGATGTGGTTGTCATACAAGAGTTACAAGCAATGTGATGCACTCTGCTGTACACAATAAGATCATATAGACCTGCTGCTTCATCCATGCAGCTGCCACATACCTGGAGAGCAGCATGTCTAATCCTATGTTTCGAACTCATGCTCCGTAGACTTTGCACTGCAGAATTTGGAGCATCATAACCTAGTAAGAATGGCTTTTCCTCTTAATAAATCCCATAATAAGTCTTTTTGCATCAAGTACCAGCTACATGCGAAACAATCAAGGTCCACGATCTGTGCAAATATCTTCATTTCGTGAACTTCTACTTGATGCATCTTTGGCAAATACATTCCTAAGATGGCATGATTGTTCTCTAATCAACTTGTATATAGAAGGGTGATGCCAAGCCACAATGGAGAATTGGTCACTATAACTATGCATATCTTCTACTAATAATTGCCATATTAAGGCTCCTGCTCCAGATTGCCGTTTCTTTGCTGATTTGTAGATCTTGTCATAGATTGTTCTGAAGAAGATCTCCCTCTCATAAGATCCTTCCTTTGTCTTGTGCAAGGAGGACCCAATTTCAGAAAAAAGTACTGGCTTCTTCAATATGCTGTCCCCATCATTTATATGAGAATCCACCCAACGGGAAAGATAATTAACTTTTTCCTCCAATGTAGCATTCGCAATCCTGCAGTTTACAAAGAAAAAATTATAAAAAAAAAATGATAAACAGAAAACTAGCAGAGACAAAGTTTATAACGCTATTTATTTATAACATGATCAAACCCTTTATTTCTTCTACATTGCTTTTCTAACAAAACATGTTTGTCATTCTCCTTCTAAAATATTCATTAGCATTGTCAGCATGTGGTACGCAATGTCCTATCTGATACTATCAAGAAGTGCAGAATAGAAACAAATTATATTTTATTCAACTTCAGTATAATGGATGCACAAGTTGGTCTAAAATCTAGTATGGGCTTTTATATTTAATACTTTAACACTCCCCCTCACATGTGGAGTTTGGACATTAACTAAGGACCACTATGTGGGAATAATATTATGACGATTTAAGTGAAAATACAGGGATTCATACGCTAGATCTTCTACTTCAATAGCATAATACATCTAGATCTAAAACCCGCTCATCTGAAAGCTCATGCCTATAGATGGGGGTGGGTTCTATATTTAATACTTTAAAACGCTTGTATTGTCAGATACTGCTATGTAGAACTTCAAAGATTTACTGACCAGCTATCTGGATATGCATGAACAGAAGCAAAATCGATGTTGTCAATTGCAGAGTTTTGTATAAAATCAGTTCCAAGTGAAGCTGCCCTTTCTCCTGGATTAACTCCAAGCTTTTCTTTTCTTTCCAAGCCATAAAACCCCTCCGTTCCAACCGTGACAAGATGTTTATGGTCCAGACTCTTAATATATGCAGCCATCTCAGTGATCCAAGCCTAATTTTCCCATGCAAGCAATGATATATCATGAGTATTACAACATGAGCTGTGAGTCAGTTTGCTCCCTCTGGATTATATTTTAGTCCATAGAAGTAAAGAAGAAAAAATAAGAAATTGCAGATAAAACCTACCTAGGGCCTCATCATGAGGTTTGTTTCACGTACATGAATATATGCCATTGTAGTCCATTATGCATCATTTTTCAGGTCAGTTTATTAGTCGACTTCTACATGGTTATATAAGATGATAAATAGAAGCTCAAGGAAAGGATATCAGCTAGCCTTCTAGTCTAGAGTCAGGAAGCTTGTCATCAAGTTCCTTAAAGCTTCTTCCTCAATAATGAAAAACAATAAGATAAAATAAAAACTGAAGGTGGGTGAATCAGAATGCAAGGGTAAGTATTAACCTGCAGAATGGGAGCACATGAATTGAAACATCGAGGCTCATTTATCAGCTCCCATGAAAATATAGCTGGTTCATCATAATAATGGGTCCCACTTATTGAATTCTTCCTTGTCACAACAGCCTGAAAATGCCATAACACAATTGTAATTTCAAGAAGTAATGAGAGGTTTTACTTCTGCAACAGATCACAATAGGCCGTACAACTAAGACCCCTCTGCCAAAACAATGCTTTTCATGGAACAGAAACTGATTCATATTCTCAAGAAGTCAATTGCTTGGCATTATCAATACATAGGGATAGCACTTGAAGATTTCATACCAAAATCCAATTCAGAGTTCATAAAATGTAGTAGTCACAATCCAAGAAAGTAATTTTTTGGCAAAATGTTACAAAACCAAGTAGAAACATTATATTGTAACAAATTAATAATTTTGATTCTTTGTTTGGAATACCCAACTTCAGTTGATTCAGACTTAAAAATAAGAAATATACCTTGATATAAGCTTTGTAATATTGCTTTATGGATGGATCTGAAAAAAATGAATCAGGCGTAGATGATATATTTGCTCCAGCTTCTCGTGCCCACCTGATATACTGAGCTTTACCACCAAAGGCATCCAAATTATTGACCAGACTAAGGATCAACCTTATCTGGTTTCTCCGTGCTTCAACTACGACATAATCAAGACCCTGACTTTAAATTAACACAGTTAACACAGTGAATGCTCTTTTAAAGAAGGGAACTTTAGCAACTGAAAGACAACTGAAATTGCTTGGCGTGAAATTGAATTGTACTGTTTCTCAGCCTGCTTGCTCTAGAACATCATACAATGATCCGAAAATTTCACTTGAGCAGATAGAGTATTTTCTTTCCTAGATCCTATGTTGTGAGAACAAAAAACAATCTAGAAAACTCAAAACTCGATGTTGTCATCTGGCAATTAACAATATCAACATGTTCTTTCCTTCGAGAATAAAGCATAACACAACTGGACTCAGCTTAAAAATGAAAATCTTTGATTTATATAATAGTAAGTCAGCAGCAATAAGTTCCAGGATATGCATGGAATTATCAGATTGAGAGCTATCAGTAAAAGATTTTAATATGGCAAATGTTCAAATCAAAACATTAATTGGAAGAAAATCATGCCAAAATAAGGCCATTTGAAAACCGTTTTCCTGATAATAAGAACAGAGTTCTTATCCAACATACTGCCAATAGAAGAAATTGCTGTGATAGATGATTCTTGTTTATAGAACTGAAAATTTTCAAATACACTTGTACCAGTGGATCAAATATGTTTTTTGTGGAGTATAAACTGCAACCTATAAGATTAGGCTAGGAGAAGAATGTGAAATTTCAAGACTATATATTTGAATATAGACACTGTAACAGCAAATCAAATGGTTCGAAAGATTTTGGTAAGAAAATATGAAAATGAATGTTCAGGACACTTGTTAAGAGGTCAAAAGAAGAAACTTTTTACCTTTTTCATGTGCTTTCTTTTTCATGAAAAGTCTAATTAACGTTAAAAAGGTGAAAATGTTTTCCTTTTGACCTTTTAGGAAGTGTTTGAGCACTTGGTTTTTATTCACAAGTGTCGCTGACCTTTGTTAGTAGAGCAAAAAGGAAATTTCAGGCTTTTCAATGTGTATAAGGTGCTTCAGAAAATGTAGATTTCTAAAATGAGTTTGTAGCTACTCATTAGTAAAAGTGTAAGCTTCACCAATGCTCTTTGAACATCTCTAATCACAGCATCCCAAATTTTTAAAATAGCTCAACTGCACCGAAAAAGTTGACACCACAAAATTTCACCTCCCAAATAGTATCAAATCAATATTTTGAATTATTATACAATTGTAGTTATTTCTTGATCTGTCCACTATTAGTAGATAAAAACAATTTTTTTTCACTTCCAAATACCAAAAATTTCGATTAGGGATTAGTAGACAAAGGTTTAAGGTCATTTCTTCAATCTACCCTCCATTTCCAGGTTTGTTGCCTTTGCAGGGCATGCATAACTTGGTTTGACTCACCATAATTATTAAAATATCAAATCAATTAAGAAGAACCTCAAATTAGATAGTGAATCGACCTAAGAAAACAATTATATGTGTGTATTATATGACAGACTGGTTTCATGTTGCTTTCTAGAAGAAGTTCCACACTGAATTTTTCAAGTTTTATAAGTGCGCTACTTTAGAACTCCGAGTATATTTGGCATTTCTTATTGTTTAATGTGGGTACGGCTGCAATTTAACGTTAACAAAAACGTAATTGAAAATGCAACCGAACACAATGACAAATCACAGAACCAGAACCAAACAGAACCCAAGCATATAACAACAAAGATGAGAAATTAGCCCATATATAAACATATATACACAACAAAATTCAAAAGCAGAAGTGAAATTCTGAAGTTTCACATCATACCCTAAATACCCTTTCACTGAAGACACCAGGAGAAACCTGCAAAGCATTAGGTCCATCACCATCACCAAAAGCCCAAGTCCTACAAACACTCAAACCCAATTCATACCCCTTTTTCAGCATCCTTGAAACTCTCCACCTTGACTCACTCCAAACACTCTCTTCCATTAACCAGTATGAATTCCATCCATTTATGTACAACACTTGATCTTTGACTTCGCTACTACCATCACCACTATCATCGATTATTATGAACTGGGTTGCATTATTTATGCCCACAAAGCCCATTTTAGGAAGAGACAACAAGAATGGGAAGGTTCGGAGTCTGGTGGTTGTGTCAGCGTTGAGGAAGAGTATGAGGAAGATTGTGAATGTAATTCCCATGATTGGGTGTAGCTTTCTTTCTCTCCAGTCTTGGTCCATCACGTCGTGTTTGTGTTTATTTCGACGCACCGACACAGATCATAACAGAACTGAAGAGAGAAACGTGAGTTTAAGGTTTTTTTTTTTTTTTTTTTTCCCTTTCCTTTTGGGTTTTGTTGTATTTTTCAGTGTTTCTGCTTTTTAGTTGTGTGTAGCGGTTTTGTTTCATTACATTGGCTGTTTGGTTTTAACGTTATTTCTTCTTAATATTTCTGGATAGTGATGTAACACTTGTTTTAGTTAACGAAATTGACTTTTTCGGTCAGCTGGTAAGCAATTAGCTACCCACTCTACTTACCAATTCATGCTGTTGCGATCGGAATATTGTCCCAGTATTCCTTATAGAATTCCTATTATGGTGTTGATTTATATTTTGAATTGAAATAATAATTCTTTGGATTTGAATCTTTAAGAAGGAAAACTTTTAACGGTCGGCTTGAAATTTGTAAGTGTCAATAAGCATCGCACGCTATTACATCCTTCAAAATGTTGAATACTAACACACTAAAGAGGGAAGCAATTGAAAGGACAAAAATGGGGAAATGAGATGAAAAGAAAGTAGGAAAAAGAATTATAAGTTCCCCGTTTGAATAAGAACAAAAAAAAAGAAAGTGGAACAAAAATTAGTAATATATTTTTAATTACATCAAAGTGTCATAAATATCATCATAACTTTAAAATAGGTTTTTCTTCTAAAGACAACGGTAATTTTGTATTGATTCCATTTTCTTCACATTTGGAGAGTTATTTTTGTGGGTTGTATAGAAGTTTTCCTCTCAAATCTATTTCCTTCCCTTTCCTATTCTTTCCTAAATAAAGAAATGTTCTTAAAATCCTAACTTTACTTTTCCTCTCCATTCTTTCTCTCAATACAACTATGGTGTGAGGGTTTAAGATGAGTATTATATATTAAGGAATAAGTTTATTTTAAAATATTTAGAATCTTTAATAAATATATTGGTATATATGGCATTCATATAAGATAAAGAGATTATAAAAACATGATTTCATTAGCTTTTTAATACATTATGAATTTACTCATAAATATATTAACGGCTAAAATCATGTATATCACAAATTACAATATCCCTTAAAAAGTACAATCAAAGTTTAAAACAAAAACTAAATAAAACTCATATGCACTCATAAGTACTTCATATATTATATGCATGCCATTCCATTCTAATTGATTTAATAAATAAGTCAAATGGAAACATAATTATGTGGTTGTTATTAAACACAAGATTGGATCAATATATTTTCCGTTCCATTCATTTTGGTATAAATGAATTAAGAAATTTTTTTTGTCAATTATACTACATATTACAATTAGATCAGAGATTCGAACTTCGTCTATTTTGTTGGGAGATCGAGTTTATATAAATAAGTGATGCATAATGTCTTATTAATTGGCTATTATCATCATGGTTAATATATAGTAAAATAACTTGTATTTATATCTTCTATTTTATATCATCTATACTTATTTACCATATATTTAACATATATTTATATTTATATTATTTAAGCCCAAACAAGTTCAAGTAACCATCTCTTGGTGTCTTATATGAATTGATGAAATTTTATTTTTGATTTTACCGAATTAGCTTAAAACATCATATAATCACCAACAACTCTTATTTCTAAAAGCAATTATAAATATTTTAAATGATTAAAATCATCATTATCTACTTTTATCCTCACAACCTTTCTCTCTTTTTTTTTTTCTTTCTTTAATTATCTCCACCACTTTCTATTAAGCATCTATTTTTGTGGTTTCAATTGTGTTGATAGGGAATTTTTATTAAAAGCTTAACATGACCTCTTAAGGGCTGAACCTGAGCTCTTTGACCCAATTTCAATCTCTTTCTGTAAATTGTGCTTTGCTCATATAAACTATATTTACACCCATAGGGAAGAGCTTAGGTGCATAAAGCTTGGAACCACATCAAACAACTCGAGAGTTAAGGGCTATAGCCTTATCAATATTAACTAGGCCAGACCATAAGTGCATAACCATTAGTATGTTCAAATTAAGACAAAAGGCATGAACGGTTTATTCCTCATGATGATAGAATAGTTTTTCTCTTAACTACAACTCGACACTTTTCATGCCGAGCTAATCTACTTTGCCGAGGACAATGAGGTAACCTATCTCGACGACCTAGGAGTCTTTGGGCCTAACTAATCTAATGAGCTAGAGAGCTTAGCCTGCCTACTAAAGTGCTTTGAATTTGAAAAGAGGTATGAGCAGTTGAGCATCTATACGATTGAATTACATAAATACTCACTACTTTGCATCTTTAGGCATGTACATAAATTGATGAGCTGCTACAGTCCATGATTAAGAATGATCAAACATCACGATTATCAAACACTAACTTAGTCCTCACTCACCTACTCTCTCATTCAAACACTAACTTAGGTATTGAAGTGGCTACGCTAGACTAACCTTGGTACTCCCTTTAACCTCATTTTCTTTCTTTTACAGGACCAAAGTGAAACACCATTCTCAATCAAAAACATTTTGGCTCCACCTATTTTGAACCTTTTTTCCACATGGTCAGAACACGCATGAGTAAAAGTACAAGTGCTAGTACTTCTCTTCAATGTGTTCAAGGGGGAGTAAGCATCCTAACGAAGACTGTTTAGCTAGATTAGAACAACTCTATGCCAATCTAACCAATGAAAAACAAGAACTAATGAAGAAGAATGATGAAATTCTAAATATTATTTGTAAGAGTAATACACCAAATCAAGATTGAGAGTACGAAGATAATAGTGCTAACCACTTTAACAATTTGTTTCATTTGCTTAAATTACCAAAGAAGCAAGTTGGAGTGACATATGAACCTTCGACCCCTATACTTAAAAGAATTAATAGGGTAAAACAACCACAACAGGAGCAACATACTAAGCCATCACATGTTAGCACCCCTGCTACGATTAGGCAACAATTTCAAATTAAGAAGAGCCCCTTCATCCTAGAAATTCTAGAGAAAGTGATACCATGACATGTTAAATTGTCGCAATTCAAAACATATTATGGGGTAAAGGATCCTAAAGAGCATCTTGAGTATTATCATACCTTGGCTAAGTTATACGACTTAAGTGATGTCGTGGCTTGTCAAGCATTTCTTTCTACTTTAAGGAATGCTATGAGCACTTGGTTTAAGCATCTAAAACCAAACACTATTTCATGTTTTGAGGACTTAGTAAAAGTGTTCTTGCAACACTTCCTTACAAGCAAACTCCCAATTAAGAACTCTTTTATCCTTAATAGTTAACACTATTAAATAGAAGTCTAATGAGTCTATCAGAGATTATCTAGCTCAGCTTATGGCCGAGATAATTTAGATCCCAAAGTTAGACATGAACATTGTCCTCAACAAAATGGTTAATGGAGTCAAGCCATATGGAGATTATTTCAAATCTTTAGCAAAGAATGAGCCAAAGACATTTACAAAGTTCAAAGCTAAAGCCACTTCTTACATTTGATAGGATGACAATTTCAAAGCTCAACGCAAGGTCGATTAGAGTAGAGGAGATTGAAAAAATGATAAAAGAAAAATGTAAAAGACCAACTTAGTGCACATAATGACCAGTTTTCAAAAGGGAACAATAGTGAGAGGAAGAGGTCGTGCATTCCAACCTATTCCGCTCACACCCCTCTCAATCCGATATACTCATGGAAGTGCATAATCAAAGGGTGCTGTAGTAGCCAAAATGAATGATAGGAAACCCATCGTGTAAAAATTCAAACAAGTATTACAATTTTCATTGCAACAGAAGCTACAACACTGATGAGTGTATTTAACTCAAGAACACAATTGAAAACATAATCCAACAAAGATGTTTGAGTAAATACCTTACCTATGATGCTGAGAATATTGAACGGCCTACCCAGAGGCAAAGAGACATGCAGGATAATGCAAATCAGCCTCTTCAAGCTAGAAGGGAGGCAAGAGAAGGAGGTAAAAATAGAGCTCAAATAGTGTAATAAACACAATTGTTAGTAGACCTTCCATTTTAAGTCGATCTTACTCTTCAATCTCATCTAACACCACGCAATATGTTTGTAATGTTTAAGGCAAAAAAGTGAAAGTCGATAATTCCATCTCTTTCACAAAGGGGGATTTCAAAGGAGTATAGAGGCCTTACGATAATGCATTAGTAATTAGTGCAAGAATTGCTAACTTCAAGGTTAAAAAGAACTTGGTTGACACTGGGAGTTTAGCAGATATTATCTTTCAACACGCATTCAACCAAATGAAGCCAAAGATCAAAGTACAGTTGAGATCTTATGATTATGATCTATATGCTTTCAATAACCAACTACATAAGTCATTGAAGCAAATTTCCTTTTGATTGAGAATGGAGATGACGACAATATACTGGAAGATAAAGTAGATTTTCTTGTTATCAATTGCTGGTTTTCTTACAACATGATAATGGGCCAACCTTGCTAGCATTTGTTCGATACGGTCCTGTCAACAAGACATCTCAAGGAGAAATTTCCCACTCCTACTAGAGTTAGAGTATGTGAAGGAGATCAACAATTGGCTAAATCCTTATATTTGAAAGTGCTTAGGTGCAAGGAAGTTTTTCAGATAGAGACTGACTTAGAGAAGAAGCATAGCAATAGTGAAAACGTTAAAGAAGAAGTGGAAGAAGTTCAACTTAAGGATAATTTAGATAAGATAACAAAGATAAAGAGACCATTGTCAACAAACATCTGCTAAAACATGATTAAGTTTCTTCAAGATAACGTCGATATCTTTAGATGGACTCTCTCAAATAT
The DNA here is from genome assembly GCA_024138015.1 of Lumnitzera littorea. Taxonomy (NCBI): domain Eukaryota; kingdom Viridiplantae; phylum Streptophyta; class Magnoliopsida; order Myrtales; family Combretaceae; genus Lumnitzera; species Lumnitzera littorea. Next base: position 93,265,408 of record JAMXBB010000008.1, read on the forward strand.
ACTAAGCATTCTTAGGGAAGTTATGATGCATAAGCCATAGATTAACCTAAATGCGAAAGTAATTCAACAAACGAAGAGCCATTTTTCCCCTGAATGACAATCAACTGTAGAGGAGGAAGTCCAAAAGTTGTTAAAGACAAGGTTCATGAGGGAAAAGCCTTATCTAACTTAACTAGCTAATTATGTGCTAGTCAAGAAGTGAAATAGTAAATGGTGCATGTGAATGGACTTTACAAATTTGAATAAAACTCGTACCAAGGATTGTTTCTCCTTGCCAAGGATTGATCAAATGGTTGATTCGACTATTAGGTATGCCTTACTCTCTTTTATGGATGCATTTTTAGGTTATAATCAGATCAAAATAGACAAAGAAGATGAAATACATACATCGTTTGTTACGTTAACTTTAGGACATACTATTACATAGTAATGACCTTTAAGCTGAAAAATGCTGACACAACTCACTTGAGGCTCGTAATAAAAATGCTCAAGCCTCAAATTCATTGCAATGTCAAAGTATATGTCAACAACATGATAGTCAAAATAGAGAAGAGGATCAGCACCTTGTCAATCTCAAAGAGACATTCGACATATTGAGGAGATATAACATGAAACTCAGCCTACAAAAATGTGTTTTTAGAGCTACCTCAGGAAATTCTTAGGATATGTCGTAGCTTAACATGGCATTGAGGCAAATCCTAGAAAGATTGACATGATAAGAAACATGAAGTCTCCAAGTAATATCAAGAAGTTTCAAGAATTGACTGAGTGAATTATCGCTCTAAACATATTTGTATTAAAGAGCATGGATAGATGCATAGAACTTTTTAAGATCTTAAATAATCAGAAGGAGTTTCAATAGACTGAAGAATGTGAAGCCATATTCAAAGACTTGAAAGATTCTTTAACACCACCACCAGTACTTTTGATGCCCATTCCTAAGAAAAATCTATTCTTATACTTGTCAGTTAGTAGCCAAGCTCTCTCTTCTGTCCTTGTTAGGATAGAGGGAAAATAGCACTAGCCAATTTATTATGTTAGTCATGTCTTGCAAGGCCCATAACAAAGATATACAAAAATTGAAAAGTTTGTTTTAGCTATAATAATCTCAGCAAGGAAGTTGAAGTCGTACTTTGAAGCCCATCAAGTTATTATCCTTACTAACCAACTACTGTAACTATAGTTATCAAAATCACAATTTTATCCATATGATTCTACAAGTTTAAGATTTTAGGTAGCTTTTACAAGTTAACTCAAGTGTAAAATCATTTTTTATATAAAAACTTACATTTTTAACCGAGTTTATGTATAAACTCAATAAAAATTTGCATTTTTAATCAAGTTTACTGATTCTACATATCTAAGTTGAATAAACTAAAAAATTAAAGAAAAAAATACAACTAACCTTTTATAAGTCATTAATTCTTAAGACATTACAACATTTGTCCTATCCTATTCCAATTCTAATTTTTTACCTCTTTCTTTCTTTCTCTCTCAATCTCTTCTTTTATGTTCATAATTTTTATCCAAGTTTTAGCTCCAATAACTAAGTTTACAAAGAAAATTATATACTTTATTTTATATCATCAATAACTTAAAATGAGTTCAAATGTTTGATGAGCAAAAATTTAGTTTTAACTCTATTTGTCCTTCTTTCGTATATGTTAGATAATATATTAAAAATTTTTATGGAAAAAAAAAACTTAATTTCTTCATTTTTATTTTAATTTTATCATGTATTTCAAGTTTTGAATAACTACTATAAATATATCCGTAATTTTTTAAAACTATTTTATATAAGTTGTAGAAACTTACCTTTCTACGTTTTGATTTTATGTTCTGATTTTATGGACCCTCTAACAATTTTAAGTAGAACCGCAAGTTTGACAACCTTGACTACAACAAGCCTTGCAATAACCAAATGCCTCAAGAAGAATGATGAAATATGCTTTGGAGCTTAGTGCTTGTAGATGCAATATATGCCTAAAACGGCATTAAAGGCTCAAGTTTCAATAGATTTTGTAGCTAAATTCACTAAAGAAGAAGACAACATTTATATGGCTGATAAACCCACATAGGATTTGTACATAGATGGCTATTCTACAAAGGAAGGAAGTAATGTGCGCCTGATCTTACAAGGACGGCGTAATGTAAATATTTAATATGCATTAAGGTTTAGATTTCTAGCCAACAATAATGAGACTGAATATAAAGCTTGATTGCCAAGCAGAAGTTAGCAAGAGAAGTTAGAGTCTAGAAAGTTGAAGTATTCTCTGATTCACAATTGATAGTGAACCAAGTAAAAGGATTACACAAGAAGGAGGCGTTGATGAGTAAGTACTTAATGATAGTACAAGCGCTCCTATAAGATTTCAGTCTTTCACAATTAAGAAGATCCTTAAAGCTTCGAACATAACTGTTAACTAACTTTTGCAATTGGCCAGCACGATACTTCCTAATCTCAATGATAAAGTTTTTATCAAATATCTACCTAACAAGAGTTTAGAAATAGCTAGACAATCATATAAAGTGCAGCCTTACCCAAGAGAGAAGTCATAGATGGGCCCCGATTGTTGAGTATTTAAGAGATGGGGTCTTACCTATAGACAAAAAAGAATCTCGGAAGCTAACATATCAAGGCACAAATTATACTTTGATTGATGACTACTTATACAAACGTAACTTCTCACAACCTTACCTCCACTATCTTGGACTAAGGGCTGCTAAGCAAGTTCTTTATGACCTATATGGGGGTGTATGCAATAACCATGTAAAGGCCTAAAACCTATATGTTTAGGTGTTGAGATTCAACTATTATTAGCCGACCATAAAAGAAGACGCTAAGATTACAGTACAGCAATGCCCATAGTGCCAAGAACATGAAGTTTTATGCTATGCGCCTTCTATAGAATTACATAGCTTGACCAGCCCTTAGCCTTTCGCCTAATGAGGGCTGGATATGCTTAGACCCTTTCCCAAGTTACTATACAACGACAATTCATGATAGTCACAATGGATTGTTTCACTAAATGGGTGGAAGCCAAGGCAATAGCAAAGATTGCTAAACAAAATATTGAGTCATTTGTTTTTAACTTTATTTTGTCAAGTTTTGGGGTTCCTTTCTTGATAATAACCAACAATGGTCCATAGTTTGACAACAATAAGTTTCAAACTTTTTATGAAAAGCATAGCATCCAGCTGAATTATACTTCCATGGCTCACCCCCAAACGAACGAACAGGTGGAGGCTGTTAATAAGACTATCTTGTATAGTTTGAAGAGAAGTGTTGATTAGGCAAAGGGCAAGTAAGCTGATGAGCTACTCGGTATTTTATAGGGGTATAGGACCACCAATAGGACTTCAACAAGAGAGCCAACTTTCAGACTGGCTTTCAAATCGAATGCCATGTTATCGATTGAATTGGAGTTGCCTAACCTACAAACACAAAAGTTTGATGTTGTGGCAAATTAGGTTAGCCTGATAACCAATTTGGATACAATCGAGGAGATAAGAGATACTACAAAAGCATGGGTTGTCACTTACCAACATAGGGCTGTGAGATATTGCAATTAGAAGGCTAAGCATAAGGTGTTTCAACCTAGAGACATAGTTTATACAAAATTGGAAGCTAAGAGCATACGAAACAACCAAAGGAAGCTCAGTACAAATTAGGAGGACCTAGTAAGGGTTCAGGAAGTTGCAGGTAATGAGGCCTGTCGATTAGAAAGGCTAGATGGTCATGTTACTTCTCATGCATGCAATGCTAAGAACCTTAAATTATATTTCAAGTAATTGTTCTATGTTGTCTACACTATTATGTACTTACATATGTTTTTTCCTTTAGGACAATGTAAGGCAATAACATAACCATTATCAGTATGAAGTGTTTATTTCATTTTGCTATGAGCATCTATTTTCCCAATCTTTTTTCTATTCTTAATCTAACTGCGATTAACGGATAACATAGTTTAAGCCTATGCGGCATACGAGCTATTACCAATAAAGTTCTGACCTATGATGTTTAACAAGCTTAATTATAATGGACATATAAGTCTAACTTTCTCTCAAGAGTTCCAAACAAACATGGCTAATGAATTCAAAATTACCTTTGACAGGCATAAACTCTATTTGATAAGCGAACTGTAACTTACAAAACAAGTTCAGATCTTACACGCTTAACAAAGTTTCAATAAATATGTCTACAAATAGACATATCAAACATACATGAAATAAAACGTACCATAAATTAGAAAATTAAATAATAATAAAGAAGTTCTACTATTGATCAAATAATATTCAAAATTATTTAGAAAAACAATCTATGAAAATTAGCAATCAAACTAAGGTTGGGGGACATTCTCTTTCACTAGATCAACGGGGCTGAGGTCTTACATGTTTAAGCCTTCTCAAACTTTGTTGGAGTTAGGATCCTTATTAGCATTAGATACTTCAATTGAGGAATTAAAGGCTTCCTTTCGTTCATAAGGAGCTTCTCTAGCAGTCGATTCTTCAGTAGCCATAGGGGCTCTAACATTAGCAGGATAAACCTTCAACTCCCTCCTCGCCGTTGACTTCCTCGTCATTGTTACTATTGGCATATCATTGTCAATGTTGATAGCAGTCTTAGTAAATGGGCCAAAGGCCTAAATTGATCATATCGAGACTTGAGCCCAACTCCTAGAACCCATCTGTGTACATGTATCCAATCATCCTACTATAAATACCAGATAAGACCTTTATGTTAGGGGAGCTCCTATTCATTTTCCAACTCTCATAATCACTCTATGATCCCTTTCACATCACATGAAGGCTAACTTAGGCATTGGAGTGGCCATACTAGAGCGCTTTCCAGCATCCCCCTTAGCCATGTTCTTGTTTTGCAAGTGTTCACACACTGGAACAAAGATCACCAGTCAGCAATTAATGCCATCCGTGGAAATCAAGAGGAAAAAATACAACCCATCATAATAATTTTGAAGGATTCCTCGAAGGTATGTAATTCAAGTAAATTTACTCACAATCTGCTAATTTGTTTGGAAATTTAGAACTTTTCTCTTTGCTCTTACATTGAAGTTCGACATTAGTGTCATCCCCTCCATATACTCCTTGCAGCATGTGGACAAAGAAAGGCAAAATCTCTAGATGTTTTACGACTTCTATTATCATGTTAGTGAAAGGAGGCAAATATCTTGATGACTTCAGCATTTCTACTCTCTCCATGTGTAAAGGCTGATGGCTTAATGTAAGCCCCAAAGTTCAGCTAAGTAACCGTAAGATTGAACTTAGAACCCAAGGTTTAGGGCGATCGGCTAAAGGATCCGATCACACCCAAATTATAAACTATTTAACAAGATACCAGTAAAAATGACCCTGTAAATTTAAATTTAAGAAAATAAGTAGTAAAATAGGAGACTATAAAATTTTCAAATTTTAAGCATAATAACTGCTAATTTCCAAAAAGGCAAAAAGTGTAATATAATAACTAATAAATTATTAGAGATAAATTATATGTATACTAAAAATTTTAGAATGACCAAAATAATATTTAGGAATGTTCACGTACACCCTACATGTATTTACGTGTAGATAAAAATACGCGTAATTAGTGAAATAGGCTAAAAATTAAGTAAATAATTATAGAAAAATCAGAAAAAAATCAGAAGTGGATAACTGAAGCAGGATAAGGTCGTGGCAGGTTCAAATCAGAAAAAGAAAAATTATCCAATAAGAATTGGACAAACAAAAAGCCAAAAATCAAGGAAAGTTGACAAAATCTTGTCAAATTAATGCATAATAATTACAAAATTCGTCTATAAATAGCAAGAAAAATTCAGAAGCTCATTTGGACAGATACAAATCAGAGAAAATTAGAGAGAGTCGAAAATTCGAGAGAAAATCCAGAAAAATAAAAAAAATAAGAAAAACTGTGTAGTTTGGGGTTTTAAAGGGAACCCACACCAAACGAGGAGCTGGGAGTGGACGGCCACCACCACCACACGGTGGTGGCAGCGCCTAGGCCGGCCGACAACCCCACGGCGGCCCGCGGTGGCCGGAGCCACCCAAACCGGTGGGTCCAATTTCCAGCCCGAATATTGTATAATTTTGTAAAATTAGTTATTTTGCCCAGAAAATTATGAAACTTGTTATTCTGAGGTTTTATTATATGTATATTTAGAGAAAAATTTTGATTTAGTTTAATTATGTCTGGAAATATAGGGTCGTTAACAAATTGTTCAAAACCGAGCATGATTAAACCGGAAATTAAATAGGCTTAGGGATGTAGTTTGGGGCTCAAAATTTTTCTGTAGGATGCTCATGTGACATAGAACAGTGCTATGAAGCCCTTTTTCAAAAAAATTAATTTTCGAAATTTTTAGATAATTTTTAGGCTCTAAAAAGAGGCATAAAATGGGTAATTTAGGGTTAATTATGTAATTAAATGATTAATTTCTGATTTAGTGAATAATTACATGTTTTAGGATGTTAAGATCTGATGGAGTATGATCCTTATAGCATTTAGGGTGTTAGATGTAATTATTAGGTTAATTATGTAATAAATGAGTAATAGGAAATAAATAGTTAATTTTGTAAATTAGGGAAATTTGGAGTAAAATCTGATTTAGGATGGATTTAGACATTTTGAAATAATAATTGGTGTTTAGAGATGGTAATTAGGGTAATAGAAATATTAGAAATGCATTATGTGCATAATATGCAATAATGCATAATGTGTAATTATTGAAAATATAATAAATAGAAAATATTATAATAAAAATTTATATTTTGAGAATAATAAAAATGCACAATAAATCTGATAGGAAACTTGAATTTATGGAATTATATGAAAAATGTAAAAATTTGTCACATTAGGAGTGAATTCGGTACACCGATATGGATTTAAGTGTATCGAGTAAAATAAACACTAACAAAGGGTAATGATGGTATTTAAGTTATCGGGAAATAATGTGATTAATTTCACATTATGGGTTGAAACTAATTTCTAGGGTTGGAATATAAAACGCTACTTAAAAATCGAACTAAAAACTTGGTTTAGAAATCGATGCGAAAACCGAACCTGAACCTAACCCCAAACCTAGAATAATTATAAAAGACTTAATACCTAGATAATTGGGCATATTAAACCTTAAACAAAACCTAACAAGAAGCATTATAGGATAAAACGAACCTATAACAATTATATGAAAAGCTGAAACCACGTTCGTGTTATAGGGATAACCGGCAATGGCCTGAGCAAATCGGACCTCGAGTGAGCGAGCGAGGAGTCGAGGTAAGTTGGGATTAATACGATGCTGTATTTTGGAGGCTTAAGATTATGCTTGGTTGTGCTTGTTAGATAGTTGAATGCGTGCATGTGCTTGATTATGGGTGATGCTATGATTCTGTTTGCTGCTTTAGCACATATTGTATGAATTGTATGTAATGATTGATCACCCTAAATTGGACTTAATCAAATATACGACCAGTAATCATAATCGAACATGCATGGCAACCCGTTAGGGGATTTAGGACTCTCCGGCCAAATACCGACCCCTTCGGAAAGGATAGCGCAGGATTGCAAAATGGTCCCTTCTTCATCCTCAGTCGAACTAAGTGACAGGAGAGGAGGTCGCGGCGGGGATGAAGACAGTGGTTCGAAGGTAGTCGCGGGAGGAGTAAGGTCTCCATTACACAAGCCTGGGTTTGGTCGTGAGCTGTTGCATTAACGGTAACTCCTCAACCCGGATTAGAGCGGGCGCAATTTCTCTAATCTCACGACGGGCCGGACAATGTCGTGCGATGGCATTTGCTTGCACATGCATTGCAACTAATAAATGATTGAAAACCTTGTTGTGTGTATGGTATAGTTTTAAGTCCTCCGTCCTAACTTACTGAGCTGTGGTTGCTCACATCCCTATAGACATCGTGCAGGTGCTGGCTAAGAAGCGGCAACCAATTACTCCGAAGCTAGCAACTGCTGGATCCTGGGGAGTGAGGAAAAACAATGAAGAATCAACACATGTTTTACTTTTCATTTCTGATTAATGTAATAACTGAATTATAATGACTATATATAACTTTTCTCACTTTCTTAAATGATTTGTTTAAATTACAAATTGTCTACTTCAAAGCGGGTTAGTCGTGGATGCCTTGTGTAGATCAGGTCTAAGATAGCGGTTGTGAGGTCAACTTCTATCTTAGGGTGGTTTACACGGCGGGGCTGTTACAACTCTGCCGCTTCGGGGCGTGACACTTAACATTATTAATCTTCTTAATGGATTTCTTTTTTTTTTCATCATTTCTTTGAGACTTGCTTCTATCAAGAATGCAAAAAACTATCTTAGATAACCGTCAACTCCCATGTAATTTTTCATGTTAGGTAATTGCAACCTCATTGTCGACCAATTTGTAACCGTTTTTTGTGGCTTGTAACCATCACTACACGCTAAGTTGAATTCCTATTTAATTCAAGCTTTACAACCAAGTTGCAATGCCTTTGCCAAGTTCATCTAAAACGAGCAATCGTGAATGCAACTACAATAGACCACATGCATAGATTTTTAGTGACTAAGCAACCAAGCCTTACCCTATTGAGTGAAATGATGTTTTGATTCAACTTCGCATTCAGAACATTGTGGAACTCAAATTATTCTCTAAGGATGGAGCTGTGCACTTCAACCTACAACATTGCAAAGAAACTCCTATTTCTTATTACAACTACATTATCTAAGTTATGGTTGAAAGCTTTTTAACCAAATTTCTCAGATGGAAAGTTGCTACCAAGATATTAATAGTATGATATGCTTAGCTCTTGGAAATAACAACTAGTCTGAGCTCCTTATTCATTAAATCCCCTAGCCAAGCTTATCTAAGTCATAACGGGTTGCTAAGCTTAATAGCTAAGTAGTTGTCTCATCTTCTCTGTTTGCCAACCTATTTCATTAAATCTATTGGAAAATAAGGGTTACACTAAGTACATTGATGATATAACAGAGGATCAAATTGCTAATCTCTTTATTGTTGTTACCAGATAGTAACCTAAGCCACTTAGTTAAGCCTAACTCTTTGCTTGCTATTCTTTTGGCCATGCATGTGTACCGAGTTGTTGCAACAAGCAAGGGCTGCCAAGCTGTTTGTGTAGACCATAGCACTTATGCCAAGCAAATCCAGTATAGCATAGCCAAGGAACTTTTTTCCACTCATCCAAACATACTACCAAAATACCAAACTTGTTTGTTCTATCCGAGTTAAAGTCAAGGTCAAGCAATTGAATTCAAGGCCGAAGCTATCTACATGCCGAGTTGTACTTTAATAGGGTCGAGGAATGAGGAAGACCCTTAGCTGAGTAGGTTTGGCTAAGATATTGACTTCACCAAAAGGAAAACTTCAAGCCCAGTGCTGAATTGATGAGAAGTTTTCCAAACACTTTTGCTGAGTCAAGTTTCCGAGCTATTATGCACACAAAAGTCCATGGCAAAGAAACTTTGCCAAGTAGTCCATGCTAAGTCATGTCTGTTGACCTACCACATGGTTTCAAACTCCTTCGAGTCAAATAATTATCCATCTCTTTGTTGAGTAAGTGCTACCGACTTAGCAACCAACTTCATGTCTCATGCCGACTTATGTTGTTCGTCATATGATATGCCAAACAACTCTAAGTGTGCCGAATAATTGACATGCCAAGCTACTCCTAACATACATGGTGATACTATTTAAACTACTAAGCTCTTTACATAGTAGAGCCAAGAACTTCTCCATGCTAAGCTACTCTTAACACACATGCTGATATTATTTAAACTGCTGAGCTCTTTACATAACAAAGCCGAGAACTTCTCCATGTTGAGAAAGTCTAAAACATTTGAGTTAATCTATACAATTTGTGTTGTGCCAACTTGAGGTTCTCATCCTACCAAGTTGAGGAAATCTAAATCTCCTTATGTATGGAGCAACTATGCCGAATTATGTATATTCAAGCCAACCTAAGTTCAGCTTTGACGAGCTCTAACTTGACAAACACAGTTCGAGAGTTCAACTCATACATGGTTGAAATCTTAAAAATATGCCGAACTCCAGGCTCCTTCTTGCTTGTTTAAAATTTGTTGTGAAGTGTCATAGCTATCCTTTGATGAAAGAGCAATAACTACTTGTAAGTAGCCTCGATACATCCCAGTTTACTCATACATAAGAGCGTTTTTTGATTGCTGAATTCGGTAGTGATTAATGAATTCAACAGGTGAAAAGTTAAAAGACTAAGGCCTATTTTTATTCTATAATACATTTTCTACTACATAAATAAAAATACCTTGTTGGAATTGGACCCATGTATAGTGGCTGATGTGTGCATGGCAATCAAATTGTAGAGCAAAACACTAAAGTAAAGACTAAACCGCAGCCAGTTATATATACGTGTAGATAGTGGAGTATAGGTCTACTAGACCAAGTTGAATTTGACATGAAATAGACAATCCAACTTCTTCTTCATCTAGTTACAATACAGGTCGCACTTCTCTTGAACAACAAAACAAATATACTTGTCTGAACATTACTCTTCGGTGTACAAAGTGAAGTTGTCTCTAAGCTAATATCACAAACTTAGACCCGAGCTAGATTGGTTTAGACCAAGTTCCTTTTAGTTGATATGATTAGAGTGCTAAGCTATTGAACAACAACAGCACAGGATAGCAACTCAGAACGAAAGCTTTACGCAGCATAACCAAGTAGCTCCTAAACCAGGTTAGGCAACGAAGAGACAAAAGCACCTTGACCTCAACACACCAAGCTTGAATTAGTTTTCTCTTTTTACCTATGCCACGCTATTTATGGCATGTCATGTTAAATAGCAATTTGACTCCTATCAAAGCAATGCAATGATAGCAAAGCCTTATACGGCCAACTAAGGACAAATCGTACTCTTGCCAAGCTTCCATCTACAGTAGAATAACTCTTGTAGAGATGTACTCTTGTTAAGTCACACGTAAAGGATCAACTTGTCTCCACATGGCAAAGCTCAACAAATATTGTTATTAACTCCAAACTATACCCTTCCAAAATCGAAGCTATTGTATAGGACGGATTGAAGTTTTTGCATGGGACGCATCTTGTGCTACCTAAAATGCTAAGTAAATGACATAGCCCAACTTGATAATGATATTAAAAAAAAAAAAAAAAAGCTAAACTATTCATAGATAATGTTTCAATCTAGTTACTCAAATCCCAAACAAAGATGAGATGCACTTGTTCGTTATTTATCCTTCAAGGTGTGTAACTCATGTTACACATTGTATTGTGATATTATTAATATCCACATTTAATTATTGGTTTCTATATCAAGTTCTATTCATCTGCATTTGCGATACTTTATGTAATTTTTAATAAGCTCATTTCAATCTCCCTTTGGGATGAGGGAGAGAATTCAAAAATAAATTGGTGCTAAAGAAGTGCCCCACTTTAAGACTATGCAAACGTAATGTACTAATGGCTACTCTTCAATAGCTATAAGTCCTACACACAACAAACACTAAGCTAGTATAAATTCAATGGCTTCATCTAATAAATAGGTGACAAACTAATCGAAAACCCTAAGCCATTAAGCAGTGATGGGTAAACTACTCTAAATCCAAAAATCTGCATGAACGATGAGCAAACAAGCCTATAGTCTTATACATCAATGGACAACGGACTATAAGCCAACTAGCCTATCTTATGACTTTACTTAGTACAATTTATGCCTACCTCGAACGACTTGTATGCTTTTCTAGCCTCTTCAGGCCCTCGCCTCTTTAGGTGCTTTAGCCTCATCAAGCCCTCGCCTCTTCAGGCACTTTAGCCTCATGAGGCCCTCACCTCTTTAGACACTTTAGCCTCTTTAAGCACATTAGCCTCATTAGGCCTTTGCCTCTTCAAGCACTTTAGCCTCATCATGCCTTCACCTCTTCAAGCATACTAGCCTCTTCAGGTCTTCGCCTCTTCAAGCGCTTTGGCTTCTTCAGGCCTTTGCGTTTTCAAGCATACTAATATCTATAAATGCTCCAACCACTCCCAACCTTTACATCTTCAGGACTTTGCTTCATCAAGCCAATTCAGGCTTAGATTACAAACTTTTCCATTAACCCCGCATAATCAACCTCCCTAAGCATTCTCTTTGCTGACCTTATCACCAAAGAGAGTAAGGAGAAAATATTGATAGTAGTTTTAGTAAATGAGCTGAAGCCTAAATTAATCATATCAAGACTTAAGCCTGACTCCAAGGGTCCATTCGTATATGCGTATTCAATCACCCACTATAAATACCAAACAAGACTTCTAAGTAAGGAGACCTCCCCTTCATTTTTTTAACTCTCATAATCACTCTATGATCCCTTTCACATCACATGAGAGCTAACTTAAGCATCGAAGTGACCATGCCGAAGCACCCTCCGGCATCTCCCATAGCCATGTTCTTATTTTGTAGGTGTTCATACAGTGGAACAAAAATCACCAGTCAACAATTGACATCAACAAAATCAAGGCAAAAGAGTTCATAGTCATTAGATCTTTAAAATCTCTACCTTAGCCGGCTGAACCCCTTATAGAAACTTTTTACAAAGCAATTTCTCGTATTGTCTACAAGGAGTAGCTATCAAGAGTGCCTCCTCTATAGAGGGTTTGGACTTCATAGCCTCCTTCAACTCGGCAGCGCATACTCTTAGCTTATTATTTTTGAGTTCCCAATCTTTCATCTAAGCCTTCAGCTTATCCTCTTCCTCACTTCTTAATGAAGCATTTCTCCTTTTATAGATACCTCTTTTTTGTCATCCTTAGGATTCTTTTCTTATTAGGTTAAGTTTAAATAATAATAATAATTAAAAAAATTAAAAATAAAATTTAAAAAAAAGGAAAATAAAATTAAAAAAAATAATAATAAAAGTATCAAGTCGAGTCGAGTCATTTAGGGTTAGATAAGATGATAATTAAAAATGTACATTCAATTTAATAAATTCTAAGTCTTTAAATAGTTAGGCTTTATTAAAAAATATTTTTTTATTCTAATATAAAGTGGATTTAAATCTAATTTATATTGATTTAAATAGATTTAGGATTTATTAAATGGGTTAGCGTGTATTTTGGGCTAAATTAAGATGGATTGAATCAAGCCCAAGATAAAAAGCTTAAATAAGTGTAGAGTTTCTAAAAACTAGATTAAATCTTCGATAAATTTAATAAATCCAAAATGGGTATTATTGTATCTTATAAATATTAGATTTATTAAGATTAAATCTTCATCCAATAAGATTAAATCTTCAAGATTCGAATTTATGGTCTATAAATAGTGAATGTTGGCTTGTAAAATATACACATTTCACAATCACAAGAAATTCCCAAACTCCACCCAAAAGCATCCTCACGTCCAACATACAATATAGCCTACACACTCTAACCTTACTACTCACATTCATTCACGTTAGCACTCTACTATCCACTATCCAACGACCCTCACATACAACACTTATGCACGTCATATACTTTCACATCACAATACGTACTTACGTTTTGCACATCCATCAACACACATGATCATACATCTACATCCAGTCCGAGTTCATACAGTCCAGTTCAATCACATGTACGATATAACCCGTTTAAGTAATTAAGTAAATTATTTTAGTTAGTTATTTATTTTGTTTTTTAACTAATCACTTTATTTTACTAACTTGTCTTTTTAGTGAAAGTTTTGTAATAAATTTTAACACAAACTATATGTCATGCATCTTAATTAGATAAATTTTTTTTTTTAAGATAAATTTCATTTTTTTTAGTTAAATTACATTTTTTTAGAAATAGTTGCATATCTTCTCCAAAATTCATATCTATGATGAAGATATGTATCAAAATTGCATCTCATGTCTTTTGCATAAAATTACATTTTTTTAGATATAGTCACATATCTTCTTCGAGATTCATATCTTTAGTGAAAGTATGTATCTAAATCACATCTCACATCTTTTTTATAAAATTACATTTTTTTAGATATAGTTGTATATCTTCTCCATGATTCATATATTTGGTAAGAATATGTGTATAAATTACATATCTCAGTAAATTTATATAAATCTTACATTTAGGGTTTAAAAAAATAATTTTTTGACACGTAGTGATTTTTTTAACAAAAAATAATAATAAATCTTAATTGGAATCTTTTCAAAAGATTTAGTTAGTTAGGTTTGTTTTTTATAGATTCATGTAGTTAAATTTTTTTAGGTTTTTTTTAAATAATAAATTGATAATTAACATAAATCTGACTTGATTTCTTTAAAAAAAAAAATCAATCCACTAAATCTTTTTCTAAACAAATAGAACTACGTTGGTTTAATCCCTACTAATGGGTATGTAAATACCTCTGGAGCAACAAAAATAAATAAATTTTTATTTTGAAAATTCATAATAAGAAAATCATAAAAAATTCATTTTAGTTACATTTTTGTATATCTATAAATAACTTAGCATTTTTAGAAAAACCATAAAAAATAAAAGCCCATTAATTTTTTTATTTTTAAATAATGACTTAGTCTTAATAAGTTAACTCTCAAATTTAGATTTTTTTCTTTAATTTTTTAAAAATAATTTTTTTTAGAATATTTACAGATTAGTGACTAAATTAGGGTTTTCCCACCTGAAAACTTTAATTTCATTATTTACCAGTTTAATTGGTTAGTGACTCCAATTTTTTGAAAAATATTTTTTTTAACATTTTTTAAAAGAAAAATATTTTTCCTTAATTTAATATCGAGTAATTTATATTAAGTGAGTTGCACTTAATATAAGTTAAATTAAAAAAAAAAAAACTAAAATAGGACTCAACACCTTTCTATCATAAAATCAATTCTTCAACTCCTCGGTCCCCTTGAAAAGCCCATCATTCTTAGTCTTCATGCTCGACACCTCATCGACCACTAAAGAATGTGTTAATTTCTCGATAGTAAGCTCATCCCAAAACTTTTAGGCTTCCATCTTAACCTTTATTCCGGTATTCTTAATTGCCATTGTCTGTGCTTTAGAGGAGTTATAAGCCTCCTCTATTTTCTACAACAAAACATTAATGTGTCAATTAGCTCTTGACTACGTAAGCAAGCAAAGGATGGTTGGATGTACCTTCTTCATTTCCTCTTCGACCTCATCAATGGCTATCAACACGTGACTAATGATCTATAATGCAATGAAAGCTAACTATGAAATAAATAACGTAGATTAAAGTAGATTGTGGTTATTTAAGGACCTCCATCATATAACTTTGCAACAATGTGGCCATTATTACTACCAGCAACCCTATCTACATTCACTTTACAATCTTCCTATCTCTCGACAAAAAGATTCCTTCCAACAAAGTTAAAGACTTTATCTTATCACCCAAAATAAAGTTAGTATCTAAGATGGTATGCTTCTAATGGACTACCAACCTTAGGACCTATCACTCAAGTCCGCCTTAGAGGCTTATAGGGTCTTGTTAGAAGGATTCAAATGTCTTAACTCGACCATGATGAACTTCAGTATCAAGACGACAGGCTACTGAACTCCCTGAGTACCCAACTCGAATACATACTAATCTACTCAATGCCCTGCCTAGATGCTAAGCTTCCTAATGCCTACCTATTAAGTGCTAAGAACCTAGATGTCGACCAGCTTAGTATTGAGGCCAAGCTCCTTAACACCAACCTCCGAGCTCTCATATGCCACTCTATCGTACCTCACTTCGCCGAACTATTGTTCATCCGAACACCCCTACAATACTCATCAAAATAGCTCATCAGTAATGCTCTAGTATCATACCATCTTTAGTACGACTACAATATAAACACACCACCTGTCATTCTCTCTCTCTTTGTTTTTTTTACATTGTATTATATTCTTTTTCTCTTAATTGTCCCATTTACCCTTTTTTCATTGTACTAGGATTTCTTTATTTCATATTACCCTTTTTTGTCATTTCATGCATACGTTTGTAACCCTAAGGGCTTACTATAAATAGCCCTTATCCATTGTAGCTGAGATTATCATATACTGTTAATAAATATTCCTTCTTGTTCTTACAAGAAACCCTCTCAAGTGATAAACCTTCACTCTTATCTAATTTTGCTATGTAGCTTGAGATTAGTGGTGATTGAACCTTAGTTTTTACTTGTGCATAATATCAAGTAGAGGCTAAGTTGTGTAGTGTTCCTTAATGAGTCATATTTGGAGAGCAGCTTTACGAAGCTACTTATAGTATGTGTTTGCCAACCATCCTCTTTTCTTCAATATCTCAAAGGACTCACTATTCTCCCTACCGTAAGCCCTTGTGATAGCTGGATTCTAAGGAACATCATATTTATTTCCTAGTATTAGAGATTAAGGTTACGATCGATAGCCGAGTGTTTGTAGTGATAGGTTTTTAAAGTAGTTTGCAAACTCTATTGTACTCTGTTTTCTCTAGTAATATTGTGTATAATCTTTTGTTAGGTTGTGAATTTATTAAAGTCTTGTTGTGAGAATGTAAA
This sequence comes from Lumnitzera littorea, assembly GCA_024138015.1. NCBI lineage: Eukaryota > Viridiplantae > Streptophyta > Magnoliopsida > Myrtales > Combretaceae > Lumnitzera > Lumnitzera littorea. Next base: position 93,281,916 of record JAMXBB010000008.1, read on the forward strand.
ATTCTAATGTACAAGGAGAGATAGGTGATGTTGAGAGTGATGCTCTTGGTCATGGTAGTATTGAACAGTAGACCCCTCAAACCATGGACGAACAAATATAGAACCTCACTATCATTGTGACCAACTTAGCTATGACTGTGTAAAGATTAGTGGAAGCTCAAACTCAAGAAAGAAATGGTGAACGAAGACAAAAACAAGGTGTATGAGATTGGTTGAGAAGGTAAGGTGTGGAAATTCTTGCTCCTAGTACTATGAATACGCTGTATGTACGACTTATCTAAGCTGAAGGACACATACAACGAAGACTTGAGTTAGGAGAAATTAAGGACGTGGAAGATAGCAAAGATGAGGATGAGAAGTTTCCTAAGCATGATAAGCATAAGCTTAGAGCTCCTCGATGGACTGAGCACATTAAAGTGCAAGTTCAGAGTTTTTTTGGATCCGATAATATCGATAACTATATATATTAGGGAAAAAAGGTGGAGAAGATATTCGATTTCTATAATTATGAGGATGCAGTGCGTATCTAAGTAGTTGCCTCATAATTTTCTAGGTATGCCACAACATGGTGGAAGAAGGTACAAACCACATGTCCGTAAACTTGATGTGAGATGAACCTGGAATGAAATAAAGTGTATTATGAGGAACAAGTTTGTTCTCGAGCACTACGAACAAGATACTTTTCGACGTCTTCAAGAGCTCAAGCAGGGTAGTCAATATATAGATGAGTATGTTTACAAATTCCAATTGTTGATGATCTAATGTAATGTTGATGAACTCGAAGCACAAACTATCATGAGGTTCATGTCTATGTTGCGACCTGAGATTGGAAATATAATAAAGGTGCAAAGGCTTAGAGATTTAGATGAAACTATCCGAGTGATACAGAGAGTTAAGAGGTAAAGACGAAGTTAGCTCAGTCGAGCTCCGAGTAGTTGACTCGGTATCTCGACCAAACCTAACATACTAAGCTAACCTAGATATAATCAAACCCCATATAGTTCTGAGGTAGGCTACAGAGGTTAAGCTTTGAATAGACCTGATGAAGGTCAAGGAAAAGCTAAGGCCAAGGACCCTGAGGTTAAGAAGGACCAATGTCAAAGTTTAGGATAGAAGACCTGAGAAATCAAGTGCTTCAAATGCCTTAGGTTTAGACATGTCGCTATTCAATGTTTCAATAGACGTGTGATGACTATCGTAAGCGAGACCTTGCAAATTGAGGTTAAAAGTGTGAGTAAAGGAGAAGAGGAGAGAGATGTTAGGCATTTATTAGATGAGTTTCAAAAGGATTTTAACACCCTGATTCAACTTGAATTAAGAGAATATTGCATGATTGTCTAAAGATCTCTCAATACCTTTGCTATTAATGAGAATGAATAGAGGGAAAATCTCTTTCACATGAACTGCCAGGTGAATGCTAACTTGTGTGCTTTGATCATCAATAAAGGGAATTGTATCAATGTGATAGCACAAGGAGTGATGAAGGCTCTAAACATGTCGACCTGTTCTCATCCCAAACTGTATAAGATACATTGGCTTAATGAGAAGGAAAGATTTCCTATTATCGAGCAAGTCAAAGTGTCAATCTCTATTGGGGACAGATACAAAGATGAGGCATTGTTTAACGTCCTACCTATGTATGCCTTGGGCATACTTCTTGGCTGACCTTAGTTATTTGATTTACGAGTACTTCATGAAAGATATCGAAACATATACATGTTCCAGAAGGACGACAATAAAGTAGTATTGACCCCAATGAGCCTTAAAGGAGTTCAAGAATTGTAAGCTAAGATATCTAATTCCTTATAGAAGAAGCCGTTGGTGATTTCCTAAGCTACATTCTTTAAGGCCATTAAGTCTGAGGAGTATATCTTTCTGTTGGTTAGAAGATTACTTAAGCTAAAAGAGATCGAAGCATTGCCAACTGAGGTACAGGCCTTACTCCAAGAGCATGCTAACCTGTTTCCTGATGAGCTACCAAAAGGGTTATCCTCTTATTATAAGCATTGAACATTACAATGACCTCCAACTTGGAGTAGCTCTACCTAACAGACCTTCCTATAGGATTAATCCAAAGTAGGCAATCAAGCTCCAAACAAGTGTCACGGCCCAATTCAAGGGCCATGATATCTACTTGGAAGTTGCACGATTCGAGATGTAACAACTATTCTATTTGCTTTAATCATAAAGGTTCTAACTTAACATACAATTAATGTTCTATAAGAATAAAATGTTAATACATGTATTTATAGAAATATTATGAGGCATTTCTTTATTCTCACACAAACCATTAGGATTGTAGAGAATCAAAATCCCTTACCAAATAGTAAAATGTATAGTAAAAATAATTCTAATAGCTTCCTTCATAATAAACTACATTCTTATCTTGGCATAGGCTCCTTTGTTGGTTTTGCAAAAACTCTCATGTACTCAAAATCCTAGCCTATCCAATGTTTTTAGCTTCAATAACCTACAAAAAACTATAAGGGAATGAGCCAAAGAACCATGGGCTTACTAAGGGGTAGGAGACAAAAAGCATATACAAGCTGAGCAGAATAACCAAGTTATTAAAAAATTATTATGTGCAATGCATGAATAAGCAATATGCCATCCATATGACATTATTTGATCTATCGTAAAGTTAGAGAAATTACACATGCTCTAACTCGGGTTGAAGAGTTTTAACACGCATGCAATAGCTCAAGACCAAACATAAGCTTATATAATGGAGACATTCCTCCTCCCGCGACTATCTTTCAAACCACTAGCTTCGTTCTTACTGTGACTTCCTCTCTTGTCACTTAGTTCAACTAAGGATGAAAAAAGGATCATTATGCTATAGCACTATCTTTTTCAAAAGCGTTAGCATTTGTTCAAAGAATCCTAAGCATCCCCTAACAAGTTACAATGCATGTTCGGTTTTAAATTTCCGATCTAATATAGTCAAATTCAATTTAAGGTGAATAATCAATTTGTAACACACCAAATAAGATCAAGCAACACAACAAAACATGATGCTCAACTACTAATTAGCACCTCAATAACTAAGCATAAGCATAACATGTGCACAAATAACTATTAACAACCACAAGCAAGCATATACTCCAATCTTCACAAATCCCATTTACTTGTACTGATGCTCACTTGACTAATTTGGTAGTGTCAATGTCCTACTCACCTGGAAGTCCTATATATATACATACCCAATTGGAAAAAGATGTATTTCAAGTAATAGTAGTAAAACTTGACCTATTAACTCTTTGGCTTTTCTAGTGATACGAACGTATTTAAGTGATTATTGCTTTGTAAGGCCATAATGAAAACGCATTTTTTCGTCTTTCTTATAAATGAATACGATATTGACATTTTTTCCCAAAGCGTAATTGGTTTCTAAGATCACTTCCTACTCTAGGTCTTTTACTAGTTAGTCATGGTAAAGCCCTTAAATAGTGTATTTTTTTAATTAAAGACCTCAGTAACATGACATAAGGACTCCTTTTATTATGAAATTTCATAAACCTAAAATAAATAAATAAATATATATATATATATATATATCAAAACCTAGATTTTGTTTTCGTAAGATTTGGGGGAAACGTTAAAGTTTTATCTAATTCTTCATACTATCATATAGTTTGGTTAAAATACTATTTATATAATTATTTTAATATAGTTACATACATACATATATATATGTATACATATATCTATATTTCGTAATATATGAATAATATACTTTAAGTGGACAAGTATATGTATACGCGCGCGCGCGTGTACGTATGTATGTATGTATATAGATTAGTGGATGGTAAAGTGTCTTCCTTATATTTTGCTTCTACTTTCTCATTTCTCTGCTAATTAGATGTCTTGTGCCTCTATAAGGTTACTGTATTTACCTTTATGTTAATCCTATATACTTTCGTCCATATGTAATGATCAGATAAGATAGTTGCATTCTCTTTTGAGTTAATTTAAATGTAACCATTTCATAAGGGTGGTTTTGCAAATAATTAATACTTATTGTTGTTGTATGATTTTTTAATGATTTCTTTCCTATAAAATACATAAAGCTAAAGGTACTAGGGCTAGTCTATTGTGGCTACTCTGATACCTAAGTTAGTAAGTAAATTTTTAAGAAAATTAGATGAGTAGTTGTAAGTTGTTAGATGGTCCTTATAATGCTTCTTATCCGTATTTATATGTGAATGTTAAGTGTCTGAAACAACAATTAATTGCATGATTATTGGGACACGTAGAGACCTCTTGATCAGGTACATTCCTAAAACGTAAGAATAGTGAGCAATTATATAATAGAACCGTGCCGAGTGATAACTGTTCACGTCACTTTCGTTAAATTCAAATCAAATACGAATCTATGTCAATCGACATTAGTCGAGAAGTGAGTTACTCGGCCTATCAACAGCCGTATGGATGTAACCAATAAAATCCGATTATCAACATTTACCTCCCAACTCTCGTAGTCGAGGATTCGATTGAAGGAGTAAATAGTTTAATATTTTGTTTGTAGGGTTAAGTAAAAAACTGTTTTCCAAATGTTAAGTTATGTAGGAAGTTTTTTATTTTCATTTAGAAAAATGGATCATATCCTATGTGAAGGGTCGCAACTTTTCAATTTTCGTACCTATAAAAAATCGAAGGGTAACACATACAATAGCTGTCACCTTAGCCATAATTACACTATAGGCACTAATAACTGCCAAACCCTTGATAACAATTAGATCTCTATGTCAAAACACATATCAATAATCCAAACCATCATCTAACCAACACATCATTTCTACTAGAAACGTATTGTAATTACGAGGGTAAATAATCCATATTTAAGGAATTTTTCAATATTGAAAACAAATTTCATCTTCATTCACATTCGTAGGCTTTCGCTTGCTTTCAACATTTCGTCTTCACCTTCAATATATTCAAAAACTTAATATGATGTTTATTATAGTCAAAATCAAGTATGGTTCGAAATGTAATTCGTTGACTTGTGTTTTCAAATTCTGAAGTAATTGAGATCAAGGCTACTTCTCCTCCCCAAAAAAGTACCGAGACGGCATGTTCTTCAAGTAACTCAGCCAATAGTATGGTGGAGCAGTGGGATAAACTTGCTCGAATTAACTCTCTTGCACTAGATACCTATTCAAATGACAAAGAAGGAAGATTTGTGGCTAAGTATTTGCATAATAATGTGATTTGTTCCAATGATTCACCAAATGCAGTGGCCAGTGCTACTAATAGAGTTCTTGTTTCGAAATATAATAAATACTGGCAAGATCCTCCTAAAACATGGAATCTGAGGAGGTTAAGAGAGGAGAAAAGGATATGCTTTCCAAAGGAGCATGAGTTTCACATCTATCTGAAATATCTTAACTTTGACTGTGCTTCCCATTCTCAACTTTTGTCAAGCAGTTTTTTAACTATTTCCAAGTTACGCTAAGTATGTTGTCACCAAACACTTATCAACTTCTTTCAGAATCGAGATCGTTTGTGAAGAAATCGAGATCAAGGCTACATCTCAATTATTTAGTTACTTCTTTACCATAAGGAGGCAACTAAATGGTTCGTACTTTATGATCATTAGGCATAGGCAGAATTTCATAGATGGGTTGGAGTCCAAGATCCGTAAGTGGCACAATAAGTTCATGTCTATCATTTCAGATGAAGAATTGGATTTTTGGACCTAATGACTGAACCTATCCATACCAAGGATATTGAATTGATGCTAAATAATGTTGTCACAGCAAGAAAGATCCAAGAAAGAAGAAAAAACAAAATGTTTTATTCAGACGCTAAGAGAATAATAAGGCAATATGAAAATAGGGAGCCAATTTTCTTTGAGAAGGAAAGTATGTTATTGAATAAATGCCGTACCAAATAAAGCTACAAGAGGAAATTCATTCTCATGACAATTGGGGAAGAATAGTTACCTTTAAGCCTTGCTCGGCATGAAATGTGTAAGTCTTTTATTCCTCGCTTTATTAATATATCTACTTTGGATTGCAGACAGAGGTGTTGGCAACATAGATCCTGTAAAATTGTTGGCCCAAGCAAAGGCCAAGAAGTCTAAGGCCGACAAACGAGCAGGAGCCATGGTAATAATGACTCGGCTAGCTATTGTGAAGAAAGTCACACAAGAAAAAGTGATAAAGCAAACAGCAACTCAAAAGAAGGTGCCTCATCTAGTTGATAAACGCCTTGGCAATGAAAAGCTTGTAGCTGTTGTGGCCATACGGGTCAAATTGTTCCCACCTAAGGGAAACATTCTCCAAGCTAAAGAGCTAAAAGATTTTAGCTAAGATATCGGCGCTTGCAATAGGGATGAAGTTACTCACCATGAGGCTACCAAAGAACCGTTTGTTCAAGCGGATGTTGTGTCGAATCCTAATAAAAGGAGTGGCAAGGAGCTTACTAGCTAACCTCTTCTAAAGAAGTCCAAGACTTTGGATAAGAGGACGAAGGAGGTGATGAGGAACAAAGCTCTCAGCATCAGTAGCATCGAATTCATCCCTAACAATAAGGTAAGCGAGTACTTTATTCCATTCTAAGGCCATAACATTCTCCATACTAACTCGGTGTTAAGCAATAGAACTAAATCCTTAGCCTTGATGGAAGGTGTCATTCTTCCCAAAGACAAGGAAATTGTAGAAAAGGATGTCGATGGAGTCAGCGGTTGTAATAAGACACACATTGCAACTAAACTGTATGGTGTAAGTATCAATTGAATCCTTTCAATTATTGCACATGTTTTATTGCTAATAATCCAATTTATTTACAAATCAGAAGCCACATTTTAATGGCATTAGATGAAGCCGATAGAGAAATGAAAAAGGTAATAATAATAATATTTTTATTTTTCCTTATTCTACTAAGTTATCTAGCGAATTCATCATTTCATATTGTTAACTTGCTGCAGAAAATGGAGGATGCATACAATTCCTCAAAGGCTCAAACTGCAGCTGCCGAGAATGCAAAAATTAAGGCTAAGATGGAGGCCAAAAAATATGAGGATGAACTAGCTACTAAGATATTGGCATACTCTTTGGCGGCCGATAGAGTCTTAAGCCTTAAGGTTAAGGTCAACAAGCAATATAAAGAGGATGAAAACCTAAAAGAGGAGCTTCATAAGAAGAAAGAGGAGTACTGGGGTTTGGGCCGAACACTCAACTCAATGAGTGATGAGGAAAATAGGCTTAGCATGCAGATAAACGAATTAGAGACCAACAACTCTGGATTGCAAAGCCGTATTGTTGAGTTAGAGGAGGCAACAAAAAAATGGCCTTTTGTTGAAGAAGCGCTTGAAATCGTGACTCCAAGCCAGCAATATAAGAGATTACTGAAGAAAAAGTTGTTAGAGAGGGTCTAAGTGGAAGAGAAGAAATCCTGAAGTTTCACCCTAAATATAATCTCTCATGCTTGGACTTTGTCAACGTCAATGATAAAGTTAGCATTATGACGAAGAAGCCGATGGAGGTTCAAGTGTCAAGATCCATATGCAGGGTAATAACAAGGCTCGTACCAAAGATCCTAGCGATGACAAAGATCATCTGTCTAAGGAAATCTCCTACATGTGCAAAGAGAAATCCACATGTTCCATAACCTCAAGTGCTGAAAAAGAGATATGCTCTAGCAAGGTCCCATCTTCCAATTAGGGAAATGCTACTGCACAATTAAAGAACTTGTAGCCTTAAGATTGTTGTATTTTTTTTTTTTAATGTTGTATAGACATGGTTCAATCGAGTGGTTAAACATTTCATATTGTATTAATATCATCAACATTTCCTATAATGTGTGATTTAGTGTCAATACATTTTATTTTACTCACTTTCTGATTTCTTAACATGTTTTAATTCACATGCCTTATTTTCTTGACATGTTTTATTTCATATGCCCTATTTTCTTGGCATGTTTTATTTCATATGCCTAATTTAGATGTCTTTTTTGAGACATTATTCGCTAGTCATTTGAGACGTAGATTAGTTGCCTTACTTAAGTTGCAAGATCATCTCTATAAACTAATATTCTTGTTATTCGGCTTTTCGACTAAATTATAAAGTTCGCTGACCGCGATAGGTTTGAACTAATTAAATACTAGTTCGTTTACCGTGCAATTTGAACTTATTAATAATCCGTTGATCATAAAAAGATTAGGTAAGGAAAAAAAGAACATAATTGTCTTTTGAAACAAGTAGGCTATTGCCACACAAAATAAATGGAAATGCTTCACGACATTAAGGGAATTAATTAAAATAAAGTTTCAAGTTCTCGGCATTCCATGTACATGGGATGACTATTCCATCTATCTTTTCTAGTTGATAAGCACCCTCTCCAATGACTTCCCAGACTCTAACAGGATCTTCCTAATTTGCACCGAGCTTCCCTTACTTCTCTCATGCATCATTTGCCTCTAGTTTCTGATAAACTAAATCTCCAAGCTAAAAAACCTTATTCTTTACCTTTTGATTATAATACCTAGCTACCCTATACTGATATGTTGCAACTCTCGCTCTTGCAATATCTCTAATTTCTTCAATTATATCCAAATTAGCCATCAAACCAACATAATTGATTATCATGTCAAAATTCTGTGTGCGTAGATTTGACAGGTCCAACTTAATCAGCAACACTACTTCTGTATTGTATGCCAATCTAAAGGGCATTTCCTATGTTGCAATTCTTTAGGAAATCTGATATCCCCATAAAACATCTAGTAATTTGTCAACCCATTTCCCCCTAGCTTGATTAACCTTTCTCCTCAAGCCGTGTAAGATGATCTTATTAATAGCTTCTATCTGCCCATTAGTCTTAAGGTGAGCTATAGACGTGTAATTCAGGTAAATGCCGTATTTCTCACAAAATGTTCAAAATTTGTCATTATCAAATCATGGTCCATTGTTTGTGATTATCATAAATGAGGCTTCAAATCTTGATATAATGAAGTTAAAAACAAATGTCTCGACCTTTTGTTCGATAATCCTTGCCAATGCTTCAACCTTTACCCACTTTGTGAAATTATCCACAGCAAAAATGACGAATTACCGCTAAGCTGTAGACTTAAGAAATGATTTGAATATGTCTGATCCCCATTAAGCAAAAGGCCAAGGGCTGGTTAAGCAATACAATTCAATAGAAGACGTATCATGCTTCTAGTACTGTGGACAATGCCGAAAAAATGTTCTAGCATCATCTTTCATTATCGACCAATAATAGTCAAGTCACAAGGCATGAATATATAACGTTTATACTTTCACATGGTTGCTGCATACACCACCGTATAGCTCGAATAACACCTGTCGCACATCTCTTGGAGGAAGGCATCGAAGATAAGGTTAGGAAATCCCACATTTGTATAATTGATCATTTATTAGTATGTAGTTTGTGGCTTGATAAATCAGTCTTTGAGCCTCTTTCTTATCATCAGGGAGAACATCGTCCTTCAGATCATATATAAGGGGATCCATTTAGGACTTCTCTCTTAGGCAAGGAGCAAAATCATAGCTCTACGGGACAACTAATAAACTCTTATGTGGGAGAAACTCAACAAAGAGTTTATCATTCGAATCGAGAAATGCCACACTAGCCAACTTTGATAGCTTATCAACGATGATGTTCTTATTCCTTGGTATTTTATAAATTGAAAAGGACTGAAATTCTTCTGTGAGCTTTTGTACCATCAGCAAGTACTTGCTCATTTCTTCTTCCTTTGCCGCATAACTTCTTTAGAATTGATTCACCACAAGTTGTAAAGCGGAGAAAACTTCAAGTTTCTCGGCACTAACTTCCCTTGCTAGTTTGAGTCTAGCTATTAAGGCTTTATATTTCACTTCATTATTGCTGACTGAAAATCCAAATTTCAGGGCATAATTAACCTTGACATTGTGGGGTCATTACAAAATAAGGCTCGCATCACTTCCCCCTCTAGTAGAAGAACCATTGACATAAAGATACCACATCGGTTTCTCAACAATTTTTATGTTGTCTTCTTCATTAATGAACTCGACCAGAAAATCCACTAGCACTTGAACTTTTAATGTCGCTCTAGGTTTGTACTGTATGCCATAGGCACTTAGCTCCAAGGTATATTTCATCATTCTTCTTGAAGAATCTAGTCATTGCAATGCTTGGTGCAAAGGTTAATCAGTAAGGACTACGATTTGGTGAGCTTCAAAATATAATTTCAACCTCCTTGTCAAGAGAACAACTGCTAACACAAATTTTTCAATTTTGGTATATCGATGCTCCGATTCTAGCAGGACAACACTCACGTAATAGATTAGCCAATGCTCCTTGCTATCGATTCGACCTAATATAGAAGAAAGTGCTCGATAACCAACTAATCAGTATAAATACAAGTTCTCTCCTAGGATAGGTGTTGAGAGTAATGGTGGTGATGCGAGAAATTTTTGAAGTTCACTAAATGCCCTCTTACACTCATCTATCCACTTAAAATCTCTCAAATGCTTTAAAATTTTAAAGAATTATGTGCATTTGTCCACGCTTCTTGATACGAACCTGTTAAGAGCAACTATTTAACCAGTATGTTCCTAAACCTCCTTGACAATATGAGGAGACTTCATGTTCCTAATCACATCAATCTTTCTTAGATTAGCTTCAATACCGTGCCAAGTGACCATGTACCCTAAAAACTTTCCTAAAGTAGCACCAAAGACGCACTTCTACGGATTCAACTTCATATTGTATCTTCTTAAAGTAGTGAATGTCTCCTCAAGATCAATAAGATGCTAAACCTCTATCATGCTTTTCGCAATCATATCATTGACATACACCTCAACATTTCGATGGATTTGAGACTTGAACATCATAGTGATAAGCCACTGATAAGTTACACCATTATTTTTTAGCCCGAATGGCATCATTCTATAACAATATGTTCCAAAATTAGTGATGAGTAATGTGCGAACTTCATCTTCCTCATCCATTTTGATTTGGTTATAGTCAAAAAAAGCATCCATGAAGGAGAGTAAAGCATGCCCAGCAGTTGAATCAACCATTAGATCTATTCTCAATAGGGGAAAGTAATCTTTAAGATAAGCTTTGTTAAGATCCGTAAAGTCTATGCAGATGAGCCGCTTGCCATTAGACTTCTTGATTAATACACAGTTGGCTAGCTAAGTCGGACAAGGTTCTTCTCGAATGAATCTTTCCTTTAAGAGTTTCTAAACTTCTTCTTCTAAGGCTGCTTACCTCTTAGGGGTAAAATGCCTGTTCTTCTGTTGAATCACTTTAGCACTTGGATCAATCTGAAGTTTGTGTATCATAATGTCTCCAAGGATACCCGGCATGTTTGAAGGGGACCATACGAATACATTGGCATTATCCCGTAGAAAATTGATTAAACTTTGACAGATGTCTACCGACAAGCGTTTCCCTATCTCAGTTGTCTTCTTAGGATTATCTTGCAATGAAATTTCCTCTATTTCATCCTTGGCATTGTCTATGCCAATTAACTTTCCTTTTGGACAAGTTTTGACTTGAAAAATTTCTTCTCACCTTAATGCCCTTATAAACAATGACCTTACCAACTGTTAACCCCCTTTACACACCCCTACTCTAGTGGGAGTAGGAAATTTAGCCTTGAGGTGGGCAGTAGAAGGGACAATGTCAAATAAGTGCTGATACGGCCTTCCCATGATCAAATTATATGGGGATCAACATTTGACAATAAGGAAATCCACTTTATCCTTTACAACATGATCATCATCTCCAATTTAGATTGGTAGAGAAATTACTCTAGTCACGTAAATGAGTTGGTTGTTAAGGGCATACAAATCGTAGTTGTAGGATCTCAACTATGCTTTGATCTTTGGTCTCATTTGATCAAGAGCATGCTAAAAGATAATGTTAGCCAAGCTTCTAGTGTCAACAAGTATTTTCTTGACTTCGAAGTTGGCAATTCTTACACTAATCATTAGTGCATCATCATGAGGCCTTTGAATGCCTTTGAAATCTTCTTCTGAGAAGGAAATTATGTTGTTGATTCTAATCTTTTTTCCCTGGACATTACAAACATAATGACTATGTTAGTCGAGCTTAAGGAGCTTAACTGGCCAATGGTAGAAGGTCTACCAACAATAATATTAATTATACCGTTGCGTGCTCTACTGATGCTTCGGTTTCTCACATCTTTCCTGGCAATAGCTGATCCAGTAACATTCTCTTGGTCTTCCTGTCTCCTTTAAGATGGTCGCTTGATAATCTTGGCATTATGCACCATAAACTTGTACAAGTGCTCTCACTGAATTGCATCCTCAATCGCATTCTTAAGTTGGATGCATTCGTCAATGTTATGACATTTGTCGCGATGGAAATCGCAATACTTGTTAGAATTTCACTGTGATAGGTTTCCTTTCATCTTTTCTGGCAATTGCAATACGCCTCTCTACCTATGCACCTCCATTAACATGTTTGAAATTGGACGATTGATCGGCATGTAGACCGAATAAGTCAGAATTCATAGCCTCTTTTTCTCGGCGTCACTACATTGGTCATTGTCCAATCCGAGTTGATCTTTTGCATTTCTCCTCTTGTCACCTTTCTTGTCTCCTCTATTTTAATCAGCCCCTCGACAAGCTTTTATATTATCCTCTTTTCTGATGTAAGACATGGCTTTGGCTTCGGCTTTAAACTCAACAAAAGTTCTCGACTTGTTTTTGACGAAAGACTTAAAAAAGTCTCCATAGGGTTTAATACCATCTATATCGGCATTGACAACTATGCTTATGTCTAGTTCTGGAGTCTGAACCATCTCAACTCTAAACCTAGCTAGGTAATCTTTGATAGACTCATTTGATCTTTACTTTATCGTGTTAAGAATGGAAGAATCTTTAACAGAAAGCTTACTCGTAAGGAAGTGTTGAAGAAACACTTCTACCAAATCCTCGAAACATAAGATCGTATTCAGCTTCAAATGTTTGAACCATGTACTCACCATATTCCTCAGTGTTGAGGAAAAAGCTTGACAGGCTATGACATTGCTTAAGCCGTACAACTTGATTAAAGTACGATAGTACTCAAGGTGATCCTTAGGATCTTTTGTTCCATCATAGGTTTCAAATTGTGACAACTTAATGTGTCGTAGTATCACCTCATCTAGGATTTCGAGGATAAAAAGGCTCTTCTTGATTTGAAATTGTTTACTTGTCGTAACAAGGGTGCTAACGTGCGAGAATTTAACATGGTGCACCTACTGCGATTGTTTTCCCTTATTATTTTTCGTAAGCGTAAGGGCCGAAGGTCCCATTGTAACTTTATGTTGCTTTCTTGGTAATTTGGGAGAATAAATTGAGTCATCACTATGCTCGGCATGGTGATTGTCATGTTTTTTGTTTTGACTTGGTTAGACATTACTATGGAGGAGATTAAGAATCTCTTTATGTTTTTTTGCTTAACTCTTAGTTTTCTTTGGCCAAGTTGAGGTAAAGCTACTCCAACTTAACCAAATGTTGCTCGTCAATGTGCTTACTTCCCCCCTCAAGGTGGTAAGACAAAGTACTAGCAGTTGCACTTCTAGTCAATCTAGCTCTCGCCATGTGGGTGTGTAAAGAAAAATAGACAGCGCCAAATGTTGTTGCATAATTTTCGAATTATTTCTTTCTTATAAAATATAAGAGCTAAAGGTACTACGCCCAGTTTGGTGTGACCATTTTGATGCCTAAGTCAGTAAGTAAACTTTAGAGAAAATTAGATGAGTAGTTATAAGTTGTTAGATGGTCCTTATAGTGCTTCTTCTCTGTATTTATAAGCAAATATCGAGTATATGAGACAACAGTTAATCACATGATTATTAGGACACGTGCAAATCTCTCAATCAGGTACATTCTTGAAATGTAAGAATAGTGGGTAGTTATGTAATATAACCGTACCAAGTGATAAATGTTCACGCTACTTTCCTTAAATTCAAATCATATACAAATCTATGTCAATTGGCATTAACTGAGAAGTTAATTACTCAGCCTATTAGTAACCAAGTAGCCAAGTGAATGTAACGGATGAAATTCAACTATCAACACTTATAATAATACTACATGTCATGATAAAATACATATTAACTGTTTATAGCTACTCCCATTTCTTATTTAGTCTCTTTCGATTTTTGATATTACCATTTTGATTATATCATATATCTTTAGTATTGCTTATCAGCCTTGTTATCATTGTTATTACTCCAATCATCTTATTTATATGATTATATTTTTCTTTATCTAACGCTTAGCAATTAGATGGGCACGACAATTTTATAAGTTCAAATTCGGTATGGGGTTAAGTGGAGAAGATTATGCAGTACATATATCCATATATGTTGATGTTACTTTCATGTACTCTATTGGTGTAATATGATAAATCTATCTTTTTGTGAATATTAATTTTCAATAAGTATATTAGTATATGGTATTAACAAAGGACTATTGCTGTGTACATATTATATTATAATCTAATTTATCATAATAAAGATCCTTATAGTAAAATTATTAAGGTCATTGTTGAATCATTTTTTTATTTCTATTGTTATATATATATATTTATTTATTGCAACTATACCTTCCCTAATACTATTGAATATAAAAGAAAAATAAAACACAAAATTATGAAAATAAAATTACCTAAGATTGTCGAATATGGAAACAAATTATTTAATTTGATCTATTCCTCTTACTTCTTGCCTTTTCTCTGTCTCTCCCTGATTGTCTCTTTTCATATGGCTATAAGCCATCTATATAGGATGAGATTCATCGCCTTAATTCAAGGCGATTTATTTTTTTATTTTAAATATTTGGGTAAACTTATTGTATTTTATTTCATACTTATTCTAATTTCTGGAATATTTAAAAAATATTCCATTTTTTCACTACCAACGTTATTAGTAAGGAATTATTTATAGTCGCAAATTTTTTTCCCTTATATATTGTTATTTTGGGTAAGTTTTAACGTAACATTAATAAAAATATTAATAATATAAGATATAGATAAGTTTCATTAATTATTTGAGACTTATTCATATGCATCTTATTTATAATTTTTCTCACTAATATTCATTATTAAGATCACGTAGTTGATTCCAAAAAATTTATCAAAATTTATATCTAAAATTATAAAACTCTATATTATAGCAATTAAAACTAATAAACTTAATAATTTTTTAAAAAAATTATACATAAATGAGTTTAATTTGAAATATTAAAATTATGCAATTACTTGTTTTAATTTTTATTATTTAGTCATAAGAGTTCAATTTAATTCCAAGAACGATGTTATGAGTTATAATTTCTAGAGTAGGTGTGTAAAGTATTAAACTTTTTAATTAATTTCTTATTACTTTATATAATTGCATATCCAAGTTTAGATATAATCCGGACATTCCTACTTCTATGAATGCTTTTATTGGCCTAATGAAAGGGAGATATATGGCTAATAAAATGTCATTTCCAAATAATTGCATATGCTAATATAATCCTATTAAGTGCTAAATGAATATAAATTGCCATTATTTTTTTTCAAATCATCATTTATTGCTACTAGGGTTGTCGTGCTATATTTATATACCATACATTGCTCTTAAAGCATCACTTACTAATAATTTATTAATTATCTATATAGTATAGGTTTATTATATATATTTGTGGCTTTATTAATTTATAGGTATGTTTTTTATTATAGTAAATGAATATACATTACTTTTACATATAATTTTTTGTCACTCTATTAGTATTAGCTTTACTTACTTAAATAGTTATTTATTTATTTATTTGAGAGCTTGTTGATTTCCACAAGCCAAACCCTGTATTTTAGATATATAACAAGTAATATTATTATATTTATTATTCTATTATCAAGATCCATATTCTCATAATTACTAGTAAAGTTAGTACATACCGTTTTATACATATTAACCTAACTTATAATACATACTTTTCTATAAACAATATAAACTACTTGAAAATTAGTAGGTCGAGGTTATGGGTATTACATTCTTCACACCTTCAAAAAGTTTTGTCCTCAAAATTTCATTACAGTCATCCTGTCATGCTTTAAGTGCACATAATATGCCTATCTGCCATATGTATATACCGCAGTATGGTTATGTTAGGCTAGTTCTTACATTTTCTAGCTTTGTTTTAAGCCTAAATTTTAGTTAACTTTATTTTACTAATGGATTCCTAATGTAGTTTATTTTCAGTTTTTAATTATCCTTGTAGAAAGAATAAAAATAAATCAATAAAATTACCAATAATTTTATTTTAATTATTTGTACTCTAGTTCTCCTAAATTTAATTATATTTAATATAATACTTTTAGGAATCTTTATCTAGGCTTATTATTATTCTTAAATTATAAGTCAAGAACTTCTATGGTAAATTCAATTTTTGTGAATTTAAGACATTTTCCTTGAACTTTGTTATAGTAATGGCTACTTAAGACCTTCTCACAATTGGTCTAGCTTCATAATTCTTTTCACATGTTGAAGATCACAGGGATTGTACCTCAACTTTAGAGTTATTTAAGCTAAAATCAATATTTTCAATGATTCCTGATTTAATTAAGGAAAGCATTTACTATAATGTTCTACAATTTAAAATTCAATATATTATGGAATTAGTGATCAATTTCTTTTTAATTGTCATACTTCTTCTTCTTATTATTATTATTACCATCATGATCATCATCTTCTTTTTGTCACAAAACTATAAGAATCTCAAATAAGGTAAGGATCTTGATTTCTTTGATAAAAACAAGGTTAAAAATTTCATCTCTTGACAATTTAGGAATTTAAGGTTTTCGTTTCTCTTTCTTTCTTTCTTTCTTTCTTTCTTTTTTTATATTTGGAGTTAAGGATGAAAATAAGGTCCTCAAATATTTAGAATTAGGAACCAAATTGGTGTTTTATCTCCTTTGAGGAACACCCAAATTTTTAACTCAACTAAGTATTTGGTTATCAAGATGATCGACCACTAAATGTAGAGTTTAAGATTATTAGAGAACACTAGCAAGTTGTGCTTTCTTTTTTTTTAAGAGCTTGTTGATTTCCACAAGCTAAACCCTACATTTTAGATATATAACAAGTAATATTATTATATTTATTATTCTATTGGCAAGATCTATATTCTCATGGTTACTAGTAAAGTTAATATAGATCATTTTATACTTATTAACTTAACTTATAAGTGCATTTTTTTTTATAGACGATGCAAACTACCTAAAAGCTAATAGGTCGAAATTGTAGGGTATTACAATAAGTAGATGAGTTGATTAATCAGGGCTAAATCAAAGAAGTATGAGCCCTCGTATTGTGCCAACTATATATGTACTAAAGAAGGATAGCTCTTAGTAGATGTGCATTGATAGCTAAACTATTAATAAAATCACTATTAAGTATAAGTATCCAATAACTCGATTAGATGACATGTTAGATGAATTGCATGGTGCACATATCTTCTCAAAAGTATATTTGAAAAGTGGTTACCACCAAATCTGAATGATACTAGGAGATGAGTAAAAAACAACTTTCAAGATGAAGGACAGTCTCTATGAATGCTTAATGATGTCCTTTGGACTTACCAACGCCCCAAATACCTTCATGCAACATATAAATCTATGTTATGAAATCATTGATTGGCAAGTGTATTATAGTTTATTTTAAGGACATTCTTGTATATAGTGTTGACCTCCCATCTCATGTCAAGCACTTACGTACTATGTTTGATATTCTTTGAGCTGAACATTTGTTCAGCAACTTAAAGAAATATGTGTTATGTCAGAATAAGGTTGTATTTCTCAGATATGTAATGTTTAGTGAAGGTATCCAAGTTGGCCACGAGGAGGTTAAAGCTATTTTTTAATGGCTAATGCCGACCTATGCAGCATACGTGAGGAGTTTTCATGTTCTAACTTTGTTCTACCAAAGATTCATTCGAAATTTTAGTTCCATAGCAACCCCATTGACAAAGCTAACCAATAAGAATTGTAAGTTTAGGTGGCCGAAGAAAGCTTAGAAAGCTTCATGAAAATCAAATTAGAGTTGACCTCCACCTTAGTACTTGCATTACCAAACTTTAAGAAAGTCTTCGAATTGGAGTGTAATGCGTCTGGAGTAAGCATTGGTGCTGTACTTATGGAAGAGCATTAACTTATTGCATATTTCAAAGAGAAGCTCAGCGGTGCCACTCTAAATTACTTAGAGTATGATAAAGAATTTTATACTTTTGTCAAAGCTCTTTAAACCTGGCAACATTACTCATTACCTAGGGAGTTTATTATTTATATGGACTATGAGTCCCTCAAACACTTTAGAGGTCAGCAAAAGCACTCCCAATGCCATGCCAAGCGGGTAGAGTTTCTAGAAACCTTTTGCTATGTCATCAAGTATAAGAAAGGAAGTTTGAACACTGTAGCTAAAACCCTATCGTGTTAGCACGTACTTGTGACGAGCTGTCAAGCCTGCATATTTGGGTTTAGTACTCTCATAGATCAGTACGAGTAAGATCCTTTCTTTAGGCCAATCATGGCCAAGTGTAGTTATGGAGGCATGATGGATGGGTTCTATCTGAACTAGGGCTTTTTTATGAAAGGTAGTGTATATGCGTATTGAATAACTCGGCCCGAAAACTATTAGTTCAAGAAGCGCATGTAGGAGGCCTAGCCAGCTACATTGTGGAAAAGAAGATGCTCGGAGTACTAAAGGAGTACTTTTATTGGCCAGAGATGATGAAAGATGATGCATATCGTAACTAAGAACAAACAAGACCGATCACAGGGATGGGTCTAAGCTTGTTGAAAGCTTAAAAAGGGTGATGGGGAAATGCACAAAAGGACAAAAGATGAATGAGAGAGTAAACAAAACTTATAAACATCTCCAAAGGATATGATGCACCAGTGGAACTTCTGAGAACTCACGGTATAACTTGATATGATGCACGAGATAGTCTAGTGATGTTACTCATCACCTAACCTTACTCAAGGGTTAAGATAAAAGTAAATGAGAGTAAACAAACAATGTTTATAAGAGAAAGAATATTCAATGTATTAATGATAATTCTACTTCATGTAGCTACAAGTACAAGGGGTATTTATACCTAATAAGTTAAGGCAATTTGCGTAAAAGGAAAAAGACAAAAAAGGTATTATCTCAAAGAAATAATGTACAAAGAATACAAAAGTGTAAAATTGAATATTCAAGAAAAATAATAATTAATATAGCAGTTTCTATACGTAGTCTTATACATGTGGCTAAGATGCATTGGTGAGGCTTTAAAGGATGAAAACAAAAGAGCACGCGCAAAGTGGTTGTTTAAGTAAGGGTGAGTGAGAATTAGTCCAGGGTAGCTCTATCGACCTTTCGGTGGAGCGATGCCAAGCAAGTGGTCGGCTCGTACATAAGTGAGTAAGCGTACGAGGTTTGGTTATTCTCTCAACATTCTTCAATTCAGCACACAACTTCCGAAAGATGAGCAATCATACGGTTCGGTGTATAGAATTGATCGACAGTAAGGAGAAACTTAGCTTTGGTAGGAGTTGGCTAGAATAGGAGGATTCGCCTCACCAATCCCTCTAGCCTTCAGGCTTGGCTACAAGTTAAAGGCCTAATAGTCAGATTCCTATCATTCCCTTTGGGTTGATTTAGATTTGGAACAAATCTGACTAGTCTTCGCTTAGTTCTCTATTAAGGTGATATGAACTAAGGTCAACAATATTGAAAGTATCCGAAACCCCATAATCTGCCAGCAGCTCTAACCTATAGGCGTTGTCATTGATCTTTTGGAGGATTTTAAAAGATCCTTTCGCTCTTGCAGATAACTTATTCCTCTTCTTACTCGAAAACCTTTCCTTACTCAAGTGCAGCCACACCAAGTCTCCTGACTAGAATTGTTTAGTTATGCAACCCTTGGCCTTCTCTCACATTCTTTTGGCGGCTTAATCAATCTATCGAGTAACTTTGTTGTAGATGCGTTGAAGGGACTATACATGGGCTCTTACATTAGGGTCTTCTTGCTCGGATATAGAGATAAGGGTATGATCAAGGGGCAACTCAAGATTAAAACCATAGACAACTTTGAAGGGGGGTCTGCTTGGTGTTATCATGTACGATTTAGTTGTAAGCGAATTCGACCACTGGCAAGCAGATGTCCCAATTGGCCAAGTTCTTGCCCATTATAGCTTAGAGCAATGATCGCAATGTATGATTGACTACCTCTGTTTAGCCATCCATTTAGGGGTGATAGAAAGTACTAAATAGCAATTTAGTCCCCATCCATTAGCACAAAGTCCTCCAAAAATGGCTCAAGAACTTTAGATCTCTATTTGATACTATACTTCTTGGCACGCCGTGTAACTGAACAATTTCTTACAAGAAAAGAAAAATAATAGCCGAAGCATCCTTAGTCTTAGAGCAAGGCATAAAGTATACTATCTTACCGAACCTATCCATGATGATCATTCTAGAATCTTTACCTTGGGCAATTCATGATAATCCGATAGCAAAGTCCATGCTTAACTTAGTCCATGGTATTGTCGAAACAAGCAAAGGTATTACTTTTCTTTGCTCAGCTTAGCATTTAGCCTTCTTTCATACGGCACAACCTTTAATAACTCAGTATACATCTCACCTCATCCTCAACCAAAAGAAACACACATTTAACAACTCATATGTCCTTTGCTCCCTAAAATTCCCAGAAAGTCTTCTACTATAAGCTTCCCTAATAAGTAACTCCCGTAGTGAATAGATCGACACGTATAATTTCCCTTCTCAGAACAAGTATCCATCTTCTACATGATACTCGTCCACTATTTTTCCATCGATACAATGTGCAAGTATGGGTCTAAAGTGTGGATCCCCAGATTACTATTCCTTAATGCTGGCAAACCCAAACAATTTTGTCTGTAGTTCGGTCGGGAGTGCATGTCTTCTTAAAAGAGCATCTACAACTACATTACTCTTTTCTTGTTTGTATTTTTTTACAAAATTAAATCCTTCAAGGAATTCAACTCATCTCGCTTGCCGCTTCGACAACTTCGTCTGACTTCAAAGATACATCAGAGATTCATGGTCAGTATAGATGATAAATTCTCTCAGCAGTAGATAATGCTGCCATACTTACAATACTCGGATCAGCACCAAGAGTTCTTTGTCATACACAGAGTAGTTTAGTTGAGGTCCCTTAAGCTTCTTACTATGGTAAGCAATTAGTCGACCTTCCTACATTAGGATGGTGCCTATCCTAATGCTTGATGGATCACATTTCAACTCAAATATTTTCTCAAAGTTAGGTAAAGCTAGTACAAGGGCAGAGGTCAACCTTTCCTTCACCTCGGCAAAACTTCTCTCCTCCTTTTCTCCCTATCTAAAGTCAATGTTCTTCTTCATTAGCTTAGTAAGGGGCGCAACAAGGGTGTTGAAATTCCTTATAAATCTTTTGTAAAAGGAAGCCAATCCATGGAAACTTTTCACTTCAACATAAGTAGTTAGAGTTAGCACTCGATGATTGTTCGGATCTTTTCGTCGTCCACTCGTAAGCCTCCTCTACTTAAGATATAGCCTAAGAATTCCACTTCCTCTCAGCAAAAGCGACATTTCTCAAGGTTACCAAATAATCTCTCGACATGAAAGACACTCAATATAGTATGAAGATGTTCACAATGACTCGGCATATCGGCATTGTACATTAGGATGTCGTCAAAGTATACTATGATATACTTCCCCATTAGATTTCTTAGCACGTGGTTCATTAGTCGCATGAAAGTGCTCAGGGCATTCGATAAGCCAAATGGTATGGCCATTCACTCATAGAGTCCATGCTAAGTTTTGAACACAATCTTCCACTCATCTCCTGGCCTTATGTGAATTTGATGGTAGCTAGACTTCAGATCAATCTTGCTGAAGATCATAGCTCCATTTAATTCATCCAGCATGTCTTCCAACTTGGGGATAAGATACCTATATTTGATCGTTATCTTGTTCACTGCTCTGCTATCAACACGTATCCACCAGGTACCATCCTTTTTCGACACTAGAAGTACTTGAACAACGCAAAGGCTGAGACTTTCCCTAACATACCCTCTCTCTAGTAGTTCGTTGACTTGTCATTGGAGCTCAAAAACCTATTCAAAACTCATCTAATAAGCTAGCTTATTCGACAAGGGGGCATCGAGTATTAAGTTAATGCAATGTTCTATGCCTTGGATAGGGGTTAAGCCCTCAAGCAACCAGTTTAGAAATAGATCAATATATTCATCTAGCAACTCTCTTACTTCTAAGGGTAGTTCACCCCGCCCCTTTAACTATAATTGATGCTCGACCAACATGAGGATTAGCACATCAGCTTTAATGGCCTCTTGGAGCTTAGCTCTACTCGTCATCAGAGTTTTCTTCGATCCGTAAGTAAGTTTTGCCTGTAGTTTATTAACTTAACTCAGTAGTATCGGGTTTAGCGTAATCTTCATGCCATCCTTCTCAAATACATACGTATTCTTGTATCCATTATGAATAACTCTTTTATCAAATAGCTATGGTTAGCCAAGCAATATGTAGGAAGCGTACATGGGCAGCAAATCGCAAAGAATTTCATTGAATAATTTCTAATTGTGATTGACAGTAATACTTGCTAAGTGACTGTAATGCTCCCTTTTTGATCAACTAATGCAACTTATACAGTTTCAGATATGCGATAGTCGGTAACTTCAACTTTGTAACCAAATCAACTGAGGCCACATTGGTACTACTACCACTATCCACAATGAGAGCACACACTTGATCATTCATCTTACAGGTAATATGGAACAAGTTCTCTCTCTACTCTTCCTCACATGAGGGTTCTAAGCTCATTGTGCATTGGACAACTAGGATCAACTGATCCAAGTCCTTAGCAAACACATCATCCTCAATCAGTCCATTCTCTTAAGGAACTTCTTGCTCAGCAATGCTCTCCTCCTCCTCAAGTTCCTCATTGGTACTTTCCACTTCTAGCTTTGAGACGTCTTTGTTGATGACCATAGTCCTTGGGTTTAGGCACTGAGTAATCATATGTCTAAACCTTAGGCACTTGAAGCACTTGATCTGGCTCATCTTCCTACCAGATCCTTACCTTTTCTCATAAGTTCCAGTTGGCACATCACTTTCTGGTCAACCTTTCTGTTTAACCTTAACATCCCCTCATCTGACTGGCTCTATACTTGGCTGACCCAGTAGCTTCCTTAAATAGGTTAGCTTAACTGAGCAAGTTGGCTAGTCGACAATCTAGTCAGCATTCAACTCCTTCTTTACCTCTCCACTCGTTGAGCTATTCAAAAGGCCCCGTCCATTGTGGTGAATCATTAGAGTTTCGCAATATCTTGAATGTTACTTCTCAATCCAATAAGGAACCTAGAGAATGTTTGTACTGATGGCTTCTCCACTTCATAGTGGATCATAAGTATTTAGAACTCTTGGACATAGTCATTAACCATTCGACCTCCTTGTCTCAACTCTCAAAGTTGAATGAAAGTGTGCTATAGATAAGTATCCAGCATAAATCTATTTTTGAGTATTCTTTTCATCTTAAGCCAAGTATTAATCTCTCTATATCCTTCTCGTCTCTTCATTGCTTAAAAATTCTTCCACCACATGGCGACATACCTGAAGAGCTCAACAATAGCAGTTCTCACTTTCTTGTAATCCTCATATTAGTAATAGTCAAAGATACATTTTACTTTCTCCTCTCATTCCAAGTATTCATCCACACTTCCAAACCCATTAAAGCTCGGAATCCAAAGCTTCACATGGTCAGATGCTCTGGATGCTCAAACTCAAGCTCACTCTTCTTCTTCATAATACCCTTCCTTATCCTCTTCTCCTAAGTTTTCTAAGTCAATTCTTCTCCTCACTCATCCACCTACTCCTCCACCTCGACCTTGTCTAGTTGGGTTTTAACCTCTTGTAGGTTGAGCAACTTGTAGGGTATTATGTGCAACTTTAGAAGGTTGATAAGCTAATACATGAACAACTCGAGTTAAATTCACTAAGAGGTTAACCACTTCATTTAGTCTCTCATCCATACTTCTTAGGGTACCTTAAGATTGTCGACCATAGAAGGCAACACCACTACTGTCTTGCCTAATGCCAGCATTGATGCTTAGGTCTATCATTTGCTTTGATGGATCTAAACTTTAGACTTCTCGACTAGGTGTTATAACAAACACTCTCACAATACACTTCCTCCAAAACAGAAGCTTAACAACCAGTAAAAACACAACAGCTAAACAAACATAATAACTCAAAACAAACTACTACAACTCAAATGAAACCTCCACTCTGATATGAAAATGATACATACCGTGACCAAGAACAAACAAGGCCAGTTGTAGGGATAAGTCTAAGCTTACCGAAAGCTTGAAAAGGGTGATAAAGAAACATGCAAAAGGATGAAAGATGAATGAGAGAATAAACAAAACCCACGAATAGCTCTAAAGGATATGACGCACTAGTAAAACTTCTAAGGACTCACGGCATGGCTTGATATGACGTACAAGATGGTCCGGTAAGGTTACTCACCACCTAGCCTTGCTCAAGGGTTAAGATAAGAGTGAATAAGAGTAAACAAGCAATGTTTACGAAACGAAGAATATTCAATGTATTAATTATAATTCTTTTTCTTGTAGCTACAAGTACAAGGGGTATTTATACCCAATAAGAAAGGGAAAAGATAAAAAGGGAATCGTCCCAAAGAAGTAATATACAAAGAATACAAAAGAGTAAAATTGAATATTCAAGAAAAATAATAATTAGTATAGCAGATTCTACACATGGTCCTATATACATAACAAAGATGCATTGGTGAGGCCTTGTTGGATGCATACAAAAGAGTACAAGCAGAGTAATTGTCTAAGTAGGGTGATTGAGAATTAGTCTAGGGTAGCTCTCTTAGCCTCTCAACAAAGTAGTGTCAAGCAAGTGGTCAACTCGTACATGAGTGAGTAAACGTGCGAGGTTTTGTTGTTCTCTCGACATTATTCAATTCGGCACACAACTTTCGAGAGATGGGCAATCATACAACTCGGCATATAGAATTGATCGGCAGCAAGGAGAAACTCGGTTTCAACAGGAATCGGTTAGAGCAGGAGGATTCACCTCACCAATCCCTTTAACCCTCGAGCTCAGCTACGGGTTGATGGCCTAATAGTTAGATTCCTATCAAAAGATGTATATAAAGTTTTAGAATGGTGCAAGGTGAGTAAGCAAACTAAGGGAAGGAAGGAGCCTTATGGGGAGAATACACCTCTACTAATGCCAGAATGGCTTAGAAACATGACTCCATCATGGTGGTAGTCGACCAATTCAGCAAAATGAGTCACTTCATTCCCTACCATAAAACTGATGACTCTTTATTTATAGCTAACCTCTTTTTGCAGGAGATTATGTGGCTGCATGGCATCCTAAAAAGTATTGTCTCTTATCACGATAAAAAGTTTAGAAACTTCTTTTGATGACACTATGGAAGAAGCTCCGCACTAAACTAATGTTCAGTTCTTCTTGCCACCCACAAACTAATAGCCAAACTAAAGTTGTCAACAAGACAACAAAGAGACTACTTTGAGTTAATGTTGGGAAGAATCTGTACGATTGGGATTTACGCCTGCCTATCATTAAGTTCACTTACAACCTCTTTACTCATAGCTCAACAGGGAAGTCGCCCCTTAAGGTTATCTATGTATTCAACCCGAATTTGCCAATGAACATGATTACCAACTCGACCTCCTAAAGAGAAAGTCAGTTCTATCTATAGTGTATTGAAGAATTTTAGAGATTACATAAAAAGGTTGTTAAGCAGCTAGCCAAAACTGTGGCTCGACAATAAGAGCAAGGCAACCAAGGTCGAAATAGCATCATTTACAATCTAGGAGACCCTGTTTGGATTCACCTCGGTAACAAGCAATTCCTAAAAAAGAGAATGAACAAGCTATCCCCTAGGTTAAATGGTCCTTTCAAAATTCTCCGTTGGATAAATGATAATGTGTATGAACTAGATTTACCCGAAGGATACGAGGTATCACTGAACTTCAATATTACCGACCTCATACCTTACATACTAAAAGAGGAAGCTAACCAAGATTTAAGGGAAAATCTTCAATACCCTTGAGAAGCCAATAAACTGTCAACCTAAGGACCTATCATTCGAGCCTACCTTAAGGGCTTACAAGGTCTTATTAAAAGGATTCAAACATCTCGGCTCGACTATGATAAACTTCAATATCAAGATGGTAAGCTACTAAACTTCCTGAGTACCAAGTTTGAATACATTCTGCTTTACGCAGTCCCCTACCCAGGTGCTAAGCTTCCTAGTGCCTACCTATCAAGTGCTGAGAACCTAGATGCTGACTTGCTTAGTATTGATGTTAAGCTCCCTCACACCAACCCTCAAGCTCTCCTATGCCACTCTGGCATACCTTACTCTACCAAACTATTGTCTCATCCGAACATCCCGGCAACACTCATCAGAACAACTTGTCAGCAGCGCTTTAGTGCCATACCATCTTCAGTATGGTTGCAATAACAACATGTCACGTGTCATTCTCTTTTTTTGACATTGTACTATATTCCCTTTGTTTTAATTGTCCCATTTACCCTTTTTGCATTGTACTAGGGTTTCTTTATTTTATATTACCCTTTTATATCATTTCACACACATGTTTGCAACCCTAAGGGGTTATTATAAATAGCCCTTATCCATTCTAGCCAAGATCATCATATACTATTAATGAATATTCCTTCTTATTCTTATAAGAAACCCTCTTAAGTGACTGTAGATACCTCATTTTTGCCAATTATTTTTTTTTTTTATTTTTTGTCAATTGAGATAGGTTAATAAATAAATAGAAAAATAATAAAAAATTAAAATTAAAAGAAAAAATGAAAAAATAAAAAAGAGAAAGTCGTGTCGTATCGTATCGAGTCACATCTTGTTAAACCGAATCGTGTCGAATCATTTAAAATCAAATTAGGTAATGTGTGTTATTAATTTAATAAATTCTTAAGTCATTAGAGAATTGGACTTTATTAAAATAATTTTGGTCTAGTCTAATATAATATAGATTTTTTTTCATCTAAATTATATTGGGCCAGATTAAATTTAAAATTTCTTAATTGAGATAGATTAAATTATTAAATTGAATCGGGCCTTAAAAAATAGAAAGTTCAAATTAAGTAGGGTTTCTATAAGTTAAGTTAAATCGTTAACAAATCGTAATTATATCTTTCGTATCATTGATACGAAAAATACGATTGTAAGTTTATAAATAACACATCGGCATATAACATTAGGGATGATTTTTATTATTTTCCCACAATTCACTTGCCTGAGTCACAAATTCCATACAATCAAACATACTATCCCACTAAAGCCCTTCATCCTTAATCCATAAAGACAATTCACAATCCACTGCATGCCATCACGAAAGCTAACGTTTGTCCTTCATTGAAACCAATTCACTTAGCCCCTTGATAACTCACAATCCACTACACGCTGTCTATAAGATCACCAATGTTGCCCCTAATACACCAAAACTGACCGCAACTCCATGTGACACTATCTAATTTCCATGCCACGTCCTTTCACCAATAAGCTCTTATCGAAGCCCTAATCCCCTGACGACTAAATTTCCAAACATGCGGACGTCCTCACAAATCAATGTCCCACGCCCTGATATTCCATGCTGACTAAACATCTAAGTCCACGCACACGACAAGATACATCCCCCTTCGTTTTTCAACCAATTGTCCGAAGTGAACACAATAATTCAAAGCAACCTCACACACGCTGACAGTCCTAAACACAATCGCCTGATATGCACCAATCAGCATGTTAATTCACGACTCACAATTCCCTAACTAACAAACAGCACACGCCGATGATCACAATCACGATAGACACAACACCAACATGATCACATACAATTCAACTTATAAGTAAATTTTTATTTATTTATTTATTATTTTTTAGTTATTTATTTGTTTTATTAGTTTAATTCAATTATTTTACTAACCTATTTTTTGTTTTAATACAGGCTTTTTACTATTATTTTCATATTGCATGATATTTTTTAGATAATTCCAAATTTTTCATAAAATTTAGTTAAATTGTGTTTTTTAATAAAATCATTTTTTTTTAATATATGTATCTTGTTGTTAAGATATGTATATATGTATCTAGTAGTTGAAATTTGGAAAAAATACATATCTAACCGTATATTTAATATATCTTATAGTTAGGATTTAGAAAAAATATTTTTTTTACATATAGTGGTTTTAAAAATGAAAATCTTAACTGGAGTTTTCAAAAAGATTTAGTTATTTAGAGTTTTTTTTAATTGGTGAAATTAGATTTCTTAAGTTTTTTTTTTAAAACAATAAATTGCTAAATAAACATAAACTTGGCTAGGTTTTCAAAATAAAAAGAATTCACCCACTAAATATTTTATAAAAAGAAAACTACGGTCGGTTTGATCCTGAAGAGTAGATATGTAGGCACATTTAGAGCAAGCATATAAAAAGTAAAAAAAATAAAAAAAAAAAAACTTTTTTTCCTTTTTTTTAGAAATTCGCAATAAAAAATAATTAAAAAATCACTTTAGTCATTTTTTGTATATTTAAGTATATTTTTAATATTTTTAGAAAAATTACAAAAATAAAGCCCATCAAATTTTCTTTAGTTTTTACATGGTGACTTAGTTTTAATAGGTTAGCTCCCAAACTTAGTTTTTTTCTGGTTTAATTTTTTAAAAATCATTTTCTTAGAAAATTCATAAATTAGTAGCCAAATTAAGGTTTTCCCACCCAAAAACCCAAATTTAATTCTTTTACCAATTAAACTAGTTAGTGGCTCCAATTTTTAAATTTTTTAGAAAAATATTTCCTTAATTTAATGTTGAGTAATTTATATTAAGTAGGCTGGGTTTAATATAGATTAAATTAAGGAAACCAAAATAGGAATTGATAATAAGAAACCGTCACTCTTATCTAATCTTATTAAGTAACTCGAGGTTAGTGGCAAGTGAACCTTAGTTTTTACTTGTACATAATATAAAGTAGAGTCTAAGTCATATAGTGCTCCTCTTTAAGTCATATCCGAAGAGCAAATCCATGAAGCTACTTATCATATGTGTTTGCTAACTATCCTCTTTTCTTTAATATCTTAAAGAACCCATTGTTCTACCTATGGTAAGTCCTTATGATAGTTGGACTCCAAAGCACATCAACTTGTAACATGGAACATAGTAGCAGCTCTCCACAATTTTGGGAACAAACTCAACAAACTTAATGCCGAGAGCCTTTTCTCTTGTAACCGCCTTGATACTCTCATCCATTTCATTACTTTTCTTAGATAGAGGCTCTCTAACAAGCTCCTTATCCTTCCTTTTCTTTGGGCTTGGCACTGATGATGGTTTTATCAAGCTACTCGTAGCCTTAGATGGAGTAGCCTCCTTGATATCCCCTAAGGCAGCAACTTGACCTAGTTTACCAAATAGTCTACCCCCAATGGTATCCCCCATTGTAAGTGGCACTTTGTCTTAGACAATTTCAAGAGTCTTTTCCTAACGTACCGTTCGTCCATTTGCAGGATAGGTAATTGTTACGCTTCAAAAAGATGGAGTCGTAATAGTTCTATTGTGTAAACTATCATAAGATAGAAGTTGACCTCACAACTGCTATCATAGATCCAGTTTACACCAAGCGTACTTGACTATACCACTTTGAAGCATCCAGTTCATTATCTACTTAATATAAACTTATAGAATAATTCTTTTGAAATCAACTAATCGAGCAAACTTGTAGGTTTGACCTTTCAGAAGAGTATCGGTAAAACCCATAAGTATATGTTATTGGGTATACAAACCAAAAGATGGAAAACTAGTGAGCCCCTTAAGAAGACTCAAGTAGTTTCCTTAACAATTAGAAAATGTTAATAATAAGTGTTAAGTCTCTTAATTGATTTTGATGATAACAAAACATGTGATATGTTATTTCTAATATATTTATAAAGTGTACATAATTATAATGGAAAAAGGTTAAAATGT
Source organism: Lumnitzera littorea (assembly GCA_024138015.1). NCBI lineage: Eukaryota > Viridiplantae > Streptophyta > Magnoliopsida > Myrtales > Combretaceae > Lumnitzera > Lumnitzera littorea. Next base: position 93,311,988 of record JAMXBB010000008.1, read on the forward strand.
ATTTAATAAGAATAACAAGTATGCAAGTCGATTTTAGAATGAAATCAATTCATAGAAGAAAATTAAGTTTGGAATTGTGTTGGTCAGAATGTATGTCAAACTATGTGCTAGAAAGTATATTAGTAACAAAACAGAACAATACAGATTGTGTAAAGAATCAAGGTCGGCTGATGTTCCTAAGCTATTTTCTAAATAATTTAAACAAATTAAGTTGGACAAATTTGCAAGAAGGCATAGATTCACTTTATTGGGTATATTAGGGAAATATACTCAATTCCGTTCCACTAAGATGGTTAAGTCCATGGAGAGTTTAAGTTAGATTAATTTAAAAAATGCTTAAGAATCAAATTTGTAGAATGTTTAATTGAGATTTAAGTAATATATTTTGGAAAGAAGCTACTATGATATTCTTAGCAAGGTTGGTCAAGTTTTAAATACACTAAGGACATTAACCATAAAAAAATTTGCTGCATTAGTGTTGTTTATTAGATTCAGATAAAGTTCAGATTTTTTATGAGGATTTATTAGATAAATTTAGTGCAGATTTTTGCAAGTTTTTCGAGATAAGGTTATAGCTTATTTTGTTGACAATAATTCATAAACTTCAAGATATTTTACTGAATATAAGATTGGATATTATGGATAAATTCAACCAGATTTTTTATAAGAGTATTATTTCAAAATTCAAATAAAGATGTTGAAGAAGGGAATAAATTTGTTCGCGACAAATATCAGATAAGCTATGGTCAGGTGTTGGACTCTTCTTGAAGAGCAAGATATACGAAGATTTAACTATATCTTTTCATGCTTATCCACATGATTGAGAATTGAGATTTAGTTATTTTGAAATTAAACCATTTTCAAGATGTTCTAGAGCATATCCTGATGTGCAGCAACATTCAAATAACTCAAGCATAGTAAAGAAACAAATCAAGAACAACGTGATTCAAGTTTTCAAAAATTCAAAAATTTAGTTCCTATTTTCATGGCATATTTCTCTAACAACAAAACCAAATGTGTTTGAATCAAGATATCTTGGAAAAAAAATCTAGATCTAACCATTTCTAGTTATTCTACAAAAGTTTATTCAATTTAAAAATGAAGCTACATAAGATATAGAATAGTATACTCAAGATCAGAACCGGATTTAAAAATTTCTTTCATACAGACTATCAGAAATTGTATCAGAAACTAAATGGAAACAGTTTTATTATTTCATTGTTATTACATTTGTGTAAATGTTGTAAAGAATTACTTGATTATATTGTCTCATTTTCTTTATAAACATTATTGACATTATATTCGAGTGTGTGTAAGGTTAAGGAGATCTCTGAGTCATGTGTTTAGCTTAGGGAGAGTTAATTAGATAAGATAGAGAAGCGATTGGATATCCTTATAACCTCTTATTGATCTTTGTTTAGTGAAAAAATTAGACTAGAAAAACGGCATCGGTGAAGAGGAACGGCATCGGCGAAGAGGACCGGCATCGGCGAAGAGGACCGAGTCCCCAACAATGGAGCTGGAAGAGAGTAGTAAGTAAAAGGTTCAAACTCTATAAATCGATCACTCGATCATCTTTCTCTATACTTTATTTAGTTTTTTACCTTCACTGTTTTTATTTTTTGGCCTTAAGTTAAACAATCAATTTTCAACTACCTATCATGCCATTTAAGCTATTAAGAGGGATTTTGTTTTTAAATTGCAAAGTTTTAGTTTTTTATAAAAGATATCAATTCACCTCCCTTCTTAATATCTTACACGAGACCTACAATAAGAATGAAATTTAACCAAATTCTTTATGATCCTCACTCCTTAACCCCATTTGCTAAAGTTCTGGTTTTGGGTACGATACTTGTAGTTCTATTTTGAACTTACAAAATAGACTACAGGAAAATGAGCAACAACTTACTTAATAAGTGAGATGGAAACAGAAGTATGCATTTAAGACATCACAAACAAGGTTTTCAACCAAATTAGTTATATGCAATACATGTATAAGCAAATATCATCTCACGACGTTACCTGATTCGTCATGAGATTAGAAAAAGTATGCTCATTCTAATCTAAGTGAAAGAGTTTGATGCTACACATTCTCGAATCGGAACCAAACCGAAGCATGTGTAATAGAGAATCCCGTCCTTCCTTGATCACCTTCAAATTAAGGCCTCCAACCTTATTAAGATCTCCTTCCCTATTACTTAGTTTAACTAAGGTGAGAAAATGACCATTTCAATTATTATCATCGACAAGGGTCCATGTTTGAACAAAAAATCTTAACCGTTACCCCTAGTGGGTTACGATACATGTCAAGTTAAATGTTAAGTCAAGTTTGAATTAGTTCTTTTTTAAGGTGATCAACTAAGCTCAGACAATTTAAGCATAATATTATTCATAGAACAACTATAACATAAAGCTCAGCTCTCATCACAACAAATTGAATCTCAAACATAAGCACTACACACATACAAACAATTAACTATAATCACAAGTAAATACATACTAAAGTCTCTAAATATTGTAAAATAATACACCAAAATGCTGTAAAGTACTGATTCTACTTACTTATATAATTGTTCACTTTGGTAGATCTATACTACCAACGTTCTACTCTTTTTAGAAATCATATATATATATATATAAACCTAGATTTATTTTTTATAAGATTTATGAAAATATTAAGATTTTATTTAACTCTTTGCATTATTGTATAACCTGGTTAAAATACTATTTATGAAGTTATACTTATACACATAAATATATTAAACTATTTTATTCATATATGATGAAATATAGTTATATTTATATATTTAGTTTATTATAGTTTTACTATATAAGTTATATTAAATTAATGAATATTAACGATATACGTAGTTATACTATTACTTATAACATATTGTTCTGATCGTATAGAAATATTCATTTTATTAATCAAATTATATTTCAATTACGGAAAGATCATCATAGGATGATAATTTTTGTAATATTAAAAATACCTACATTATTACTTAGAATTATCTAATTTTTGTAAAATTAATATTGTTAAGTACCTAGGAACTTGACGAAATGTAATGTATATTCTATTTTAAAGGACAACTGTTAAGTGATATTTTTAATTCTAATATACATATATACTCAAACCATAATTAATATCGTATCAATATCATATTATCTAAATAAAGTATAGTTTTATAAAACTTTTTAAGTGAAATGTGATAAAACCAATATTTCATATCCCTAACACGTGTATATCATAACCCGGTTCGTATAATATCATAAAATATGACATAAATAACTACTAATCACACTTGACTAGAGTTTATATATTTAGGATTTAATCAATTAATTATCACCTTTTAATCTAGTTAGTAAATTAAGCCATTTAATTAAGAAAATTTACAATAAATAGCTAGGATCACCAAATAAATCCATGAAAACTTCTATAGACTCAGAAAAAATATAAGGAAATCAATCAACAACTTGTTTCTTACTATCAAGTTTATTAGCTACGTATGTAAAATAACGATTTTGCCCCTAAATTATGATTAATTAAGCAAATAATATTATTTTTATACAAAATTATTTCTAATGTATCCGATATCATCACAAGTATCTAGAATTCATTAGATACTAATTTTATCAATTATTCCTATAAAATCAATTTATTATAGAAAAATGCCCCTTTTAGCCATTTTTAAGGCCAAAAACACAATAAATATTAAACATGTATGAAATCAAAATTGGGCCATATAGTATTAAACTAAATGTAATAAGTATTCTACAAAAAAAAATTTAAGCTCAAAAAACACCATTTTATATATTTATTTTTAATTTGAAAATTCAAGTGAATAGTGCATTTCTTAAGGAAGTATGTAAAATATTTAAAATTTTATCAAAATAATTACACTACATGAAAGTATATTTGAAATAACCAAGAAATTTTTTTTTTCATAATTTTCCTAATTTATTTAATATTTTTAGAAAATGGGTGAGAAACAAGGTAGGATTTTGAACCTAGCATTCACCGAAGCTCCTACCATCGTTGGCTGGTAGAGGTGTTGCCATACCTCAAAAAGTAGCCTTGAAATAACAGCCCATCATGTATTACATAGAAACCCTAGATTGACTCCATTATCACTCAAGAACTTTAATACAATACACAAGGCATCATTATAGCAAGTTATTTCAAAGGTCGTTACATTTCCAATGCAACATCAACCAAGTGAAATTATATATACATTAAAATAATTATCAAATAATATTAATATCAAAAGTCCAAGTACATTATTCTAATAACAACAATATAAAGTCTAGGCTCACATAACCTTAATCTCCCATAGTAATAATATAATTACATTTTAGGTAACAAGAGTCTTAAAAGTGTGTGTATATATATATATTATCTAAACATAATTAATGTATCTTTTAAGACATAATACTTCTAGTAACTCCACTCCACTCACCGTAAGAGATCCTCAACCTAGGTGTAACCAGTAAGTATCCTACATCAAAGGAGATCTAAGGGGCTATAAGCAATAACTAGCTTAGTGAGGTATCTCATATCGCGCACACACAAAAGCAAGCATATTACCATTCATTATCGTGTAATGCATAGGCAAGCATATGAATGCAACAACATAATAACTATCTGGAAACTATGTATGATATGGATTTATGCCCTTTGTTACCTAAGGTTAGGGAATAAGTACCGACATGTTAGCCTTAGGTTTCCACCACTTCGAATAATCGCCTTGGCCCTAAGTATCTTAGTTAATTAATATTATAAGAAAAATGTATCGTTGTTTTAGCTCAATGGAATTTTAATATTTAAAATTATTAATCTTATAATACATATAGGCTCAAGAGTGCAATACACCCTAAACGGTTGTATCAACGAACGAAGCCCCAATCAAAGGATGGCATTCTTCAATACACATTAGTTTCCAGAGCTTGGGGGAAGGTTGTGGACAAAGAATCACCTTCGTATAGCCTTTCTGTGCCATTACGTAATGTTGACGGCCTTCTTCAATGGGGTTGTGCCATGCATGTCCAATTTCATCTTAAGTTTTGATATTCATTAAATACTTTAATTAAAGTGATCACTTAAGTAATCCATACATTAGATAAAAAATGCAGCAAAGCGATGGATTTATCTATATTAGAGTCGCTTTCCCAGTACATAACACAGTAATCCAAATACATGTATATCCCCAAAAGAAACCCCATACATGTCATGTTAATATATAAATTTAAATACAACTAATTTATAAACACAAACAAATATGATACTCATCGAGAATACTTACTCTACTAAGACATCTCATGGGTCAAAATAATCTTTTGGATATTCTAGGTCGATATCAAAGTCACTTGATGATATCCAGTAAAGACAATAATTGAATAAATAAGTTTCCAAAGAGGCTCCATAAAGTTTATCTACATCATCTAAAATTTATTTTACAAAATTGGCCATAATTTGTCCATTTCAATTTAATTATAAATATATATTTTTGTGCGTACTATTTATTTTCCCTTCATAGAAAATATTATTAGCATCGCTTATTCTAGTCATTTGTTATACCAANAAGCCAAAAGTCTTATTTATACTAAGGTGGGTTTACTAGGATTTTTCCACATAATTATTTTAATTTTTGCTCACTTTTTCTTTACAAAATTCTAAGCATAAAGTATTGAATTCTTGGAGATTTGCCTCTGATTCATCAATTCAGCTATTTCCCAGGCTACCATGATGGTTCCTTGATTTTTTCAATTGATTTGGATAGGTTTTATTTATTATTTTAGCAAAATATTAATATTTTATGTATATTATATTAATATTTAGTAATTTGCTAATATATGTGTATATATCTTATATACTTGGTACATGTAATATGTAATCATACTCATATAATGATGTTTTACTCATGTTATTTATTTTTAAGTTATATTTTTTCTTTAATTTTATGAATTTATAGTTTATTTTATATATTTATAGAATTTTTGGTTAATTTAAGAGTATATTTATTATATATGCCTGATATATTCAAAAATATATATATTTATATAGTATTTTATGCAATATTATTAACTTTTATAATTTAAATAACTTATCTTTAAGACCTCATTACGTTTCAAGCTCAATTTTAGGGGTTTTGACAAATTTTACACCATATTAAATAACTATATTATTAAGGCTAAAACTAGGATTTTGTTAATTTATTTTTAAAATCAATCCGTATTAGGTTACTTTGACCAACTTTTCTAACATATTTTCAACTTAATTAGATAAATTTTCTTGAAAGTCCTAAATTTTGATACAATTGCTCTCAATACGACTTTAGAGGCTCACATAAAGTAAATCTTCACTATTTTGTTTATATTCTTAATATTTTATTATATTTTTTGCTTCTAAGTCTAAAGGAATTCCTTGATTAGGTTATCATATTTCTCATAAGTTTCTAACCTAATTGGGTTGCTTTTCCGAACGTCTTAAATCAATTATCAACCCTAATTGTACAAGAACAGAGTTTTGCCCTAATATTTAAATGTTCATGCTAATTTGTAAGATATCACAATTGTCTCCTTTTTCTTCATAATGGCCACTTCTTTGATGACCTGTTCTTTAGCAGTTTACTACTTCACCATAGTGTGGCTTACGGTAACTTTAGCAATATGCTTATCCAACTTTTGCTTTTTGGCCTTAACTTAAGCTAATTGCTTTTTGGGATCCACATCATTTACACCAATATCTATAGAAAGGGAAACTACTACAACAAAGAAAATGTAAGAAATTTACAAGTTCATGTCAAGTGAAGTTCAAAGGTAACAAGTCTCCCTCCATAAGTAACAAAGATGGGCTTCCCCTTCTTTATAGCTCAACTCCATACAATAGGTGGATCCAACCTTACCTTCTTCATTAGAGAAATTAGCCTCTCCTTTCTTATACCATGTAATAATTCTCTTGGTGTCTCAAAAGAACATCTTGTTGTGCCACCTATCTTTAATCTTTTTTACGGCAGCAGCTTTTATGTCTTTAGTCCACATAGGTTTAGTTCATTTGCTCTAAAAGTCCAAATTCTCATCCAACCTAACCAAAATGTATTTATCATGTCATTTATGAATCTTGGATTCCAGACCATCCATAAACTTCTAGTTGTACCATACTACTGTATAGAACCAGCCATCAGGTTGCCTTTTGATTATAAAAAATATTTGAACAATTGTGGAGTAGCTTTGACCTCAAGCTCCTTACGAATTATCTTAAGAGCAATAAGAAGCCTTTATGTGTTTGGAGAGAACATACTTAGTGACATACAAAAGTAGTTGGAAAATTGCTTTTTAAGTGAAGAAAAAGGCAGACATAGCCCAAAATCAAAATATTCCAGATAAATATACAACTCATGCTCAATAGGAAAACATACCATCCGGTCTACCCTCAGCTTACGCAAATGCTATTTAAGCAGAAGATCTTGAAAGTATTTATTATATTTTGAAACAATTAGCCTAACCGCACCACTTTCTACTTTATTAGGCGCATCAATATTAGAAACTAGGTTGTTGTAAAGGGACTTAGCAGGTTATTCATCTTCTCCATCATTTAGATACTTGTCGAGCTACCTAAAGTTGAAGCCGACCCAATCATCTCTCAAAGAGAAAGAGTAGCCTCAGAATTAGTTGGAGGAGTAACAAATTGAATCTTGCTTCTAGCTATACTTGATGAAATGTGAATATTGATTGCATATAAAGTTGAAGGGAAGTCGAAGGAAGGATTTGGAACATTTTGTGTAAGAAGTAAGATTTCATAAGAAAGAAGAACAAATCAAAGCAAAAAGTGATTAAGAAAGTCTTTGAAGGTGTTATACCTATTGATCTAACTATCCCTTATCGGATAGTGGAAATAGAGTTAATTGGGATTTAGAGCACGATTTGACTGCTGAATGTAGATGAAGGATACGTATTCAACGCTAGAGATCCAACGGATACCATACTGCCAGCAATTACCGATGTGTGTACTAAAATAATGATAGATTTGACAACTATTCCACACACAAGTACAAATAAAGAGTTAGAGGGAAAACCAAAAGTTGTAACCTTTGGTATAGAAGTCAATAAGATATGTCTCAATGAATATTAGATAAAGGATACCAGTAGGATGCATGGCTACGTTACTCAACAACTGCATATTGACTTGTAAGCACCATCTTCAAGTGCCTTGCTAGTTGGCCTAGCATATTAGGCAACAACCCTATGCATACTCCTATCATGAAATTCTCAACTACAAAAGTTACGGGACAAATGATGATGGAGTGATTTTTCTCTTAACTACAGCTTAGCACTTTTCATGCCAAGTTATTCTACTTTACCAAGGTTAATGTGGTGACTTATCATAACGATCTAAGGGTCTTTGAGCCTTGTTAATCTAATAGGTCAAAGAACCTGGCCTACCTACTAGAGTGCTTTAAATTTGAAAAGAGACTTAAACAATTAAGCATCTATATGATCGGATTACATAACTACCCACTACTCTGTGTTTTTAAACATATGTATAAATTGATGAGCTGCCATGTGGTCCATGATTAAGAATGATCAGACATCATAATTATTAGACAAACGCCTATAAATATGGGGCCATAAATACTGTAAGAACTCTCTATACTCTTTGAATACCTACTCTAGCACTTACTCCTTACTTGCTCACTCTCTCATTTAAACACTAACTTAAGTATCAAAATAGCTACACTAGACTAATCTCAGCACTCCTTGAACCTTATTTTCTTTCTTTTACATGATCAAAGTCAAACACCATTCTCAACCAACAACACCTCATGTGATAAATGTATCAACGGTCATTGGCAAAATAGTTGCAAACCTTTAGCTATACGTATAGCTTAGGGAACTTTTACTACTTCTTCTTAGCTTGTTTTAACTCGCACTCTCTTATTCTTTTCTCTCTTCCTATCCTTCCTAATACTTACTTATGATTAGAATGGCTACACCAAAGTTGCACCCATAACCCAAAAGCCTAGTTCTTCTTCTTTTACAAGCCTTAATTATAGTTTCAAGTCCCCCAGTGAAGTGTAGAGTTTTAACTGTCAATAGATTGTATTCCACAAAACTCTACTAAGGAATCTAAGACTCTTACTCATTACACGTTCCAATAAATTGAATTAATTAATTATCCATGTCCCTTCCTTGCTACATGTTTCAATAAATTGAATTGATGTATTGTAATTTTCTTCAATCTTTAATTGATTTTGTACATTTCTTCTTCTTTTTTTTTAAGTGTTGTTGTTGTTGTTGTTATTATTATTTAAAACTCTTACCAAATAGATGCTTTACACTATCACTTTAATTTTTAAACATATGATTTATTTGGTATTGCATATTTGTTAGTCTAAATGGATGTATTACACTTTCACATGGAATTTTATGCATACGATTTACTACTCGAGTTCCTTATACCTATCATGTGATAATATCTAGATGTTTTTAGAACAAATTTCATCTTTTTAAAATGAATTTCCATAAAAAATTTCAATACCCAACATATCATAAACTCGAGTATATCTATTGCTAATTCCTTAATTGGTTTTATATATTTGTTAGTCTTTTTTTTGTTGATTATTATTATTATTATTAAAACTCTTATCGAATAGATAGATGTATTACACTTTTACATGGATTTTTAAGCATATGATTTACTACGCAAATATTTTTTTACCTATCATGTGAAAATATCTGGATCTTTTTACAAAATATTAAGCTCTTTTAGTGTGCCTCTATTTGGCCTTCTTAGGAAATAACTAAAAGTTAAATAACTTTCTTTATTAATTGGGGGCATAATTACCTACTTACTTGACTTTTATTTAAGGGTGAGCGAGGTTCAGTTCGGTTTGCTTCCCCTTACCAAACCAAACTTAATATAACAGCTTAACTTTTTTTTTTTTAAATCAAACCTAACTATATGATTTGATTAATAAAGTTTTTGATTATAATTAAAGCCAATTTAGTCTAATTTGAGCTAAATATTTTTATCACCAATAGCACATTTTCCTTTCAATTAAACTTTCAAATATTTCTGGTTAATTTTTTATACATTTATCATCTACAATGATGCTTAATAAAAGTTGCATAAGATTTTAACAAACCCAACTTAATTAGATGAGGATAAGAAACTTTGTTTCATAAAAAAAGACACACCAAAAACCAAAAAAGAGATAAGAGATACACAAAGAACACTAATGTCAAACTCTTGATTTGAAAACATATAAGAAAACATTAATTTAGGAAAGGAAAATTTCTAAATGTGAAATCTTATATGAAACTTATGTGAGCCCCTAAAATCATACTTTGGGTAACTGTACTCGGATTTAAAGCTTTTGGGAAAAACTTATTAGATTAACCCCAAACTCTACGACTATATTAGAAAAGCTGGTTTAAGTGACCTAATGAAGTTAAATGTTAAAAATGAAAAGCACTTGGTTAAACCCAAGAGAGAGGAGGGGAGTGAATTAAGTTTTAAAGACAAATTGCAATTCTTTTCGAAATTTGAACAATAAATGAAGCAATAAATGTGATTAAAGTAATAATGAGATAATAAAGAATGCAAGAAATAAAGAGATAAGGATAGAAAAGATTAAGCCCAAATGTAACATGGAATTCGGACCACCATTACTCTCTACGGACCTACAATCGCCTCTAATTGATGATTTCACACCACTTTATTAATCTTACAAAACAATGCTCAAGGAGCTATATAAGTTTTTACAATCACAATTACACAATAATCACATAAGTGTAGTGCTTTTCTCTCTAAAGATTGCAAATACAAGAATTCTTAAGCATTACACACAAGTCTCACTTGTTTGATTACATTAAAGAGAATAAGAGATAAATAGTAAGTAATAGGACTAAGGACTGTAAGAGAATGTTTTTTTTTTTTATTGCAATAAAATATTAGTTTTTAATAGTTCTTGGTCAAGTTATTGAGCATTTATACTAACTCATTCAATTATTCTTGTTATAATGAATTAAATGCTCTAATGGTTACTTAAAACAAACTTACTATCATAATGGTATCACATTTTCACCGTCATGACAATATGACGGTAAGTAAGATAATTGTAAGCACGAACACTGGCAAGCCCACTAGCATGGTCGTACCTTGATTAGAAACCATTCCAACTTCTTATCTAGGTCACTCACCGTTAAGTTGTTAGTGCTCTAGAGTCATCAAGGCGATAAGCCAATTTCACCTAATTTCAACTTTCAAACAAAACAAAGAACAACCATACTTTACAATCCAACTCCAAGAAAGTTTGTTCATCATTCAAAAACTAAATATCTTGTAAAGTTAATTGTTATTTATAATCATCATGCAAGATAATTATTCTTTTCTAATAAACTCAATATAATCAAATAATACCATGTTTAATCATATACTTTTTGTTTTGTTCTCATTAAAATCAATTAGTAAATCCTAAGTTCAACAATCTTCCCTTTTTTGATAAGGACAAAACTCTTATATATTAAAAACTCCCTCTTAATCTAATACTTTCCCTCAATTAAGCATTTGCTTTCAAAATATTTAGCCATTAAGTAAGATTAATAAAATGCTTGCAAAAAAGAGAGTATTGATGCACTAGGGAACCAAGTCTAACTTCTTAATAACTCTACATATTGGATATATCAATCTTTTAATGAATCAAGATATGCCAAAGTTATAAGATCAAAACATCTTTTGAGTAACTATCAATTCAATTTAATATACTTTTTGATACCCTAATGACTTGAATATTTCTCTCCCTTTGGGCTAATAAAAAATAAGAGGATCCAAGCGATGAAGAGAAAAAAGGATTCAAGTCAAAATTTTGGCATAGTCCCAACTTAAGCCTTAGAATATACCCCTGCAAAAAGAAGAACAAAGAAGCTACAAAGAGGCAATCTAATAATAAAGTAGCTAGCAACAATTTTCCAAAAACAACATAAGTTAGCTAAATAAGGAAGAGGCATGTATGTCTAGTACAAAGAAGTCCATGTATCACAAAAATAGAAGAGAGTTGAATAGGAGGAATAGAGGTCATTAAAGACCATAATCTAACAAAAACATAAGAAAGGAAACATAAGGTGGATAGAGGCTGAGTTCATTAAACGTAACATAAAGTAACATGAGAAAAATATTATCATTGATGGATGAGTGAATTGAAGAGTGAGGTGATGGATGAGTGATTGAGTGAGTTTGGAGGCAATTGATGAGAGAAAAATAAGATTTTAAGGGGTTGAAAATAGTGAGTTAAAGAGTGAGAAAAGGGTTAGGGTTTGGGAGTAAGGGAAAGAGGAGTTTAGGAAAGGGGATAAAGAGAGAAAGATCGGATGCTTTTATTGAGTGAGCCTAGAATTAGATGTATTGGCATGATAGCAAGGGTGGGTGCCGTCATGACGGTATTGTGAATAGAACCTATTCCAGGTTCTTAGTTAGAGTAATATACCGGCATGACGGTGGTTAGGTGTACTGTTGTGCCAGTTCATTAAATAAAATTGATTCAAAAATGTTATTTTGAAGAGTATATCTACATACCGGTAAGGAAGAATATCGTCATGCTGGTATTCTGCAATTTTGCAAAAACTTGGTTTTATTTTGCTAACTTAAGTTTATTTTGATTAATTTAATGAGTGTTCCAACACTTCATATAAGTTTATTTAAGTCCATTAAGGCCTAAAAAAACTTAAGTTTGAACTAGATACCTTTGATTTATCTAACTCAAATCCATGGAGTTATGTAGTTTATGGCAAAGTGAAAGTGTGCAAGTAAAAGCAAATTATGTGCATAGGCATTAAGTTTTTGCATACTAACACTTTAAGCAAACTTTAAATATACAATTGAGCATGGCAGGAACAAATTATGGCTTTAAGGCTCTATGAATTGTAAAGTCACTTCTTGAGTTCTAAGAGCTTAAGTGATAAGAATCAGGTTACTTGACCGTTGACTCGCAACCAAGCCGGAGGTCTAGAAGGACTAATAAGGCAAATTCTTCTGCTCCAATTGACTCCTGTTGAGGCAAAGTTGATCTATGTTGTTGACTAATTCTCTATGCTGAGTCGAGTGATTGTACATCCCTCGAAAATTATGTACCGACTCAATAAATGCTTTGCTTGCAGCCCGACCCTTCACATCCCCTTGCCCAATTTAAGGTTGAGAGGGTAAGAGATCTCGCATGAGTCCTTAGCTACTCCTTCTCAAACGAGTTTACATTTGCCTGGCACCCCTGCTCGGCCACCTATCATGATCGCATTGATTTGTCTGCATCTTCCAAGGGCATTGTCGATACATTGCTGCTACGAATCCATGCCTACTTAGAGAATATGTTATACTTAATCATTACTTATCTTTGAATATTTATTTTTATCTTTTTGTATTCCTTATACATTACTTGTTTAGCACAATACCCTTTTTGTTTTTTCCATCTTTAAGCAAGTTGTCCTAATTTCTCAAGTATAAAAACCTATCGTACATATAGCTGCAGATGATCTAATCATCATTATCAATACACTAAATATACCCTTTGTAAACATTGCTTCCTTAGCTTGTTTACTCTTTTCACTTTTATCCTAACCTTTAAGCAAGGCTAGGTGACAAGTAACTTTATTGAACCAATTCATGCATCATATTGAGCTATGTTGTGAGTTTTTGGAAGTTCTATTGGTACATCATATCCTTTGGAGTTGTTCATGAGTTTACTTATTTCTTCCTTTTTCTGTTTATCCCACGTACTTCTTATCACTTAGTTTAAGCTTTCGGCAAACTTGGACCTATTCCTATGATTGACCTTGTTTGCTCTTGGTTTTGATCCGCATCATTAAGTATAGAATGCAAGTATATCCAGAAATCAAGTAAGTGCATCAAATCAAAAGTAACTCAAATTTCCATACAAAACTATTATTGATAGTTCATATAGATATGATAGAGAAATTGTCAAGTTAAATAGTATTCAAAATGACATAAGAATCACATAACCTATCCTATACCATAAAGAGACTAATGGGGGTCTTAATAAGTCAAATTTGCACAAAATTAATATTTGATACGAATAGCCACTCAACTATGATTTAATGATGAAATTAAACATGCTAGAACCGGTTTTGAGTACAAAAACTGATACATGATGAAATTATGCATATATGAACTTGAATCTTTATAAATGACTTCAAGTGTGCCCAAAACATGTTAAATGTCACATGTAGTACATGAAAACTATATGACCATGTTTCTTAGACTTCATAGTATGATATTTGTTAGTTAAATAAATTAGTATGTCATTTTTGCTCAAAAACACTATCTTCATTCTTATGTGCCTAGCACTCATCTTACACGATGATTCCCAATTCTCTCTTTAATGTACAAAATCTATCCTCACTTAAGGGTTTTATGAAGATATCAACTATTTAGTTGTTAGTATCGACAAATCTGAAGCATATATCATTGTTTTGCAGATAAAGTGATACTTAATTTATTTATGCTTAGTCCTTAAGTTTTGAATTAAATTCTTTGTTAGGTTTTATAGCACTTATATTGTTACATCTCATTAGGAAATTAGTAAATTTTAGACCATAATCATGTGATATTTGTTTCATCCATAAAACTTGAGCACAACAACTATCGATGGCTACATATTCAGCTTCAGTGGTTGAAAGTGTTACCAAGTTTTGTTTCTTTGAATACAATGATACTAGTGAGTTACTAAGAAAGTGACATATAACTCTTGTGCTTTTCCAATCAACTTTGCAATCGACAAAGTCGGTATCAAAGTATCTAACAAGATTAAACGAAGTGAACTTAGGATATTACAAGCCGATTTCAATAATGCTCACAGGATACTTGAAGATACATTTGATCACATTCAAGTGAGATTCTTTAGGATAAGATTGAAATTGTGCACATAGGTACATGACAAACATAATGTTAGGTTTGATGAAGTTAAATATAGAAGACTTCCTATCATGCCCTATACATCTTTTAACAAATTGTCTTTCTACTTTCATCTTTATCAAGTTTTAGAGTGGTGCTCATTGTAGTTGGCTTAGTCTTACAGTTCTCCATTTTAAACCTTTTTAAGAGCTTCCTTGAGTATTTAGCTTGGTTGATAAATGTTCCACTTTTAGTGTGTTTAACTTAAAGTCTTAGGAAATAGTTGAGTTCTTTCATTATATTCATTTTAAACTCATTTTTTTCATACATTGGATAAAGTCATTAACTAGATCCATGTGAGTAACACCAAATACAATGTCATCTATGTATATTTAAACAATTAACATATGAGCATAGCGTTACTTGATGAATAACATCGTATCAAGTTTTCCTCTAGTGAAGTTACGCTTTATCATGAAGCTATGCTTTATCAAGAAACTACTCAATCTTTCATATCAAGTTCTAGGAGCTTATTTAAGTCCATACAAAGTCTTATTAAGCTTATATATATGATTTGGGAATTTACTATCCTCAAACCTCGATGGTTGCTCTATATATACTTCATCTTTGATTAGCCATTTAGAAAAGCACTTTTAACATCTATTTGATATAGTTTAAAGTCTTTATATACAATGAATGCTAAAAGCATCCAAATGGCCTCTAATATAGCAATTGGAGCAAAAGTCTCGTTAAAATTTATTCTCTCTTCTTGGTTGTATCCTTTAGTAACTAATTATGCCTTGTTTTTTGTTACTATTCTAGCTTCATCTAATTTGTTTCTAAACACCTATGTAGTTGTAATTATCGGTCTATCAGTTGGTTTAGGCACTAAGTCTCATACCCCATTTCTGGAGAATTAATTTAGTGCTTCTTAATTAGTTTGAATCCAAAACTCGTCTTTTAGAGCTTTATTTACATTTTTTTGTTTAAGTTGGGATAGGAACACTACATTACTTAGGTTCTTAGGGAGGCTCTTATTTGTACCATATTAGATGGTTCTCCTATTATTAGATCCTTAAGGTGATTTTTACAAACTTCCTTCTTTAGGTAAGTTTATGTTAGAATTATCAATGAATCCATCTTCCTTAGAGGTTTCCTTTTCATTTGAAATGGATTAATCCTTGTTAAGACCAAGACTATCCAATTGAGCACCAATGTTGTCTATTTCATCATTGGACTATCTATATGCATATGTATTGTTAAATGCAACATGAATTGACTCCTCTACAACTATAATTCTTTGTTATGCACTCTATAAGCCTTACTAGTAAGAGAATAATCAAGAAAGATGCATTCATCTGATTTTTAATCAAATTTTTCAAGTTGTCCCTTTCCATTATTAAGAATGTAACACTTTGTACTAAAAGGATGAAAATATGATATGCTAGGTATTTTACCTCTCCAAACTTCATAGAGGGTTTTCTTGAGAATAGGTCTTATGAAAACTCAATTTGATATATAATAGGTGGTATTAACATCTTTTGCCCAAAAATACTTAGTAAATTATTGTCACAAAGTATAGTCCTCGCCATTTTTATAAGAGTTCTATTTTTCCTTTTGGTGAGTCCATTTTGTTGTAGAGTTCTAGGAGCTGAAAATATGTGTTCTATTCAATTTTTATTACGAAAGTCTTTCATATCATGATTTTCAAACTCTTCCCCATAATCACTTTTTATAAAGACAATAGAAAGACCTTTTTCATCCCAAACCTTCTTGTTGTAATTCAAGAATATATGATATATTTTATCCTTATGTATAAGGAAGAAGGTCCAAGTGTATCTACTGAAATCATCAATTATGACTAAAGTATATCTTTTCCTACCCAAACTTAAGGTTCGGGTTGGACCAAATAAATCTATATGTAATAGTTGGAATGGTCTAAAAGTTGAGGTAACATCTTTAGAATTGAATGATGACTTTGTTTGTAATGCTTGACATGTTTTATCTTTGTCAAAACTAATTTTAGGTAATCCCTTAACAAGATTCCTTTTGGTTAGTTTTAACAAAATATCTATACTAGCATGTCCTAACTTTTTATGCCATAGCCAACTATTATTATTTTGAGTAGATAGACAAGTTTTAAAGACATATGAAAACATATTGAAATCAATTTTTTAAATGTTTTCTTGTCTATACTCCTTAAAACGGATTTGGTCATTGTTAATGTTTTCAATAAAATACTTTGATGCATGAAAGATTAGTTCATATCCTATATCACATAATTAGCTAATGTTAAGTAAATTATGTTTCAAGTTATCAATGAGCAATACATGCTTGATAGTAAGATCATTATTGATACAAATGTTAACTTCACTAATGATTTGGGCCTTTCGGTTATCTCCAAAGGTTGTACTTCCTCCATCCTTTAAGTCTATAAAAGAAAACCTGAATGCATCTCCCGTCATGTGTCTTGAGCAACTGCTTTTCATGATTCATTTGTTGTTTTGCCTCGAAGGAGCCTACAAAACAAATGGTCATTTCTTTGGTATTCATTTTGATTTGGGTCATTTAAGGTTAGTTGTTATAACATAAGCTTGTCTTTTATGGACCAAAACCATTTTGCCTCTATTTTTCAAGGAGAGATTACAACGTATTGTATAAGTATGTGCAATATGACCATATCTTCCACAATATTTGCAAGTTTTATTTGAGGCCCTAACGAAGTAACTTTTGTATACCCTATATATTTCTTTCATATATCTTATTCCAGTTTTGTCTAATCCTTGCCTTTGTGAGCCAAGAATCTTATCTAAATTTTTTTCTCCATCTATAAATTTAACTATTGTTTTTATTGAATCATCTAAGCTAAATTTTATAATTGCATTTTTAATTTTTAATCGACCTAGTTTGTCAACCACACACTCATCATCTTTGTGTTCATGTTTAAGCCTATTTACTTTCTCTTCAAGATCATTATTAGCTTTCTTTAGCTTGCTGTTTTCATTCATCAATTCATTACATTTAGTACTTAGCTCTTCATTCTTATTAGTTAATTTCTTAACCTCAATTCTTAGATGCTTATTGTTCTCTTATAGCCCTTCTTTTACATCAACTACCTTATTATATTCATTTTTTATAACATCAAATTTATCACCTACTTTACTTATCATTTGTTTCAAGACTTTATTTTTCTTTTGCACTTTTATAAATTCTCTCAACAATTCATTATACATATTTTTAAGTTTATCAAAGGAAGAGTTATGTGAGGTAGAATATATCTCGTTATCGATAGCCATGAAACATGTTTTATCATCGGAGTTGTTTGAATCACCATCACTCCAAGTGGCAATCACAGCTTTCTTCCTTGACTCGTTATCGACCTACTTGAGCAAGGGACAATATTGTTAAATATGTCTCAGTTTTTTCTAATTATAGCGCTTAATGATTTCTTTTTTTTTTTTCCTTCCTGAACTTAGAAAATGTCCCATATCTATCTTTATCCTTCTTAATCTTTTTGTTGAATTTCATGAACTTCCTAAAATTTTCACCAACATGGCTACTTTATTATCATCCTCACTTTCATTTTTGCTTATGCTTTCCTCCGTGAACTTTAGAGCAATTGTTTTCTTTCTAAAATCCTCCCCTTGTCTCTTCACCATCTCATGTGTCTTAAGTATTCTAAGAAGTTACTCTTTTGACATTACATTAAGATTATGGGCTTCCTCGATTGTGGTTCTCTTAGCATGCTAATCTCTTAGCAAAAACTTATGAATTTTAGAATTTATTTCAAAATTAGTAAATGTTTTTCTAAAAACACTCAAGGGATTGATGATATTGATAAATCTATTATACATCTCATCAATAATTTCATTTAAATCCATTCTAAAGTTTTTAAGTTATTTACATAATAAGCTTATCTTTGTATCTCTTACTTTACTTGTTTTTTCATATGTACTTTGTAGTTCATCCTATATTTTCTTAGCATTTTGCATGACACACCTTATTGAAGTTATTTTCATTTATAGGACAATGTAAGATGTTCATAGCAACTTTATTTAGATTAAGTAATTTCCCATCTTCATTTGAATAATTTTTTTCTTCTTTTCCTTGTATCTTAAATGGTCTTTGATTAGTTACTTGCCACAATAGTCTATTTTGTGCTTTTAAAAATATAGTCATCTTATATTTCCAATATGGATAGTTGCTATTGATTAGAAGATGAAGCTTACTAGTTGCTTGTCCCTCTAGAAAGCCAAATGCATTAGATGCCATGATCTTTACTTTAATATGCAATTAAGCAAATAATTAGAGACTAGTTTTGATACCAATTGAAGAATACTAGGCTAAATTTAAGAGGTAGGTGAATTAAGTTTTAAATATAAATTGCAATTCTTTTTAAACTTTGAATAATAATTGCAGCAAAAAATGTGATCAAAGTAATAATGAGATAATAAAGAGTGCAAGAAATAAAGGGATAAGAAATAATGAGATAAAAAATGTGATCAAACTCCACAAACCCATGATCGCCCCCAATTGAAGATTTCATACCACTTTATTAATCTTACAAAACAATGCTTAAGGAGTTACACAAGTTTTTGCATTCATAATTACACAATGATTACACAGATGTAGTGCTTTTCTCTCTAAAGATTACAAATACAAGAATTCTCAAGCACTATATACAGGTCTTACTTGTTTAATTACAATAAAGAGTACAAAAGACAAATAGTAAGTAATAGGATTGTAAGAGAACGTCCTTTGATTATAATACAATATCAGTTCTTAATGGTCCTTGGTTGGGTTCTTGAGCATTTATATTAACTCATTCAATTATTCTCGTTATAGTGCATTAAATGCTTTAATGGCTACCTGAAATAGACTTACTGTCATGAGGGTATCACTTTGATACCGTTATGACGGTATGATTGTAAGTAAGATAACTGCTGGCATAAACACTAGTAAGTCTATTAGCATACTAGTACCTTGATCAAAAACCATTCCAACTTTTTATCTAGACCACTTCATTGTCAAATCGATAGTGCTTTGGAGCCGTCAAGTAAATAGGCTAATTTCACCTGATTTCAACTTTCAAACGAAACAAAGATCAACTACACTTTATAATCCAATTCTAAGAAAGTTTGTTTATCATACAAAAACTAACTATCTTGTAAAGTTAATTGTTATTTATAATCATTATCCAAGATAATTATTCTTTTCTAATAAACTCAATATAATCAAATAATAACATATTTAATCATATACTTTTTATTTTATCCTCATCAAAATCAATTAGTAAGCCCTAGGTTCAACAAAAAATAATGACCCAAAACCTAAATTGTAGCTTTAGAAGTGTAATTATTTAATATAGTATAAAAATCATCGAAATCCCTAAAATTGAGCCTAAAGTATGATGAAACCTTAAAGACAAGTTATTTAAGTTATGAAAAGAAATAATATAACATAATATACTATATTAATATGCATGTATTTTTATAAATATATTTGGTATATATAATAATTATACTTGTAAATTAACTTGAAAATTTAAAATTATATTAAATAAGTGAGATTCGCAAAATTAAATAGAAAATATATATTAAAAATAAAAGACATGATAGAAACATGATTATATGAGTATGTTTACACATTACACTTATCAATTACATAGGATATATATATGTATATTAGTAAAATTACTAAATATTAATATAATATACATAAAATGCTAATATTTCATTTAAATATCAACCAAAACACATCCAAATGCTTAGGATTTCTTTGGAAATCACTATAGCAGCTTCAAGACTCTTGGAATTATTAAATCAAAAGCTAAGCAAAAGAGAAAGAACCACTTCGTGCTTAGAACTTAAGGAAAAATAAAATTAAAAAGTAGAAAAAAAAGAAGGAAAATTCTAGTTGTATCAAACCACTATAAATAGACCTTAAGATTACATTTTGTCGAGCCCGATTTTTCGATTTCTTTTATTTAAAATCGATTTCTTATTTTTCGATTAATACTAAACTCCAACTTATTTAATATTGATTCTCGACTAAAGTAATTAAGAAATTCCGGTTTTTTATTGAAAATAATTTTTAAAGTCACCACCTGATCGGAGTTGGAAAAAAGGAAAGAAACTATAATCAATTGGATGCATTGATTATGATTTGGCTATCAATCTTTAGTATCAATTTTAATGAAGAATCAAAGGGTTCCGAGTTTGAGGGCTAACCTATTAAATCCTAATAGGTACCACTATCTATTTACCGAAATTAGGATTATTCTTTTAATTATAATATTTTTCTAAAAATAAATAAATAAATATCAAAAGAAAAAGAGCCTAAGTTTCTATATATTTTATCGTCGCTCAGAAGGTGCCTACATATCCGCTAACCGGGATCAGACGATCGTAATTCTTTTCAAAAACTTTAGTGTGTTGGTTGATTTTAATTT
The DNA here is from genome assembly GCA_024138015.1 of Lumnitzera littorea. NCBI lineage: Eukaryota > Viridiplantae > Streptophyta > Magnoliopsida > Myrtales > Combretaceae > Lumnitzera > Lumnitzera littorea. Next base: position 93,333,341 of record JAMXBB010000008.1, read on the forward strand.
TAAAAACCGATCAGATTTACGTTTTAATTGATTTAGTTAATTCAAAAAAAATCTAAAGGGGTCCTAACTCTTGAGTATTAAAGAAAACTCTCTAAAACATTCTAAAAATTTTTAAAGGCGTTTTTTTTATTTAAAAATTTTCTATGTGATGAATCCTTAAAAAAAAAAACTAATCCTAACAAAAAATTCTAAGCTCTATACTTATATTTCTATTATTAACAACTATCTATCTAAAATATGACATACTTAAAAAAAAAAAAAAACTAATACCAAAGGAATCCATTAGGCTAACATATACATAACTACTTATATATTATATTATTAACATAAATAAATAAGAATCTAATAAGAATAAGAATAATAAAAAATTTTAGAAAAGAGCACAACCTAAGTCGATATTGTATGAAGGAGTTGCTTAATGTTTTTGAGGCGTAGCAATTGCAGTGTAGTTAGAGTCACTCGTGAAAGCCAGTGCATATTAAGATCGCGGCATGATGGGCGTGCATGAAAGTGCAGCGGTCGTAGACAGCAGCAGTGAATCTTGCTGCTATATGTAGATGGAGACAGTGACTTGGCTGTGATCAGATAATGGAGTTTAGCGCTTCAGTGAACTGCTATATCGGGGATGATGGGTGTGAAACTTAGCTACGTGCTGTGTGTTCAATCAAGTGCGAATGAAGGAAGCAGGGTTGTTGGAGTTCAGGGCGTACGTATATGGACTTGATTAGCGACGTACGGGGTTGATTGTTGGTGTTGTCGTTGGTAGAGGAGCGTGTGATTGAAGCAGAGAGTGTTGTGTTTATGCTGTGTGTTCGTGAAGTTGCTGTTGTTCTTGTATGTGATCGGTGTGTTGAACTTATTATAGTTACTGCAGAAGTGTTCCAGCAATGAGGATTTGGCCGCTATTGTCCGTGTTGCATGGGTGTGTAGCGTGTGGGAATTTAGATCAGCAGTGGATGTGTATGGTTGATCGAAGTTGTAGCGCGGATTGTTGATGAGGGTCTGACGTGGTGTTGTTTACTTATGCTACTTGTTATTGTTGTTGTATGTATGTGAAGTTATCTATATTGGTAACGATGGAGTAAGGTTGCTATGGATTGAAGAAATGGTACAGTTGAGGGATGGTAGCGCTGTTTGATTTGAGAACGACAAGAGTAAGTTGGATAAGGGGAATCCTGAAAGTTAATTGCCATCCCCTCCTTTCAATTGTATGTATGTATTTATAAAAGCCAAACAAGATCATATCAAATAATATCTATTGTATCTAATTAAATTAGATCTGAATCTTTTATATCAATCCAAATCTAATTTAATAAAGATCAAACTAGATTCAAATGATTTTGATTAGATATGAATTCTATGCATTCAACTTGTTTTTTTTTTTATAGAAAAAAAAAGGATAGAAAAATAAAAGACACATAAGTGTCTAATGAAATTTGAACCTGTAACCTCAAACCAATTATATATTAAATACCCTAATGTTTATCTATTAGGCCATTGGCCTGTACCTTGATTTTTATTATAATTAAATTGCATTTAAACCATACAACTCCCTAAAATAATTTTTTTGAACTGAGCTAGAACTAAAGCTATTGACTTAAAATAATTTACTTTCTAATAATTTTTCCTTTTCTAATTTTTTTTTTGTATTTTCATTATATTTTTAATTTTTTAATTTTATTTATTTTTTTAGTTTGTTTTGAATTAGGACCCTAAAAAAAAACTAAACTTAAAACTATTAGGGGGCAAAAATTGAGTGTTTACACATTTCAGACACTTTAGATCCTAGATTTTTTGAAAGAAAATTTGAGAAAATTGGAAAAAAAAAAAATAGAGCAATACATGTCCCAGCTTAATTCCCCAACCTCCTAATGTTCTACTATTGAACCCCGCTAGACAATGGAAGTCCACCAATTGTCTAGCCTCTCTTACCACCCTTTGTCGGTCAATGACCATTGGAGGTCCAGTTGACGGTTGGTCTTTATTTTACTTTATTTTTCTTATATTTTCTAAAAATATTAAACTAATCCAGAAAATTATGAAAAAATTTATTTCTAGGTTTATTTTTAAGATGCTATCATGTCATAATTTTATTTTGACAATATATTAAGTATTTTATATACATCCTTAATAATCTATGCTAGTAATCTAAATTTTGTTATATGAAATAAATTAATTAAATAATTTTTTTTACATCCAAAAATTTACTGTAAGATCCTTATTAGGTATAGTTTGATTGTATGTAGCTTGTTTATGATTATATACATTTGTAATATTTATTATATTTTTTTATTGGAATTTATTGAGATAAATAGACTTTTGTAAAAATAATTGATGAAAATGTTAATTAATGATCTTTGGACCCTTATAATAATATTGGGGCTTACTAGAAATTATTTCATATAAAAAAGATATTATTTGCTTAATTAATTGCAAATTAGGGATAAAAATGTAATTATACGTATATAAGTGATAAATTCGATAGCATAAAATCACTTGCTAACTAAATTCTCTATATTTTTATGAGTCTATGAAAATTTTTGTGGAATTATTTGGTGACTTGAGCTATTTATTATGAATTTTAGTAGTAAAATAGCTTAATTTGTCAATTAGGATACGTTTTTAGCAATATTAGGCTAAATAATGATAAATATTTAAATAAATCCTCTATAGACTCCTATTAATTAGATTTGATTAAGATGAGTTTCCATCATATTTTGTGATAATTATATGACCTAAGCTACAATATACGCATGTTAGGGTTAGATATTACATATATTTTAAGAAATTATATAAAGTATAGCTTATTTTTATAATATGAATATTATATAATAATGCTTGTTATAGGAACATATATATAAAAAATAAACTAGAAATACCCTTTAGAAGTCATCTTTCGAGATAGAACCCTTAAGACGTATTGATTAGTTCGTATGAACCCGATGATACCACATTTACTAAAATTGGATAATCTTGGGTAATACAACCAATATTTCTATAATATTATAAAATTTTACATACGATGATAACCCTATCATAATTGAAGTATAACTTAACTGATTAAAAATATATTTTGATATGATCAAAATGATATATTATAAGTAATACATAACTACGTATATTATTAACACTCATTAATTTAATATAACTTATATAATAAAACTATAATAAATACATATTTAAATAAAACTATATTCCATATAAAAATAATAATATACTTTAAATATATATATATATATATATATA
>JAMXBB010000008.1:93338486-93530031 GCA_024138015.1 Lumnitzera littorea
ATATATATATATATATATATATATACTTATGTATATAATTTTGTGATGATATAAAGAGTAGATGAAATCTTAACATTTTCGTAACTTTTATGAAACTAGATCTAGGTTTTGGTATACATATAGGGTCTCCCAATAAGTAGAACGTCGACAATACCAGCTTACCGTAGTAAGCGTTAATACAAGTAAGTTGGGATCATGGTTTATTGCTTATTGAGATATTATATCAAAGTATTTGGGGGCTTAAGAGTGTTTTGATTGTGATTTTAAATTAGCTGTCTATACGTATATTAAGTATGCAATTGGTATTCTGTTTGTGATGGGAGTTGAATTCTTTTGGTGTGATGTTTTACATGATTTCATAATAGTGTTCTGTGGGAACTTGTTTATCTACCTCTAAATAGAATTAATAGTGATTTAATCGTTAATGTAATTGAATATGCATAACCACTATTAGGGGAATGATTAGGTGTGTCAGATTAAATATCGACTTCTTTCGATGAGAATAGTTGAAATGGTCTTTTATCTATCCTTAATCAAACTAAATGATAGATGAGGAGATCGTGGTAAGGGGCTATGGTTCAACGATGGTCACAAGAGGAAGGTATTCTCCATTGCATAAGTTTAGGTTTGGTCTGATTTGAGTCATGATAAACTCGTCAATCAAGGATAGAGAGGATGTAATTTTTATGACCTCATAATTGATTAGATAATATTGTGTAATATTTTAAGTGATTGATTGCATTATATTTCATTATAATTAATGACTCTATTTGTGATTGTATGGTACTTTTCTATCTTCGTTCCACTTAATGAGCTAATTGTGCTCACATTCTTATAAACTTTTTTGCAAGTGACGAGTAAAAGTTTAAGATGTATAGATATTACTACCCTCAAGTTAGTGTACAGTTGGTTAGGAAAGTAAGGAAAGGAGAATTCACTGAATCTAAGTTTTTGACTTTTCCTTTATTTTGAGGAAACTAACTAGGAATCTTTGGGACACCTACTAGTTTCTTATTTTATTGTAAATAGACTTCAAGTCTTGTGACTTTTGTAAACTATTAATGTAAATTATAACTCCATGTATGGAAAATACTTATATAAATATGGTTGTATTATCAGACAATAGGTTATCTTAAATAGGTATTTTAAAAAACTATACCCCGTATGTTTGATTATTAATATGTGTCAGATTGGATACTTTAAGTTGGTTAAGTCGTATACATGTTGTGTAGACTGTATGTACAATAATAGTTATGAGATCGGTTTCTATTTATGGTTATTTTATATGATGGGACTGTTACGACTTCTTTTATTCAGGTTATGATAATTTACTTAACTTAATTTTAATAATTGACTTGGAAATAAGACAAATAATAGGATATGAAAAATTCGATAAAATCCATGAAGATTAACTTAAGAAAAAACACGAAATAATTGTGTGAATTATTTTTGTTTAACCAATTGATTCAGTTTAATTTAAAATATTTCGGTTTAGTTAATGGTTTAATTCGCAATTTGTGGTATTTTTACTTAACCCTACTTTTATTCACTGTAGAAAGGGAAAAAAATAATTGCATCTTGTATAACATAATAGCTATCCTTATACAAAGGGAGAAAAATGAATAAAAATTCTCAAACTAATTTTCAAATAAACAAATGACAAAATGTATTTCAAAAATAGTTATTCTATTCCCTCTCTATTTTATAGGGATGAATATTCCCTACTCTCTAATTGTCCTGGAAAGGAAAATTATACTTCCTAATGTTGAAAAAAAAAAATCATTTCTTCTTAAATCATGTAAAAGTAAGCATTTAAAAAAGATGGCTTTTCGTTTTATTTAATCATCTCCATGTTATAATAGACATTGGGACTTTTAATAATTTTTCATATGAGAAAATAACCTGTAAAATCTTCTCGTAAAAAGATTCTATAATAAATTATTCTCATTCAATATTGCATGGATCCAATAATTTATTTAGATAATTACCAAATTCATTTCTTTGTGTATATATATGCTCATGTAAATTTATTATATTTTATATTTACTTACATAAATATAATTCAATCCGTGGATTTAATAGATCGGTAAAAAGTAAACTAAATTACATACATCACAGGTAAAATAAAAAAGAGATGGCAAAAAAGCATTTTGGGACCGACATTATTGTTTGAAAAAAAATCCAATAATTTTATATATTTATCGGTTTTTCAATTTTCTACAAGATTTTTTTTTTTAATTTTTGTACATGACTTATTTGGCATGGTAGATACCTTTTTTTTTTTTTTTTTTTAACCTTTTACAGTTCTATTTTCTCATAACAGAGGCCCATTCGGTTCGGTAGGCACGAACCGGGCCACCGTATGTCCGAGCCGCTTCCGACTTTGCGCTATTTAATCCTTCCCCATTCGAAGATTCCGTTCATGATCAAACAAACTATCCTAAACGAATTCATTCCTTTCATCTGCGACGCGATTGTTTCTTTAATCAATCCCTAGCAAACCCTAGCCCTGACTCGAGGGATTCTCTGTCAAGATTCTCTCCTTTTTCTCCACGAGAAACCAAGAAACGCGCCCGAGAGAGAAGGAAAAATGTCCTTCGATCTGCTATTAAAGCCGTCATGTAGCGGTTGTGGATCGACTACGGATCTGTACGGAAGCAATTGCAAGCACATGACCCTATGCTCTTCCTGTGGCAAAACCATGGCCGAGAAGCACACCAAGTGCTATGATTGTGGCGCTACTCTTACTCGCTTGATTAGGGTTTTCCCCCTCTCTCTCTCTCACACGCATTTTCCTCTTCTTTATACAATTCGTTTACCATTTGGGCTATGATCCTGAGTTTAAGTGATTTGTGAATAAGTGAACTTTTAGTTCGGTTTCAATTCAATTTTGCACTAGCTCATTTCCACGGATACGATTTTACGATGCTGCGGATGCAAAATGGACCTCGTTATAACCTCACTAGCTGCGTCTTTGTCCCAAGCGCAAAGATAAGCCAAAAAAAAGAAAAACAAAGGACCTTGTTATAAGTTTTTATAGAAGCTTAAAACTTGATAATGAGATCGCACATCCTTCAAGTTAGACTTTGTGGCGAATTAGTGGTTATAGTTTTTGCATAGGATTTGTTTAGTGTAGATTTTTTGATTGGTTCAGAGTATGTTGAGATAATGTGTATTAGCAGTGCGCTCATCCACGTTGGGATACCATGTTTGTATAAACAAGTAGATTTTGTTGTGTAAATTAGTTCTCTGTGAAAGAAAGTTGTATATGATGAAGTTCCAATTTGGAGAATTGATTGCTGAATTGGTGCATTTTTGGGGCATTTATTCTTTATTATGTTGTTATTCTTTTGGATGATGTTTATATGTTGATTTTTATATTTAGGTATGGAAATGGATATGTTTTGTGGTAGGTTGCAAACGAAATGAGATCCTTATAGCTAACCTACTTAGTGGGAATAAGACTGACTTCTTGCTTTTTGTTGCTTGTGGAAGTTGATTTAGTACTGCCAATAAGATCCTGTCAAAATGTTTGGTTGTTTATTTGATACAATTTAATGGAAACATTATAATCCAAAAAAAAAAAATTTATTGGAAACTTAAGCTGACTTTTTAATCCACCTGATAAATTGGGGTGTTGTGATCTTGTGATTTTGAAGGAATATAATGTTCGAGCTTGTCCAAGCAGCGATAAGAGTTACTTTATTGGCAGATTTACGACTGGTCTACCCAATTTTTCAAAGAAGAAGAGTGCGGAGAATAGGTGGACTGCTCAAAAGGAAGGGCTAGCTGGTCGCCAAGTTACTGATGCCTTGAGGGTATGAAACTTTTCTTAGCTTTCCCCCATTATCTTGTGTATTGTTATAACTGCAAGATGCATGATATAATATTCTGTAATGCATCCTTTGGCTTTTCTGTATTGTTTGTGGCTTTGTGCCCATTAAAAGTCCTATCAACATTTAGAAATTTCTTTCATATATTTTTAATTGTTTTCTATATTCAGGTATTAACTAAAAGATGTCTTAGGAAAAATATAACCAAGTACAATCAAGTATAATCAACTCTGCATAAAAGAAGGTGAAATAATTAAAAATATATGGAAAAATTAAAAGAAAAATGTAGATCATATGTGCTAAAGTTCCAAAAAGAAATTGCAGGCATTTACTGCTGTTTGTTCTTTCAATAATATAACCCAGCTAGATGCTAAGATCAATATTGCATATTTGTACTGTTTGAATGTTAGAATGCCAGCAAATTTATAGTGCTGTTTCAAATTTTTCATAATGCCATATTTATTAATGTTCCTTACCCAAAATATACTGGTCAATGTTTGAAAATCTAGATGACTTGAACCCAAGATCAAGTTGAGCAGTTGAAGATAAGCTCAAACACATACTGATAGTATGAGTTTGCTCTCAGTATGTTGATGCTCTGTGTTTATGATTTTGTAACTTCCATTGTTGGTCTGCCCTTCATTAGCATAAGGGTTGAGTTTGGTTTGGAATTAATAAATTAATCATATAGATTATATCTGTAACTTTTTATTGGTAAAGTTTGGTCTTCTGTCTAATACAGTAATACTACTGTTAGTGTTTGTAGAATTTAGTTATCTTTTTCTTACCTTGTCAATTTTATTTCTTGATGTGTATTCAGTTTGTTTGTCTTTCTAGCAAACAAATCTGGTTTTGCGGCCTTGATCTTGTCAATTTTATATTTTATGTAAAAGCTTTGGCTTTTACCTTCTTATCTTGTCAATAATTAGCATTGTTTTAGTGCTTTTCTACAGTTAGAATTGCTTCCACATCTAATTGTTCTTTGTGATGCTTTTTCAACACTAATTCCTTTCCATACTGCATCATACAGGAAAAATTCAAGAATAGACCATGGCTTATAGAGGATGAGACTGGCCAGCACCAGTACCAAGGACATCTTGAAGGTTCTCAGTCAGCAACATATTACCTTTTAATGTTGCAAGGAAAGGAGTTTTTTGCTATTCCTGCCAGTTCATGGTAATGTTTAGATATTTCCATATGTTTATTTTCTGCAGTTGTACAATAGGATATACTTGGCCAACTAAAATTTTACAATGAATTTTATTTTCGGAGCAGGCACTTACCGCCTCATTTCTTCATATGGAGTATTCTTTGTCCTTCTTTGTTGGGATTAATGAATGGCCCTAACATGGTTGAACAGGTACAACTTTAATAAGGTTGCACAATATAAGCAGCTTACTTTGGAAGAAGCAGAAGAGAAAATAAGGAACAGGAAGAAAACTGCAGATGGTTATGAGAGATGGATGATGAAAGCTGCGAATAATGGGGCTGCTGCATTTGGCGAGGTAGAGAAATTTGTCGAGAAGGATACGGGTGGTGGTGGTGGTGGTGGTGGTGGAGGAGGAGGAGGAGGAGGAGGAGGAGGAGGAAGGGGACGTAAAAAATCAGGTGGTGATGATGATGAAGGTAATGTTTCTGACAGGGGGGAGGAAGATGAAGAAGAGGAGGCAGCTAGAAAGAGTAGGCTTGGGCTGAATAGAAGAGGGGGTGATGACGATGAAGAGGGTCCAGGAGGGGATTTCGATATGGATGATGATGATGTTGAGAAGGGTGAGCACAGTTCATCTCTTGCTCAATATCTATGTTTAATAGTAAGCATATTCTATTTTAGTTTTATAACTTGTGGTATGATATTATGTATCTGCTATAGATTATTGTCAATGAGTTGTATGGATCATTACTTGCAGGATTGCATGTTGCAGTGAGAGTTTCTGTAGGGCTGCATGTTGAGAAACTTTATCATATCATGGTTGCCATGAATATGTTTTGCCAACTTTGCAGCTCCATGTTGGACCTGCATGTTCTCTTTGCCTATAGAAGGCCATACATTATGTGGATTATTTTCTACGGTCTATGCCATCATCTTTATTGCATCTTTTATTTGCATGATCACCGAAAGGATCAGTGCTTAATTATTTGCATACATCATGTAGATTGTTTTCTAAGGTCTATGCCATCATCTTTAGTGCATCTTTTATTTGCATAATCACTGAAAGGATCACTGCTCAATTATTACATGTGGGAACGTTTTGCTTGAAAAGGTATGCATGGGTTTTGGTGCTGGTTGAGTTGATGTGAACTATATTTTTGGAAAAGATGCTTGGATGGGAAAGGATATATGTCTTTTTGAAAGTAGATTATCACAAGCCATATTTAGAAGTTGACTTTTCGATGAAAAAAATTTCAAATTTGTTAATATCATGCTGGGAAAACCTTGTCATGATGGAGGATAGAATATGCTGCATTCTTATACATCTTATACTTATGTTTTAGTTTACCTTTTCCCATGATGGAGCATAGGATATGCTGCATTCTGAAGCATCTTATGCTTCATTCTTTCAGTTTACCATTTTCCATCTTCCAAACTGAGTTTGAAAGTAGTGTTATTTTAAGATAATTAGACATTTGTGACTAAAAGATGATTGATAAGTCTTGTGAAACTTGGTTTCATTGCTTTAGGTGATGACTGGGAGCATGAAGAAATTTTCACTGATGATGATGAAGCTGTGGGAAATGATCCCGAGGAACGGGAAGATTTGGTCCCTGAAGCACCACCACCGCCTGAGATCAAGGTTTGCATTTTGCGATAGCATCTATAAAGTTATTCTAACTAAGTTTTCAGCTCTGAAACCCAAAATCAGCTCCCACAACACCCCCCCACCACACCACACCCCCCCCCCCCCCCCAAAAAAAAAAAGAAGAAGAAGAAGAAGAGAGGTTGATATGATGCACAATGGTATGGTTGGATTGCTAGTTATACACTAAAAATAATAATTATAACAAAATCTAGGATAGAATACAGTTCTAGTTGTAGAAAATGCGGTGGGAATGCTTGCTAGTTTATCTTTATAATGATGACTTTTTGGTCCCCATGTAAGTTGAACATATCCTAATAGATTAAGTTGTTTCCGTTCTCCCTTACATTATTGCTGATGGTAGGATAAGTTAGTTTGTGTTACAGGATTCTTTTTTGTTTTTTAAATTGTTTTTTTGCCCCCTTTCATTGTATGACTTACTCTCCATTTTGCAATTTGTGTCTATAAAGTTGAGTTGTTTTGAAGGCCAGCTTGAATTTACTAGCTTTGAATGATCATTATGGTTTTGGTTGCTCTCTGAAACTCTTCTCCAGCATAGATGTTGCATTTAATTGTTTAATGGAATAACTATATTGCATTTGTTTCTTATGAAATAGGCACTCCCTTCTTTAATTGCATTATACGAGTGGGATGGTTATTATACAATGAATTCTTGTTCTATGACTTGCAGAATGTGTATTTTGATTGTACGGAATACATTTCTATTTCCTCTCCATTCCTCCAAGAGTAAAAATAAATACCCAAAACTACTACTACTCTTCCTTGACCATACTAGATCTTGATTAAAACTATTGGCACAGAGGCGGTTTGCATTTATGAACAAGAGGATGCATTCATGAGCCAAGGTTGCAAACTAAGTGCAATCATTTGATTTGTGAATGAGGTTGCATCCAAGTGGTTCACTTTGTGAGATGAGAGTGCTCTAACTTGGTTGGTTGGCATGTTACGTGTGTGGCTGCTACAATGATGAGTATAATGTTCTAGCGGAGGTTAGGGTGTAATGAGTGGAGTCGAGTCCATTCAAGCTAACAGTGACTTGAAAAGACAAAGCTTGAGCTCTACTTTAATTTGATTAAGCTTAGAATTTTGAGCTTAAGTTTGACTCAAAGTGGTATTCAACTTGACTCTGTTAATCTCTCTCTTCAACATATAGAGTGAGAAAATCCTCTCTAAACCTTCCTACCTTTCCCCCCCTCCCCTTCTCTCTCTCTCTCTCTCCTACCCTTTCCCGTTTCCTTTCTTCCCTTTCGCCCTTCTTTGTTCGTTTGTTTCCCTTGCTAGCTTACCCGTTTCTTTGCTCTTAGGTTTTCTTTTTCGTTTCATTGTTAGCATCTTTTAGTTCAAGTTCTGTTTTTAGTGGTTTTTTAGAGTTTGATTTTGCATGAGGACTTTTGCCTAAAGGAAGAAAAAAGTTTTCTTTGGTGTTGCTGTGGCAACGACCATGGTGCCGAACTTAGTTGTGGCTCCGTCACAAAGTAAGAGGAACAAAAAGAAGGCTCCTCCTTTGTCCTTTGGTGGTACATCCGGTGCAAAGATTGGAGCAGTTCTTGGAAAGATAAGTGAGAAATCCAGGGTGTTTTGAAGGCTTGAGCAGTGTGCCCCTGAAAAGTCTTTAAATGTCCTTATTGAAAAGTCTACATCCAAAGCAAACAAGGTGTTAGAAAAACTAGTTGGAGGCTATGCTCAAGTTATCCAATAGAGTAAGGGTTAGAATTCCTAAGAGAAAAGGCAAATTGGAAACTTTCCTTCTTTGGAAGAAGGTCAAAGCTTCATGAGTGAATCCACTCTAAGAGCCATGACTAAAGTTGTTGACCACATTGAAAACTCGGCAGTCTAATGCAAAAAGTTGTTTGACACGAAGGATTTACCAGGCTCGTCTAAACCATGGTACTTCGTTTGTTGAACGTCTCTTTGGACTTTTACCCTTTAACGAAGCTTGGTGATCTCATTTGCGTGGAACCTTTACCCTTAGTTTCTAGCTTTGGCAAACTAATATGGAGGAATACTTTGGTGGGTTTTTTTCTCAATCTTGGACTTTCTTTCCTCTTTGTTCGAGAGATTGCAAGGAATTTTTGGAAGGACGAAGGGTTAGTGGAGGTTCTTAGAGATGGTTGTGGTTTCTTCTTTTTCAAGTTCAAAGATGAGCCATTTCTAACAAAGATTCTGGGATAATCTTGTTTGTTTGCCAACCAGCCTATCATTTTGCAAAGATGGTCTATTACAGCGTACTATAACAAAGTTATACCAAAAAAAACTCCCTATATGGATCAAAATGTAGGGTGTTGCTATGGAGTTCCTTTATAGAGAAGGCATTAGGTATGTAATGTAGCTAGTGCTTTAGGCTGGCCTTTAGAAGTAGACTTGGTGCTGGTGAGGAACGAACATATCAAGTATGTGCGTGTGTTGATGGAAATCATTGCTATTGCTAGTTTACCTCTCACTTTTACCGTAAGGAGATCGAATGGGAAGTTGGCCATGGTTGATGTCGAATACCAATACGTTCCCCCTTATTGCTCTATTTGTAAAATGTGTGGTCACAGTGCAAATCAACACGTAGTAGAGGAGTGTAGCGAACGTAAGGGAATCCAATAAGGATTGTACCTTGCTCTGAAGGTGGTGTTATAAGAGAAGCGCTTCAAGCAAGTGCCGTCAAGCCTATCACGCTTGGTAAAGCTAAGAATAAGCATATAGCTTTAGAGTGATCATACTTTGATAGCTCTTATGTAGATTCTCTTGAGTATGTTGGTGATTGCTCTAGTCCTCTTCCTCAAGGAGTAGACCTTACCCTCGATGAGTCAAGCGAAAAGGGTACAACTTTGGAAAATGTTTAAACAATGGTAGATTCTTCTGAATCTTTTGTTCTTAAAACTCGAGGCAATTCAATCCTTCGAAAACTCCTCATGGAATACAATGAAGAAAAGGAAGTCTAGGAAGAAGAAGAAAGACTCGGTTGGAGCTAACTCCAGCATTTCCTCCACATAGTTGGGCTTTTCACCTTTGGGTCCTTTTCATCTCTCCTCTCTTATTAATAAATGTTAGCAANCCCCCCCCCCCCCAAAAAAAAAAAGAAGAAGAAGAAGAAGAGAGGTTGATATGATGCACAATGGTATGGTTGGATTGCTAGTTATACACTAAAAATAATAATTATAACAAAATCTAGGATAGAATACAGTTCTAGTTGTAGAAAATGCGGTGGGAATGCTTGCTAGTTTATCTTTATAATGATGACTTTTTGGTCCCCATGTAAGTTGAACATATCCTAATAGATTAAGTTGTTTCCGTTCTCCCTTACATTATTGCTGATGGTAGGATAAGTTAGTTTGTGTTACAGGATTCTTTTTTGTTTTTTAAATTGTTTTTTTGCCCCCTTTCATTGTATGACTTACTCTCCATTTTGCAATTTGTGTCTATAAAGTTGAGTTGTTTTGAAGGCCAGCTTGAATTTACTAGCTTTGAATGATCATTATGGTTTTGGTTGCTCTCTGAAACTCTTCTCCAGCATAGATGTTGCATTTAATTGTTTAATGGAATAACTATATTGCATTTGTTTCTTATGAAATAGGCACTCCCTTCTTTAATTGCATTATACGAGTGGGATGGTTATTATACAATGAATTCTTGTTCTATGACTTGCAGAATGTGTATTTTGATTGTACGGAATACATTTCTATTTCCTCTCCATTCCTCCAAGAGTAAAAATAAATACCCAAAACTACTACTACTCTTCCTTGACCATACTAGATCTTGATTAAAACTATTGGCACAGAGGCGGTTTGCATTTATGAACAAGAGGATGCATTCATGAGCCAAGGTTGCAAACTAAGTGCAATCATTTGATTTGTGAATGAGGTTGCATCCAAGTGGTTCACTTTGTGAGATGAGAGTGCTCTAACTTGGTTGGTTGGCATGTTACGTGTGTGGCTGCTACAATGATGAGTATAATGTTCTAGCGGAGGTTAGGGTGTAATGAGTGGAGTCGAGTCCATTCAAGCTAACAGTGACTTGAAAAGACAAAGCTTGAGCTCTACTTTAATTTGATTAAGCTTAGAATTTTGAGCTTAAGTTTGACTCAAAGTGGTATTCAACTTGACTCTGTTAATCTCTCTCTTCAACATATAGAGTGAGAAAATCCTCTCTAAACCTTCCTACCTTTCCCCCCCTCCCCTTCTCTCTCTCTCTCTCTCCTACCCTTTCCCGTTTCCTTTCTTCCCTTTCGCCCTTCTTTGTTCGTTTGTTTCCCTTGCTAGCTTACCCGTTTCTTTGCTCTTAGGTTTTCTTTTTCGTTTCATTGTTAGCATCTTTTAGTTCAAGTTCTGTTTTTAGTGGTTTTTTAGAGTTTGATTTTGCATGAGGACTTTTGCCTAAAGGAAGAAAAAAGTTTTCTTTGGTGTTGCTGTGGCAACGACCATGGTGCCGAACTTAGTTGTGGCTCCGTCACAAAGTAAGAGGAACAAAAAGAAGGCTCCTCCTTTGTCCTTTGGTGGTACATCCGGTGCAAAGATTGGAGCAGTTCTTGGAAAGATAAGTGAGAAATCCAGGGTGTTTTGAAGGCTTGAGCAGTGTGCCCCTGAAAAGTCTTTAAATGTCCTTATTGAAAAGTCTACATCCAAAGCAAACAAGGTGTTAGAAAAACTAGTTGGAGGCTATGCTCAAGTTATCCAATAGAGTAAGGGTTAGAATTCCTAAGAGAAAAGGCAAATTGGAAACTTTCCTTCTTTGGAAGAAGGTCAAAGCTTCATGAGTGAATCCACTCTAAGAGCCATGACTAAAGTTGTTGACCACATTGAAAACTCGGCAGTCTAATGCAAAAAGTTGTTTGACACGAAGGATTTACCAGGCTCGTCTAAACCATGGTACTTCGTTTGTTGAACGTCTCTTTGGACTTTTACCCTTTAACGAAGCTTGGTGATCTCATTTGCGTGGAACCTTTACCCTTAGTTTCTAGCTTTGGCAAACTAATATGGAGGAATACTTTGGTGGGTTTTTTTCTCAATCTTGGACTTTCTTTCCTCTTTGTTCGAGAGATTGCAAGGAATTTTTGGAAGGACGAAGGGTTAGTGGAGGTTCTTAGAGATGGTTGTGGTTTCTTCTTTTTCAAGTTCAAAGATGAGCCATTTCTAACAAAGATTCTGGGATAATCTTGTTTGTTTGCCAACCAGCCTATCATTTTGCAAAGATGGTCTATTACAGCGTACTATAACAAAGTTATACCAAAAAAAACTCCCTATATGGATCAAAATGTAGGGTGTTGCTATGGAGTTCCTTTATAGAGAAGGCATTAGGTATGTAATGTAGCTAGTGCTTTAGGCTGGCCTTTAGAAGTAGACTTGGTGCTGGTGAGGAACGAACATATCAAGTATGTGCGTGTGTTGATGGAAATCATTGCTATTGCTAGTTTACCTCTCACTTTTACCGTAAGGAGATCGAATGGGAAGTTGGCCATGGTTGATGTCGAATACCAATACGTTCCCCCTTATTGCTCTATTTGTAAAATGTGTGGTCACAGTGCAAATCAACACGTAGTAGAGGAGTGTAGCGAACGTAAGGGAATCCAATAAGGATTGTACCTTGCTCTGAAGGTGGTGTTATAAGAGAAGCGCTTCAAGCAAGTGCCGTCAAGCCTATCACGCTTGGTAAAGCTAAGAATAAGCATATAGCTTTAGAGTGATCATACTTTGATAGCTCTTATGTAGATTCTCTTGAGTATGTTGGTGATTGCTCTAGTCCTCTTCCTCAAGGAGTAGACCTTACCCTCGATGAGTCAAGCGAAAAGGGTACAACTTTGGAAAATGTTTAAACAATGGTAGATTCTTCTGAATCTTTTGTTCTTAAAACTCGAGGCAATTCAATCCTTCGAAAACTCCTCATGGAATACAATGAAGAAAAGGAAGTCTAGGAAGAAGAAGAAAGACTCGGTTGGAGCTAACTCCAGCATTTCCTCCACATAGTTGGGCTTTTCACCTTTGGGTCCTTTTCATCTCTCCTCTCTTATTAATAAATGTTAGCAATTTGGAACGTGAGAGGGCTCATGATCCCCAAAAAGCTAGGATGGTGAGATGTTTTTGTAAAGAAAATCATCTTTCCTTATTGGGTTTGGTTGAAACAAACGTCAAAGCAAATAAAGCTCCTATGACATGGTTTAGAATTCTTTCTTGTTGGAACTTGGAATTCCATTGAAACGGTCAGGTTTGGGTTGCTTAGAATTCATCACAATAGCAAGTAAACATTATTTTTGTTGATAGACAGTACATACATTGTCGTTGCTAGCGGAATGGTGAAGATGTTTGGTTCTGGTTTACTTGCATTTATGGTGTGAATTCAGAATCAGAAAGGTTGGCCTTATGGTCTCAACTGTTGCAAATCAATGCTTCTATTAAGGGCTCTTGGTTATTTGTGGGAGATTTCAATGAATGTCGAAGCATTGAGGAGAAGTTAGGGGGTAATGAGTTCTTTACTACTTGAATGGCCTAATTTAACAATTTTTGTTTAGAGGCAGAGGTTGAGGAAGTTAGAACCAACGACCCTCTCCACACTTGGTCTAACAAGTGTGCCTCTAACCTTTTCATGTGAAGGTTGGACAGATTTTTGGTTAATATTGAGTAGATGCAATCTTTTTCTAGGTTTGAAATATTGGTTGGACCTTCGGGAGTTTTAGACCACAGTCTACTCATTATGAATCTAAATCTTGGTTTGTATACAAGGAATGCACCGTTTAAATTTTTTGATTTTTGGAGCAAGGATCTAGAGTTTCTTCCCATTGTGGAAAGGACTTAGAGAAAGAGAGTTGTGGGTACTCCTATGTTTAGAGTATTGTCTAAACTAAAGTTGTTAAAAAAGGAGCTGTAAGACCTCAATAAAAAGCAATTATCGGATCTATCAAAAGAGGGTCACCTTAGCATGAAAATCTTTGGAGAATATTCAAATGCCTAACCGTTTTGACCCACTTATTATAGATTGGGAGTTGGAAAAGAAGTTCAAAGAGCTCTACTACATTTTAATTGTGGAGGAGTCTTTTTTGAGACGAAAATCAAGACAAACGTGTTTGAAGTTGGGGGATAGGAATTCCTCCTTTTTCTTCCAATCTTTGAAGCAAAAATTCACTAGAGACAGCATTCATTCTATCACCCTTGAGGATGGGTCTAGGACTTCGGACAAGAAAGGAGTTTAAGAAACAGCTATTACTTATTTTGAGAACCTCTTCAATGTACCCTCTTCTCAATCTCTTGAGTTGGATGACATTTAATCCTTTGTTGAACAAAGAGTTGCAGTAGAAGAGTCTATGTGGTCTCTAGCAAAAGATAAAGCTCAAGGGTCGAATGGCTATAGTGCAAATTTCTTTAGGATAACTTAGCAAATTGTTGAAGGAGTGAGCTAGCTTGGCCATTAAGGATTTCTTTGCCTTAGGGAAGCTCTTGAGGTCCATCAATTCCACCTATTTTGCACTTGTCCCTAAGGTTAGCACTCCAGCATCTTTTGTGGATTTCAGGCCTATATTATGTTATAATACCCTCTATAAATGCATTTCTAAAATTGTCGCTATTGGCATTCAAAGTATCTTACCAAGGCTTGTAGGGCGAGAGCAAACTGCTTTCATCAAGGGTAGGAGAATAGTTGATAATATCCTTGTGGCCTAAGAGCTTATGCAGGGGTATCATAAAGGAACTTATGAAGCAAGATGTGCTATGAAGATTGATATTATAAAGGCTTACGACCATGTTAATTAGAATTTTTTAGAGTAACTCCTCGTAGCTCTAAATTTCCCCTCTATTTTCACTTGTCGGATCATGGAATGTATAACCACCCTCAAGTTCTCCTTTAGCTTACGTGGTGAGTTAGTGGGTTTCTTTACAAGTTCTCATGGATTAAGGCAAGGGGATGCAATTTCTCTTTACATTTTCCTTTTTTTTTTTGGTCATGGAAGTATTGTTTAGCCTTCTTTAAGAGATTGAGCTCTAACCAAGCTTTCAAGCACCATTAGCGTTGCGAGAAAGTAAAGCTCAACCATCTATGTTTTGCCAATGACCACCTTATTTCTGCTAGAGGAGATGCTGCATCGACTACCCTCATTAAAGAGTGCTTTAGCAAGTTCTTTTCTCTCTTAAGTCTCAAAGGGAGCCCCTCAAAAAGTGAGGTTTTCTATAGTGGGGTTAATGACTTGGCTAAGGAACAACTTTCTGCCTTCATCGACTTTAATGAAGGAGAGCTGCCTATCAAGTGCTTCGGTGTTCCTCTCATCTCCTCCCGGCTTTCTAGAGATCATTGCTGTATCCTTATGGAGAGATTTGCCTCCAGAATTAACAGTTGGACCACCAAGCATTTATCCTTTGCTAGACGTATTTTCATAAGGAGTGGTCTTTTCCTAATTTGTATTCTCTTCAAGAGCATTCTAAAGGAGCTTAAAGGTAAGATGTGTAGATTTCTTTGGAATGGATCTGACGAAGCAAAAGCCAAAGCCAAAGTTTTATGGGAAGATATTTGTTTTCCTAAGGAGGAAGGTGGTCTAAGCATCAAGGGTATTACCTTGTGGAATAAAGTAGCGCAATTGAAGTATGCATGGCACTTATGTGTAGATAAGGATAGCCTATGGCCAAATTAGGTGAGGAGTGAGATTCTAAAAGAAAGGAATTTTTGGATGATTCCAAATCCTTTGCAAGGTTCATGGTCATGGCGTAAGATCTTACAAGCAAGGAGTTGGGTACGACCTTTGTTTGCTTGGAAAATCGGTGATGGAAGTAATATTTCCATTTGATATGATCTATGGCATCCAAATGGACTAATTGCTAATTGGATAGGTGAAAGGATTAATTATTCAATGAATTATGACAAAGATGCGAGGCGTAGTGATATCATTGATGGAAATGATTGGTCATATCTAGTTTGAACAGTATGGGACTTTACTAGAGCTAGTCTCCCTCGAAGCATTACACCTTAGTCGGAAGATATGGACTCGTTTGTGTGGTTAGCAAAGCCAACAAAGGGATTTTCCATTAGATTTGCATGTGATCTTCTGAGGTTGAAGTGACAAAATTCTTCTTACCACAAAATCAGTTAGAATAAAACCAACATACCATGCCACTCTTTCATTTTGTCGTTGGCTTTAAAAGAGATACTCCTAACTCAAGATAAATTGTTACAATGGGGGATCATTAACAGCAACTGTTGTTATCTATGCGCTAGCGAAGAGGAAGACCACAAGCATATTTTCATATCGTCTATTGCTAGCATTGTTGTCATTCATCTTTACTTCCTCAATTTCCTTGTTTGTGGACTGGTTTAAGAGGCTAGGATCTGCTAAATGGAGGAAGATTCCATCAGTATTGGTCTATCATGTTTGGAAAGAAAGAAATTCTAGACGAATGGGAGTTCAACCAATTTCAACTTGATCTCTAGCTAGAGTCATTTTTGTCTTATTTTGATGTATAGAAACATATGTGCTTCCTTGAGTTTCCAAGTTTATCATCCACAAAGCCTTTTCTTTTGTAGTTTGTGGATTGTAAAGTTGGCTCTTTTTGTACATCCTATTACTGACCTTACCCAAAAAAAAATCTTGACTCAATTAAGCTCATGAAGCATCTCTCTCTTTTTTTTGTTTTCTTTTTCTTGTTGCTGTGTTGGGTGTTTTTGGGCTGGGGGGTGGTGTGTGTGTAGGTGGGTATTTGGGGAGGGGAAATAGACAAATATTTTTCTTCTAGCTAAAAGAGTATTGATGTTGACTTGAACAAAATGACGTCCATTTAGGCTTGTACATTCCTCTTGTGGGTAGGATTGTTTTATTTACTTTCCTAGCTGGAGGGTTGTAAAGAGCTGGGTTTGAAGTGCACAACAAAGGTTTGATAGAATTTATAGAGAAAATAAGGGTGTATTAGATGCTGAAGTCTTTTTCCTTGTTCTACTTTCATAGATTGGCTAGTTTATCCCCCCCCCAGATCACATTCTACCAACCAGCCAACTGTATCATAAGTGAATCTGACATTTCACCCAAAAACCATGTCATTAGTGCTATCTGTGTTGTTGGATTCATACCATATTATCCATTTCGAAGTTTTCATTTACTTTTCACCTCAGATAATATGGATATTTGTCAATATAACCTAAATGTTTTCAAGGATGATGATGATGAGGATGAAGCTAATGAAGAGGAAGGAGGATTGAGCAAATCTGGAAAAGAGCTGAAAAAATTGTTAGGACGAGCTGCTGGTCTCAATGAGTCGGATGCTGATGAAGATGATGATGATGAAGATGTAAGATTTTACAGTAATTTGCAATTCTAGATTGTATCTTTGCCTGCTCTACTAGCATAAATTCAAAATAGTGCTCAGAAGGCTTCAGAGTGGAGTTTAGATCTATGCTTTTGAGACTGCTTTGGAAGAAATGCAACTGGTCTTGTTTGTGCAAGTTAACAATGCAATGGACTGACTTCCACTGTTCTTTCTACATAATCTTAGCTGATGAATAACTTGCATGCTTGTCCAGGTGGAAGATGAGGCTGGGTTATCTTCTGTGTTGGCCCCTAAGAAGGAGGCTCTCAAAGAGGAGCCTGTAGAAGAGAGTCCTTCAAAACCTGCACCCCCTGCATCTGTGAAGGGAACTCCACCCACTTCTAAGTCGGCAAAGGGAAAAAGGAAGTTAAATGGAGATGATGCTAAAGCATCAAGTGTTGCACCTCCAAAGAAGGTGAAGACTGAAACTGTATGTCCCGTTCTTGGACTAGTTTAATTCATTGTGAAGGTGCATTAGTTGATGATTTTTATGAATAATTGAGTTTCAATATGATTTGATTTGGCTTTGAAATATATCAGGAGGCAAAAGTTTCTGTCAAAGAGGAAAGCACACCGTCATTGAAAAACAATGCTCCTTCAAAAGTTACACCATCAGAATCAAAAGGAGCCTCAACTTCTTCCACTGGACCCGTTAGTGAAGAAGAAATTAGGGCTTTTTTATTGCAAAAAGCACCTGTTACCACACAGGATCTTGTGGCTAAATTTAAAGCAAGACTTAAAAGCCCTGAGGTATATACTTGCTGCTCCTTGTCCTGTTTCTGGGTTTACACTCCATTTCGATGGGTAGAAATATGTGGAAATCAAAGGAAATGGAAGGAAAATATGTGTTTGGATAATTTAAAAAGAGGTGGAATGGGATGAATCTGGTAGAAATGGGTAGAAACAGGTAGAAACAATTTCACCCAAGACCCTTTTTACCTTCTCTCCAAATTTGGGGAGAGAGCTATGAAATGGATGGAAACATATGATGAAGTCACAAAAATGCCTTAAATGTTCTATTTCTTTGATAAGTCGTAATGAGTTAAAAGATGATTTAGTTGAGTTAATGAAAATATATCCACTAATTTTCTTCCATTTTCACTTTTTATATTCAAACAAGACTAGAAGTTCCATTTCCTTTGATTTCTTTTCTTTTCTTTTTCACAGCTTTCCTTGGATTTCTACTTTATCTAAAGTTGCCAACATAGTGTTAGTTTGTAGCATACGTTGTTATTCATGGCATCTAGGAACAATGTTACTGAATTTTGGAGAATCTAGAGTAAATACATCAGCCAGAGCATATGAGATGATATGTGGAAGATCCATGTAGATCATGGGTCCTTAACTGTGTCCTCATGAAGTATAGTATATTTTTTTTTCTTTTTCTTTTTGTTGTTTTTAAATCTTGTTTATATATTTATTTATTTTTGTTTTGTGCATCAACTCAAAAATAATACAGATCATATTGCTTTAAGCATTTCCTTGGATTTCTTTGCCGAGTAATATTTAACTTTGAATGCAGGACAAGAGTGCTTTCGCTGATATACTGAGGAGGATTTCCAAGATTCAGAAGACTAATGGATCCAATTATGTTGTCCTAAGAGAGAAATAATGTTCAAAAGATTTTTCAGTGTGTGAATGCTAGGCGAGAATCAAATCATACTACTAATTGTTAGCTGGCAAATTGTAAGTACGAACAGGGTAGACCGGATGGAAATTGTACATTTTTTTTTTCCTTGTACGTAATATGCGGTCATCTCCAGCATGGTCTGTTTGAGTAGTGATTAAAACACCTGTTGATATGTCAACGATGCATAATGCAGGGAAAATATTGTTGCCTTGGTTTAATGTAGTGAATAATGGTGATTTTATGGAAGAGTTAGCTATGCCTTGTTCCTCGAGATATGGAAACGCGGCTTATCTAGGTAAGAGTATGAGAATGTAGAGTTAAAAGAGCTCTTCGTCCTGAAAAAGTGACACTGAAGCTAGGAGGCATTTTTACTCTCATCTCAAGTGTTATTGGCAGACTGAACCTTCCTTTAGTTCTAACTTGTTAATTCATCATGAAATGAAATAAGCTCTTACTGTATATGTTATGAATGGAATCTTAATCCAGTTAGCATTTACTTTGAAAATTCGTCTCCCAGCTATTTTCAGTCGATGGTATGGTTTATTAGGGCTGTCAATTTTATATTTTCAACAAAAGTTTTACACGCATTGTTGGAGCTATCTGCATTGCTCGTTGGGTTGGATAGACGGTAAACTCCGATTGCCACCAGTTAGGGCGTAATCAAGTGAGAGTCAAATCATTACATTATCGATCTCGATCTAAATAAATTTAAATTTACTTATATATAAATAAATAGAAATGTTACCACGAATATCTTGCGGAAGGCATGGGAAGACTTAGATGACGTAAACTTTCTCCTGGTGGGACTAAATAGGTACCTTGTTTATTTTGAATGATTGGATATGATGGGAAGGGTTTTGTGTGATGGTCCTTGGAGTGATCTAGGACATGCTTTTGTTAATAATTGGGATGAATATCTTAATATTGATGAAGTTGATCTCAATTCAGCAGTATTTTGGGTACAAATTCACGGTTTGAAGTTGGATCAAAAAACGAACAATAATGTCAGGATCACTGGGGCTTCTTTGGGTGAATTAGTGGACCTCAAATCGGTAGCTAGGGCTAATGGGATTAAAAGAACCTTTCTAAGGGTTAGGGTTAAAATTCATTGCCTAAACCTTTGAGGAAGGAGATGATGGTTAATAGAGGTAAGGGTGATTGCTATACTATCATATGGCTAAGGGTTGTTCAGTGAATAGTGGATTGAGTAGCAACTATGGTCCATGTTTGAGAGACTCACCAATTAAAGATGGCTTTTGGGCTGGAAACATAGAGTAGAATGGAGAAAAGGATTCTTAGAGGAAATTTGATTCTAGTAACAATATTGATGATTCTACTACTTTTGGAAAACTTGATGTCACAAAGAACCTATTAGCAAGCTTTTCACAAGGAATACCTAAATTAACACAAGACTTAAACTAGCAATGAACAACCAGAGTCCCATTCAACAAGTAGTTAATACAATAAAACCAACACCACAAAATAAACAAGTAACACAAATCAAATCTTGTTCACATCCTGGCTTACCTCATGTCAAACCAAAGGACAATTAAATATTTACTATGTAGAATTCCTACTAGACAAGGAAGATGTGTGCTCTCAGTGCAAGCCTTAGTGACAAAAAAAAAAAAGAAAAAGAAAAAGAATCAATTGTCCCCTCCCTTGTTGTGTCAACATTAAGTGAGATAAGAATCAAAAGAGGAAAAGAAGAAGAGAATCTTTCACTACAGAAGAAATTATGTTTTGATTCAAATGTACCAGAGGTGAATGAGAGTGTTTAAATCAAGTACCATGAAGGTGGCTATAGATCTAAGGGAGCGACAAGGAAAAATAAGAAAAAAGTGTCTAAGAAGTTGGTAGAGAATAAAAATTAGTCAAATGTAGAGCTCTTTGAAGTTCCAATCAAAGAAGGTGAAATTTCAGAAATAAAAGGCGGTGGTGGTTGGCCTTCAATAGCTACAAAGGAATCATGATGCTTTTATTGTGGAATTGTCAGTACTTGAGGCCTTCCTTGACAATTCAACATTTCAAAGGCCTTATTCAAAATAATAAACCAAGCTTGGTGTTTCTTATGGAAACTAAAAAAAAAAAAAAAAAGTTCTATAATGCTTTTTATGTTGATCTATGTAGTCTTGCATGTGGTCTTATCCTATGATAGACAAGAGATACTAATGTGGAGATTTTAGAGGCATCCCCAAACTTACTATTCACTAGAGTGAAATGATTAGGGAGTGAAGCAGTTTATATCTATTGGGTGTATTTATCCATTGATTTTAACTAGAAAAAAATGTTATGGAGAAATATTGAGAAAATTTTAGGTGTATTAAATGGAGCTTTAATGTGTGTGGGGGATTTCAATGAGTAGATCATGAGAAATAGGATGGAAGACCTAGGTATAGAAGAAAAATTAAGGGTTCTCATGAAATGATGGCTAATGCTCAATTGATTGATGCAGGTTTTAAAGGGCATCAATTCACTTTGTTTAATAAATAGCTTGATGGCATTTTGATTAATTGGCACTAAAGATCAAGGATAAATTGGTTGAATTATGGTGATCAAAACATAATATTTTTTCATCAAACCATAATGAATAGAAGAAGGAAAAACACCATTGGAAGAATTAAAAATTTGTAAGATGAAGAGCATGTAGGGGCGGCGTTTGTGAATTTTTATCAGGATTTGTTTAGAAATGAACCTAAGTGTGATTTTGATAATATCTTGGAATGGATAAATCCAATTTTCACTGATGTTGATAATGAGATGCTTTGTAATGTTGTAACACCAGAGGAAGTAAAAAATGTTGTTTTTCAAATGAGATCTCTAAAAGCTCCTGGGCTAGATGGATTTCCAGGAGTGTTCTATCAATACTATTAGGATATAATTAGAAGTTCCATTGTGAAAGTAGTCCAGTCCTTTTTCTTTTTAGGTACGTTCCCTTCCTTTCTTAAAGCTACAAATCTAGTTTTCATATAAAAAATTCCTAATCTTGAATTAATTTCTCATTTTAGACCCATTAGTCTTTATAATTTTCTATATAAAATCATCTCCAAAATAACTGTGAATAGGCTTAAACCTTTTTTAAGTGGATTTATTTCAAAACACCAGAGTGCTTTTATTTCAAGAAGGTCAATTCGTGATAATATTCTTATTGCTCATGAGTTGTTTCATTTTCTAAAGAATTAGAAGAAAGGAAAGGAGTTTATTTGTGCTCTCAAATTGGGCATGAATAAGGTGTATGATCACGTAGAATGTGACTTTTTGGAAAAAGTATTGATAAAACTAGAAATGGATGGAAAGTGTGTTGGATGGATCATGTCCTGGGTTAAAACTATTGAATATAACATCATGGTTAATGGAAAGAGTATAGGACAAGTTAAGCTTAAGATAAGACTTCGACAAGGATACTTGCTTTTGCCTTATTTTATTATTATACGGATGTTTTATCTCAAAAGTTGAACCTTTTAGTTCAATCAAGATTGCTTCAAGGAATTAGACCTAAAAAAAATTATCTTACAATCACTTATCTCTTATTTATAGATGACTCACTATTTTTTGTAAATGTTGTAGAATACAACTTGAGGATGCTAAAGGACACTTTGGTTGAATACTGTACAGTTATGGGACAACTAATAAATGTTGATAAATTTTGTTTGCTTTTCATTTGGAATACACCAAAACATCTTAAAGGATTACTTCCAGAGTTGTTGGAAATAAAAGAAATTGGTGACTTGGGGAAATATTTGGGCCTCCCAACAATTTGGGGAAGATCTCAGACAGATGCATTGAAGTTTGTTAGGGATAAAGTGGAACACAAACTGTAGGGTTAGAAGAAAAGACTTTTAAGTTCAACAAGCAATGAAACGCTAATAAAAGCAGTGGCTTTTGCTATAATAACCTATTTAATGGGTTGCTTTCACTTTCTAAAGAGATGGTGTAATAGAGTGAACAACTTGATTGCCAAATTTTGGTGGATTTAAAGAAATGATGAAGGCATAATCCATTGGGTTAATTGAAAAAAACTAATAAGGCTTAAAGATAAAGGGGGCGTGAGAATGAAAGATCTTCAAATGTTTAATCAAGCCCTTCTCACTAAACTGGTTTGGAGAGTACAGTCCAATTAGGGTGTACTATGGGTGAGATTACTAAAGGGAATGTTTTTTTTTTTTTTTTTTTTTTGGTAAGTAAAATAAATCATTAATATAAGGAGAATTGTACAAAGCCACAAAGGGTAGGGTTATAAACAAAAAGCTTCAAAAGACAAAACGAAACTAGAAACAACCACTCCTATATGGAACACTGGAGATATACATAAGAAAGGATTTGTCTGATTAGAAAAGACGGTTGAGGAACGGTAGAACCTAAGTGAACATGATTCCGAGAATGCCAATGCAGTAAACAGTGGTTGAAAAGGTTACTCTCTAAGAGATAATAATTAGAGAGGAAGAAGATGCCGAAGTTAAGAGACCTTGTGTAGCTCCTTGCTAAGAATGGTAGATTGTGGGATAGCCAATACCTTCCAAGACTTTGGTCCACACAAGAGAAGAAAATGGATAGTTGAAAAATAGATGACGATGATCTTCTAAATTGCCAACACAAAAGAAACACTTTGCTGCGAACCCTAAGCCAACAACTTATCCGAAGTACAAAGCTTTCCTTGCCACGCGAGCCAAAGTATAAATGAATGCCCAAGGATGGATTTTTTACACTGGACTACTCTTTCTCAAGAGACAGGCTGGCTACAAGGAGCAAAAGCTTTGTATGCACTCTTGATTGAGAACAAACCCTTGGAAGAGGGAGCCTAGGTAAGAGTGTTAGCATAATTAGGGATTGGCATAATGTGAGAAGGAATAGATAGAGAATCCTATACGAAGCTATTGGGCAAACACCAATGGTCATCATTTATAATAGAGCATAGTCAGGCATTTAAAGGGAGGCCTGAACTTGCTATTTCTTTAGCTGAAAAGGAGACGTCAAGCGGCCCATTTGGAAGCCAATAATTAGACTATAAGGAGATATCGAGCCCACTCCCAACCTTCCATATGAAGAATTGTCTAACTTTTGGTTGTAGTTTGAGAAGCTTCTTCTAATTCTAGGAGCACACCAAAGGGACACGAGCTATCCACAAATTGTTTCCTTTAAGGAGATATGTATAGGCCCATTCCAACCATATGCTAGGTTGATCTTCCTTACATAAATTCCATAAGTGCTTGATTTGTGCAGATGTGCTCCAAGAGACATGATTAGGGATTCTGAGACCTCCTTCTTTCTTTAGAGTACAAACCTTTGCCCATCTAACTTTGGCTTTAGAGAAAATGTTGGGTCTTCTACTCCATAAAAAATTCCTAAGTATTCCTTCCACTCTTCTAATAAGGTATTTGGGTAGGATAAACATTGATGCCTAGAAAACTTGCATAGAGAACAAGACAGAATTTATGAGTTGCAATCTCCTCACATAAGATAGAAATTTGGAAGTCCATGAAGAAATCCTAGCCAAAATTCTTTCAATTAAGCTCTCACAATCAACTTTCTTCAACTTTGAGCTAGCAAGAGGAACCCTAAGGTAGCGGATAGGCAGCTAGCTTCCTCTGAACTCAAGAATGCTAAGGAAGCTTTCCTTAGTAAGGTGGTCAACATTATAACAAAACAAGAAGCTCTTAGAGGAATTTACTTGGAGACTTGATAGAACTTTGAAATTGTCAAAAGTTTGTTTAATCTGGGTTATAGCATTATGATCACCCCTGCAAAATACCAAAAGATCATCAGCAAAGCAAAGATAGGTTAGCTTCTCTTCCTTACATCACCAGTGGTAGGAGAAGGAAGACATAGAAGGCAACTTCCGAAGCATAGAGGACAAGATTTCCATGCCTAAGACAAACAAATAAGAAGAGAGTAAGTCTCTTTGTCTCAAAACCCTAGAATTAGGGGAAAACCCCGCCAATTCTCCATTGATATTTAATGAAAATTGAGTTGTAGAGAAGCATTATTTCAAAAGGAGCCTGAAATGCGATGGAAATCTTGTACACCTGAAGACTTCCTTTAAGAACTTCTAATTCAACATATATTAAGCTTTCATGATGTCTACCTTTAAGGCACATCTAGGGTTACCCTTGTTAAGATGGTACCCATGCATGAGCTTTTGTGTAATAAAGATATTATTTGTGATTCTCCTACTAGGGACAAACGTCGATTGTTCTCTACTAACTAGATATAGAATAACATTTTTGATTCTTAAGGCCAACAGCTTAGAGGTTGTCATGCCCTGAAGCGGTAGAGTCGTAACAGTTCCCTTGTGTAAACCATTCTAAGATAGAAGTTAGCCTTACAATTGCTATCCTAGACCTGATCTACACAAGGCGTCCACGACTAACCCGCTTTGAAGTAAATAGTTTGTAATTTAAATAAATCATTTACCTAAGAAAGTGAGGAAATATATATATACACTATAATTTAGTTATTACAGTTATTGTTTACAATATTTCTCCATAATATATTTCCTAGTTATTACATTATTCAGAAATGAAAAATTCTAAAGTAAAAGCTTAAACTTTAAAAATATGTGTTTATTTTTCAAATGTTTTTCCTCACTCCTCAGAATCCAGCAATTGTTAGGTTCAAAGTAATTGTTTGCTGCTTCTTAGCCAGCACCTACACGACGTTTATAGGGATGTGAGCAACTACAGCTCAGTAAGTTAGGATGAAGGACTTAAAACTATACCATAAACATAACAAGGTTATCAACCAACTTATTAAGTGCAATGTATGTTCAAGCAAATGCCATCGCACGACGTTGTTTGGGCTGTCGTGAGATTAAAGAAATTGCACCCGCTCTAATTCAGGTTAAGGAGTTGCCGTTAATGCAACAGCTCACAACCAAACCTAAGTTTGTGTAATGGAGACCTTACTCCTCCCGCGACTACCTTCGAACCATTGACTTCACCATCACCGCGACCTTCTCACCTGTCACTTAGTTCGACTGAGGATGAAGAAGGGACCATTTTCAATCCTGCGCTATCCCTTTTGAAGGGGTCGGTATTTGGCCGGAGAATCCTAGATTTCCCTTAATGGGTTGCTATATAGGTTCGATTATGATTACAAGTCATATATTTGATTAGATCCAGTTTAGGGTGATCATTCATTTCATACAAATCATATAATACATGCCAGAATAACAAACATAATCATAACATCACTCGTAATCAAGCACATGCACACAACCAACTATCTAATAAGCACAACCAAGCATAATCTTAAGCCTCCAAAATAAAGCATCGTATTAATCCCAATTTACCTCAACTCTTCGCTTACTCACTCAAGATCCAACTTGCTTAGGCCATCGCCGATCATCCCTATAACACAAACGTGGTTTCAATTTTTCATATAATTATTATAGGTTCATTTTATCTTATAACGCATATTGTTATGTTTTGTTTAGAGTTTAATATGCCTAATTATCTAGGTCTTAAGTTTTTTACAATTATTCTAGGTTTGGGGTTAGGCTCGGGTTCAGTTTCCGTATCGATTTCTAAATTAGGTTTTAGTTCGATTTTTAAGTATTGTTTTATACTCGAACTCTAGAAATTCGTTTCAACTCATAATGTGAAATTAATCATATTACTTCTTGATCTCCTAAATACCATCATTACCCCTAGTCAGTATTTTATTTTACCCGGTACACTTAAATCCTTATTAGTATACCGAATTTACTCATAATGTAAGAAATTATTACATTTTTCATATAATTACATAAATTTAAGTTTCCTATCAGATTTATTGTATATTTTTATTATTATCATCATAATATCAATTTTTATTATAATATTTTATATTTATTATATTTCTAATATTTTTGTATTATGTACTATTATTTATTATGTATATAATACACATCTAATATTTTTATCACTCTAATTATTATCTCCCAACATCAATTATCATTTCAAAATGTCTAAATTCATCCTAAATCAGATTTTACATCTAATTTTCCTAATTTACAAAATTAACTTAAAATTTACTATTTTTTCATATTACTCATTTACTACATAATTAACCTAATAATTACATCTAATACTCTAAATGCTATAAGTATCATACTCCATTAGATTTCAACATCCTAAAACATATACTTATTCACTAAATCAGTAATTAACCATTTAATTACTTTATTAACCCTAGATTACTTATTTTATGCCTCATTTTAAGGCCTAAAAGTTATCTAAAAATTTCAAAAATTAATTTTTGAAAACGGGCTTCATAGCACTGTTCTATATCATCTAAGTAGTCTACACAAAAATTTTGGGTTCAAAACTATACTCCTAAGGTAATTTATTTCTAAATCGGAATATGCTCAATTTTGCATGATTTCTTAAGGACCCTATATCACGAGACATATTTTCATCAAAATAATATTTTTCCTAAAAAATTCATACAAAAATATTCCATAATAACAAAATTCATAATTTTCTAAGAATATTTACTATTTTTTACAAAATTACACAAAATCCGGCTGGAAATCGGACTCACCAGTTTGGGTGGCTTCGGCCACCGCCGGTTGTCGTGGCCTTGTTGGTCGGTCTGGGCGCTGCCACCACCGTGTAGTGGTGGTGGCCGTCCACTCCCAGGTGCTCATCTAGTGTGGGTTTCCTTTTAAGGCCATAATTGCATTGTTTTTCCTATTTTTTTTAACCTTAATTTTTCTTTCAATTTCACCTCTCTCTATTTTTCTCACTCTCTAAACTGCCCAAATGAGCTCTGTGATTTTTTTCCCTATTTATAGAGCTTTGTGGTAATTAATGTGCATTAAATTGGATAAGACATTCCCTAAATTCCTTAATTTTGGGCTTTTGTGTTGCATTAATTTAATTGGTAATTTTTTTTTTATTTTCCCCAGCTGCCACGACCCAATTCTAGATCATTCCTTATTTTTTTTATTTTTCTTTATTTTTCCTTAATTAATTATGAATTTTCTTTAATTATTTAGTATTATTTTAGCACATTTTGCGTATTTTAAGTAATTATGCGTATTTCTACCTACATGTAAATTCATATATAGTACAAATAAATATTCCTAAATATTATTTATGTTATTTTATGATTTTTAGTATATATATAATTTATCTTTAGCAATTCGTTAATTATTGGAATGCATTTTACGTATTTTATGCATTTTCGATAAATAACGAGTTATATACTTAAAATTTGGAATTTTTATAGCCTTTTATTTTATTGCTTATTTTCTTAAATTCAAACTTGCGGGATCATTTTTACTAATATTTCTGGCTTTACTTAAAATTTAAGTTTGATCGGATCTTTCAGCCGATCGAAACCTTGAGTAATTGGTTGTGGGGCTTATAGAGGTCACCTTGTATATCACATTACAACACGAGATAGGTCGAAATCTCTAAGACTAGTAGGATTATCTCCTTTAGGAACCAAGGATATAATAGTATTATTTATCTCCTTGAGAATCTTTCCAGAAGTAAAAAATTCCTTCACTGCATCTATCATGTCCATTCTAATGATGTTCCAAGAGCTTTTATAAAATTTAGCTAAGAAACCATCAAGGCCAGGAGCTTTGCCACTAGGTTGAGATAAGAAAGCTCGTTGAATCTCCTCTGAAGAGAAGGGGGCCTTAAGATAATTAATCTGGTCCTCATGCAGCCTCTAAGTAACTAGATCATCTATCAAAGCTAGCTATTAGATGTATCGGTGATTGTCATAAAACAAATTAGAGAAGTACCTAATCGCCTCCTCCTTTACCATATCATCACCGATAGCCTCAATGCCATCCTCCTTCACAAGAGAACGAATAGAATTACGATTGTCTTCTATTTAATGCCTTATGGAAGTAAGAAGTATTCTTATCCTCCAATTTTAGCCATGACACTTTAGATTTTTGCTTGTAAAAACTTTCTTCAGTCACTTTATACATGTAATACTTGGAATATGCTACCTATTCTTGAGCTATAAGAGAAGTATCACCTTGAGCAATTAGTGCTTGAATAGAGATTAAGGAATTCCGTACCTCTTCAACCCTACCTTGAATATTAGAAAAATGCTTATAGTTGAATCTTTTTAATTCATGTTTCAGCAATTTCAACTTGGACACCACTTGAAAAGTCTTTGAGCCTAACACTTGTCTCTCTTAGACATCCTCTACCAAAACTAGGAAACCTTCGTGTTCACACCATAAGTCAAAAAATTTAAAAGGCACAGATCTAGAACTTCACTTCTAAGTCTAATCCTACTATTGCCAGGAAGTGATTCGACATTAAAGAAGGAGAAAATTTACCTTTAGATATAGGGAAAGTTGACATCCACTGTTGGTTTACAAGGATTTTGTCCAATTTGCATAGAATGGGGTTTTTCTCTTGGTGATTCAACCATGAGAACTTGTCACCCACAAACCTCAAATCATTAAGCTCCATATCATCTAGAAAATTATTGAAATCAATCATACCTTGGTAAGGTCTTGAAGAGCCACCCTTCCTTTCAAAGAGGAGCCTAGTAATGTTGATATCTCCCAAAACTAGCCACGAGGAATTACCAACCAACCGAGAGATTCGAGTTACCCCTCCCATAGAGATCTTCTTTAAGTAGCTTAATTTGCCGCATAAATAAGCAAAAAGGAAAGGAAGTATTTGTTCTTAGATAAGTACAAAAACAATGAACAAATTGGCTGTTCTTTTCCAAGATCACAATATTCCAAAAGGTTGGGTCCCAAACAATCCAAATAAGTTTCTTAGCAGCCGTATTAATATGGATCATCCAATTTTGGTTGAAACGTTTTTTGACAACGTCCTCATTAGAGTGGTTGACTTAAGTTTCTAGCAACCTAACAAGAGCAATATGATGTGCATGGCAAGACTTCCTTTTATCTTTCGCTCTAAGGGAGTCATTTAGACCCCTAATATTCTAAAAAGCTAGATTCATAAAATACAAAATTGGAGAAACTCAAAAGAAGGAGCGTTTTCTTTTACCTTGCTTTTTCTTATGATGGCTTGATGAGGAAGAGCTTTTGGAGTTCTTTGAAGAGGTCTTAGATTTTCTAAGGTTGGGAGCTATAAGCTTATTTAAAGGGGTATTTTCCATATTGTCAAGGAAACCATCATCATCTCTTTCTTCCTCTAAAACCTTCAAAACATAATTTGCTTTAGCAAGACCAATTCCTTCTCCATAAAGCCAAATTTAGGAACAAAAGAGGTTGTCTCACCCAAAACATCATTAGGTACGTCTTGGGACCCTTTTTCATAGATTGCCACAACAACTATGTTCTTGGGTGAGGAATCTAATTGCTGGTTGTCACTCTCTCCCTTATTTGGGTCAGCTAAGTGAGGAACCCCATTACCCTTACCTAGTTTAGAGGGAGAACATACCTCCTTACCACTATCCGCTTCGTTATGGTTAACATGGTGACTAGGAGAAGAAGAATTACTTGTACTAGCACCTTTATCTACTTTTTTCTTTTTACCTTTAGAGGAGACTCTTTGCCATTGTTCTTTATCAACATTTGACGCTTTAGAAGGTTTATGGCTTTTATAATTCTCCCTTATAGGATAGGAGTGCCCAAAAACCTTACAAGATGGACAATGTTGAGGCATCCATAGATACTTAACATAAATTTTAGCAGTAGTTTCGTTCAGATGCCCCACCTCAACAATTGAAACCAATTCCTCTCGTGCATCAGGTTTGCCCTACTCTAGTTAGCCGTTAAAGAGTCGGGGCGTAAAGGAATTCCAATACCACTTGCTATGTAACTTATCCCCTATGGATTAAGATATTCACAAGGTACATGACCAAAGGAAGTCCAAACTGGGACATTAGTGGGTTGAGGCATCTCTAACGACATACCTTTAGACTACTTTTGTAAGATCAAAAGTTTACCTGCAAAGAACTAGGTTTTATCCAAAATGGGATAGAAGTCAAAGTTTGGAGCAAATTGAAAGTAGAAAAACCTCGTATTGCTTCCAATAACTCATAGGATGTCGTAATTTTTCCATAGTTGGAGAGTTGTTTTCTTTACTAAGGAGAAAGGTAATTTTTGACCTATAAAAAAACCCACAAGATTAGATTACTAGTAGTTCGCTCCTTTATCCTCAACATTCTGTGGGATGAAGATTTTAGAAGTGGTGCCTTTGTGAATGGGTGGAAAAAATTTTAAATTGAAGGAAGAGTTTGACCCTTTAGGATCTAAACCATAACCTTCAGCGAAAGTTTTCTTATGAGGTGACTCTCCTTAAGGAGGAAAGGAGGTCTTTGATTGGTGGTTTTGGGGAAAAGGAACTCTTTCCATCTTGCTCATAATCCCATCTAACTCCTCCAGGGTAGTACTCCCCAAAGAGGAAAGATTAGTAGCTTGCTTAGAAAGTTGGTAGAAAAAGGCTACTCTTAATTTGATTTGCTAAGTCTATTAAAGACAGAAGGAGGCCTGGTACTTTTGGCATAAGCTTCCAAATAACCTCTTTTGAGAAAAGGAGACTGCTTTTGACCAAAGGTAGCAAAAGTAACTTTTGCTTTTTCCCCTGTTCTATAACTTTTTAAAACAACCTTAGGATTAATGCCTGTATCCATATTAGCAGAATTAGCATTGATAAGCACCACCAGTGATTGCCAAGAAACTGAAGGATGATAGGAGGAAACACCTGTCATAGAGGATGCACACCCAGGAAAAGTGGTTTCTCAGGGGTTAAGGGGGAAATCTAAAGAGAAGAGAGAGCATTTTCTCTCTTTAGGAGGTTAATATTTCAAGGGATTGTATTTTCCTAATTCAGAATTTAGAATGGCTGGTGGTAGTGCTTTGTAGGATTGGTCGAGCATCTTGCTAGGTCAAGATATCCTATTTTTTGGGGGGTTATGGAAAATTGCGGATGAGAGTTCGATGAGGTTTTGGCATGATAAATGGATCCTTGGTATAGAAGGAGGTAAACTAAATCATAGAAATAGGAGTGTTGATGATAATCTTTTGGTGAAGAATCTTATAGATTAGGAAGCTAGGGTTTTAGATTTGATACGAATAGCAGATCAGATCATAGAAATTGAGAAGCATGTAATAAAAAGCATTTCTGTACCTATAAGAGTATACCAAGATTGCTTGGTTTGGCCTTTTATCTAAAGCGGTGAATGTAAGTTAAGTCTATGTATTATCTTATTTTGGAGGATGTTAACAGTGAGTTTAACTCAAATCCATCTTCTTCGATGATAATAATTGCAAAAGATTAGACCCTTATGTGGCATTTGGACACATAACTGAAAGTAAAACACGTTCTATGGTGGGTATTTATAGATTCTTTACTTGTCTTCGATAATTTGGCAAGAAGATGAGTACTCGAAGGTAGAGATTTCCCTTTCTATGATGAGCATGAGACAACTATCTATATGTTGTTGCAGTGCCCTTATGGAAGTGATATGGTTCGGCCTTTTAAATCTAAGGATTAGTGGAGGATCAATCGAAAGATTCTAACTTTGGTTTAGAAGGACAATAGAAAGTGCAGCATAAGGGAAAATGAAACGACAAGAGGTTGGGAGTTTCATTGCTGTTACTACTGCTGCTTGGAGGATTTGGTTGAAGAGATGTGAGGTTGTTTATAATGATAAAAAAACTAGATCCTAAAAGAGCGGTTAAATGTATGAATAGGGTCGTGGAGGAGTGGAGTGGTCGAAAAAAGGAAAAAGGTAACAAAGGTGATTTAGGTAGCGTATTACAGTTGAAAACTTGGTCCCTTCTACGTAAAAATGAAATCAAAATAAATGTTGATGGTCCTTCTTAAAGAAGGACAAAAGTGGGGCGGTGGTTGCACTTAGAGGAGTGTAAGCAGGTTAAACGAATTAATCTGGTTTGGTTCATTTTGGCCTGTAGGTTAAATGGATAAAAAAATCTCAGTTTTAACCCATTTAAAAAGTGGGTTAGATGGATTAACTCGCGGGCCAAAAGCGTAAATGTATTAAATGTGTAGATTAAAATTGACTCACTTTGGCCTGTAAGTTAAATAGGTTGGGCTCATTTGGCCTATTTTTAAACAGGTAAAAAAACTTTAGCCTAAACCCGTTAGAAGAGTATGTTAAATAGGCTGGCTCGTGGGCTAAGTCCCACTTGCACACTTCTAACTACAATAATTAGAGATAAGAATGGTTGTATTATTGGTGGTCTAATAGAGCATGTGACGACATTGAGTGCAGAACAAGTAGACACTATGGTAATAGCTAAAGGCTTGGATTAGCAAAAGAAAGGAGCTGGACTAGTGCCTATTTACAATTGGATGCTTAGAAACATAATGGCTACAATTAACAATCATGAATAGACGATAGGCTAGGCTTATGAAGAATAAGTAAAGGAATTGACAAAATAGATCCAGCAATACTTGCATGTCTAGTTGAATGTAATCTCTAGAGAAGCAAATATGGTAGTAGATTGGGTAGCCAACAACTTTAGAAGTCGGATGTGTCCTTAGGATTGGTGATATAACCCCTCATTTGCCTTACTTGGGGCTACTTAGTTTAGATATCTTAGCTATTATCTTGGAAAATGTTTTGAACTTTTGTTATGTCATGAACTTTTGCTAAATAATGAAATTATGATGATGCTTTGTTAAAAAAAGAAAAAAGAAGAACCTAAGAAAAGAATTGTCCCGACACCTAAATCTAAATTTGCAACTAGATGGAATAATTGACCAATCTAAAACTTACAATCATTGTATTTTTTGAAATTTAGGAGAAGTTACTGCCATTAAATGTGGAACTTACGGATTGTTAAGTGCTTAAGTGGTGTATCAAGGATTTGATAGGTATAACATATCATGTATTATATATATGTAATACGAGATATATAGATAATATGTAAATCATAGATAATAATTGATTTGAAAATCATCAATTCTATTATTATATATATTAATAACTTATTAATACTTATATATTATATATACATAATATGATATATAATATTGATATACCTTTTCTTAGTTAAGAATGGCTTGAATTTATTGGAAGACGTTTGAATGAAGTTTTCATTAGGCCACATCAAATCAGTCAAATCAGAAATTTTTGCTTGGTATGGTTATTCAAAGATTGAAATATCACAATCATTAAAGAGCTCGTTGTTCCAGGAATGACGTTAAGCAATACAGCATATGACATTCAACTACTGACGACAGGAAAATCTTTTCGTAAAGAACAATGATACATTTCAGACTTTAAAACAAAAGCGAATGTCTGGTGCCTGTCAAAAAAGCAAATAACATGAATCTGAAGGCTAGTTGCAAGGTTTTTCCATTGATTTGACTAAGGGAGTAGTAGTCCAATGAATCTATAGGCTATAGCACACCATAGGTTCGTAGAATTAAGAATGTTACTCTATGGTGCAATTCATCATTTAACTTTTATATCCATATCCATGCTGAAATAATAAGATAGGACGGTACGTTCTGGAAGTGTTTAAATAAACACAATTTGTTTAAATTGTTTGATAGATGTGTAAGTCACCCTTTTGAAAATCGTAGAGCAACCGTACATAAGAGATTCCTTCGTGATTCCTCTAGGAAATCCAACCAAAATGTAAAATAAAATGTCTAGGTTCCGCCGCCTCAATTTCCTATCTCAAATAGTCAGCAATATGTTGCTTTGCTCGCATGTGATGTGACTTCCATTCTTGAGACACGTTTAACCTCACGTGAAACACACTCCAAATATTAATTTTGAGTAAGTAAGTATATGTAAATGTAATTTGTGTGTGAGGAATCATGAGTTGCTGAGAGGATGTGCACTGTTCTGCTCTCCTATTTGTACTATCACAAGGAATTTGTAACATTCTTTTCTACGTTAAAGTTTCCAATATGTGCACGTCTCTCGTCTCTTTTATCCTTTTATTTCCTGTTTGTGTTGACTCGATTCATGTGATAGCCCTTTCCTTTCCATTCCAACAATGCTCATAATTACCTTAAGTTTTCTTCATGGCCGTACCTTTTCTTCCTCATTTCCACTCAAGTATCCACATCCATTCTGCGCCAGCACCGACGTGACAATAGTAACGATATTACTGCATGCTTCCTTAAAAGGCCCATCTCTTTAGACTATATATATATATATAAGCTTCGCAGGCATTGCATCAATCACTCTCCTAAACAAGATCAACAATCATTTCCCTGAGCTAAATTATCCAAATCAAAATAGAAACAGCATAAGGGTAGCATATCATTAATTTTTGCTCCTTGCATATATCATTGAAAAGATAAAAGAATTATACCCTAATAATAGATGGCGGCATTTCCAATCCGGTTCAAGAGGGTAGCGGCAGCATTGGATGAACCGGTGGCTCGAATGCGCCTTCATGGAAGCAGTGGAAGTGAGCACTCCGTGGCTGAAAGTTCAACCGATCTTTCCGAGCTCGTTGCAACGTTCATAGAAAGCGAAGGGAGAACACAAGATTATGATGATGATGAGAGGAATATAGTTGAGCAAGAAATCAATGATGACGATGAAGTTGATGAGGAGTCCTATGAGAATATAAATTGGTCTGATTCGGAGACAAAGGACGTATTGAAAGGAATATTTAATTTGGAGGGTCTATGGATGGGGAAAAAGAAATAGTTCGTTTAGAGGTGGAAAATGGGTGGAAAACTATTGGTGATATATCTTCAAAGGGATTCAAGAGGAAGTTGATGGCACATTTGCGTGAGACGGGTTTTGATGCCGGTTAGGTTCTTTTTCTTTTATTAATAATCGTAAATACACAGAGCCTTAAACTTTCAAAACAATATTCTGAATTTTGAAATACATAAATAACTCCCACATTGATGTTAGATAGAAGGATCATAAATAATGATAACTTATAGGCTATGATGATGGCTTAGGAAACATGCATATTAGGTTATAAATAAGTCAAATTTAGTCGAGCTTTTAAATGGTTAAACTTGACTGATTTAAAAGTTATTGAGCTCGAGGCAAGCTAAGCTTTTGTCAAAACTTCAAAAATTATAGATTGAAGCTTGATTGGTTTGGATAAATAAGTTCTATTTTGATCTTGAGTTCAGTCATTTTACAAATCGAATTTGACCAAAGCCAACCTTGAGTAGCTTGCAAGTGGCTTAATTTGTTTGCAATCCTGTAGGTCATAAGATAAAGTTCAACTCTGAATACATATATAATTAAATAGATGAATAAAGATAAAATTACATATATTGTATAATA
This sequence comes from Lumnitzera littorea, assembly GCA_024138015.1. Lineage (NCBI taxonomy): Eukaryota > Viridiplantae > Streptophyta > Magnoliopsida > Myrtales > Combretaceae > Lumnitzera > Lumnitzera littorea. The sequence continues at coordinate 93,374,203 of JAMXBB010000008.1, forward strand.
TATATCGTATAAATATTATTTTTTACTTTTAAATATATTACATATGATATTATAATATGTATAAAACTCACTAGCATTTTAGTGAATATATATAAGAGATTGCTTGTTTACAATATAAACGAGATGGTTCACAAGTCTAATATGAGCTCAGACTTGACTCATTTAAATAAATGAGTTTTATTTTAAACTCGAGCTCTAACTCAATACTTACAAATTGAGTTCAAGTTAAGTTAAGCTCAAAACAATCCAATCCCGAGTAGTTTATGAATGACTCAACTAGTTTGTAGCTCCATAAATAAATGATGCTACACTTTGAGAGTTTAGAGAGTATATTCACATCTAACTAGTAGTTTAGTGTACATTTGCAATTTTCTCTCTTTTATTTATTTATTATTTTCACTTTTTGGATGTTTTACCTATTGAGATAGGGAAATTAAGGGCTAAATAAATAGAGGATGGATATTTCATATCCATGAATATTTTATCCCTACAATTCTTTGATAAGAGTTCTTTAAAACTTTTCTATATTATTTATTACACACATGTATAAAGAATATTAAAAAAACAAGTGAAGTTAGCTTTCGAATTGAAAAAAGAGTAAGATGAAAAAAATGAAAGTAAAAAATAAAAATAACAAAGAGAAACTTACTTGAATGCTTTTTTCTTTTTGTAAAAAAAAAAAAAAAAAAATGAAGAGGTACAAACTCAAGTTCAACTCATTTAGATTAATGGATGTTATTTTAAGCTCGAGCTCAACTACTTTACAAATCGAACTCGAGTGAAGTTGACTTCAACTAGCTTGTAAAAGGATCAATTTTTTTGTAGCCCTATGGGTTATGAGATAAGTTAAATTTAGGAAGCTAAATATGTAAAATGAATACATAGATATTTATATGTATATATATATATATATATATATATATAGATGAATAAAGATGAAATTACATATATACTATATATAATGTAATATATTGTATAATATATATTGTATAGGTATTATTTTCTTAAGGGAAAAATACAAAAAAATCTATAACGTTTATTTGTATATACAAGTAAGTTATTAATATTTTATTTAGTCTATTTTAGTTCTCAATATTTTAATAAATTTACAAAAAGTTTCTTTGTTAGTTTTTTCGTTATATGTGAATATATTGAAGACTAAAATGGATTAAATGAAAAGGTTAAGGACTGATTTATATGTACAAGTANATGTTCACAAACAAGCTCATGAGTTTTATATATGTTATAATATCATACAAGATAAGGATTTAAAATTAAAAAAAAGGGAAAAATACAAAAAAGTTCATAATATTTTACATTTTTATAAATCAGTTCTTAAATTTTTATTTAGTCCATTTTAATCCTCAATATTTTCAAATTATATTAAATAAGTTTTTCCGTTAAACGCTATTATATATTGTATAATATATATTGTATAGGTATTATTTTCTTAAGGGAAAAATACAAAAAAATCTATAACGTTTATTTGTATATACAAGTAAGTTATTAATATTTTATTTAGTCTATTTTAGTTCTCAATATTTTAATAAATTTACAAAAAGTTTCTTTGTTAGTTTTTTCGTTATATGTGAATATATTGAAGACTAAAATGGATTAAATGAAAAGGTTAAGGACTGATTTATATGTACAAGTAAACGTTAGGAATTATTTTGTATTTACGTGGATCAATTATATGCTAACACGTATTACAGCAATGAAAAATTTAATAGCGTTTAACGGAAAAACTTATTTAATATAATTTGAAAATATTGAGGATTAAAATGGACTAAATAAAAATTTAAGAACTGATTTATAAAAATGTAAAATATTATGAACTTTTTTGTATTTTTCCCTTTTTTTTAATTTTAAATCCTTATCTTGTATGATATTATAACATATATAAAACTCATGAGCTTGTTTGTGAACATATTCAAGAGATTGCTTGTTTTTAATAGGAGTTTAAATTTGACTTATTTAAATGAATACATTTTATTTCAAACCTAAATTCAAGCTTGGTGCTTACAAATCGAGCTTAAGTTGAGCTAAGCTCAAAATGAGCCAATATTGAGTAGCTCATTAGGGGCTTGATTGGTTTATAGCTCAATTAATAAATGATGTCACACTTTGAGAGGTTAAAAAGTCTATCCACATATAACTAATAATTTAGTAGTACATTTGCAATTTGCTCACTTTTATTTTATTTTTTTCCTCTTGCATTTTGGATATTTTACTTGTTGAGATAGGAAAATCAAGGGCTACATCCGTCAAAAATGCCTTTCCTAATACGCAATGCTACGTCCATACGTGCAAATATTTTTTGACTCAAATGAGTTTTTCATCAGAATCACATTAGTCGTGTCAAGCATAAGCCATCTAGATGGGTTGAAAAGGATGCAATTTCCCTATATCCAGGGTGTTTATCTTCCTATGTTTCCACCAAATTAATATTTTTGGCCACATATGAAGAAAGAAGAAAAATTTAGGGGATCAAAATCCTAAAAATTAAAGCTCCATCGGTTGTTTGCTAGATGCGGTAACATGTGGCATGCTACGACTAACAATGTGTGTCTAATAGGTTTGAATTTGAACCGATCAGCTTTCCTGTATTCGAAATGTGCATTTGTATGTATTTCTACCAGATAAATATTATTACCACACATGGTGAAAAGAAAGGGCTAATTGATGACTTATTATATATATTCTGTGACATATAGTATGTCAAGGTTGACAAATTGTATTAGTCAGACGTGCTCCATGTTTGCATCCAAAGGGTCTTGTATTTGAAGTAATTAATGTGCAATATGACTTTTTATCAATGTATTTGAATATCTAATCTCATAACCCAATCCGTCAATAAGTAATTTTTTTTTTTTTTATTGGACGAAGCTGTTTATCGAAAAATGAAAACTAACACAAAAATTATTAGATCCACTAGAAAAAATTATAAAAAGAACAAAATTCTTTATAAAATTGAAATCTATAAAAAAAATTATAAATCATGAACATATTAAAATTCGTCAAATGAGTTGACCAAATCAATGTACATAATATAAACATAATAAGGTAAACAATTTGTCAATCATATCATATTGCTTCGAATTGAAAACCCTGGCCTCATCGATCAAATATATTGACTCTTTGAATTCTGAAGACGAGAGAGAGGGAGAGATATAAATGTGGGTGGGTAGCAACGAGGCTAAAAGGAAGACTAACTGATAAAGATTGTATAACATGTATGTATAAAAGAAACCCCAATGCTTTCTTGCAATCGTGATTTACCTAATTATACATTATTGTCGCACAGGCTTCTGTAGATCGAAGTGGGAAAAAAATGCCAAGTATCCTGCTGGGGACTACCAATATGTGGATGTAAACATCAATCAAACTCGCTACATTGTGGAAGTATTCCTAGCTGAGCAATTCGAAATAGCCCGTCCATCGGCTAAATACTCGACGTTGCTCAGTTCATTTCCTCCGATATTCGTCGGCCGGCCGGAAGAGCTTAAGAAGGTGGTAAGGATAATGTGTCAAGCTATCAAGGAATCACTGAAAAGCACTGGCTTGCTAATACCACCTTGGAGAAGAAATGCATACATGCAGTTCAAATGGTTCAGATCCTATAGGAGGACAATTAATTAACAAGGTTCCGAGATGATACGAGCCGGCGAATCGGAGGTCTAGCAGGAAGTTTCATAATATGGTTGTCGGGATGATTTTACGAGGAAGGGTACGATAAGAGTTGTGCAGCTATTAGCATGCAATGCTGGGGGTAATATTAATGTTGCCAAGTGCAAGCAAGCAAGCAGGGTACAAAATTTCACAAGTAAAACTGAAAAAGATATACATCACGCTTTATTGTAGTATCAAAGTCAAGTAAGTATCATTCATCCTATTAGAATAAAGCAAATCACAAATGTAATAATGGCAATCGATGCTAGCTAACCGATCGTAAAACTATTAGTGGATCAAATAAAAAAGAATTGTATTGGGCTAAAACTCAGCTTGAAAATTTGAAACTACAACTTAACAACTTAACTTGAATGCACTTAAGAAATTGATTTTTGAGTTCACGTCGCCTTAATAAAATCCATTCAAAGTACACCAGTATTTCAACAAAAAAAAAAAAAAAAAAGAGAAGAAAAGAAATCATATTCATTTTAGTTGAATTTTTATTGAAGCTTGCACTCATCCCAAATTCAATAAGCTCGCCATAATAACTGCAATTTCCATTAAAGCTTGACCATATATACGAGCTTATTCAATCGAAGGTTGAAATTCATGTCAAAATCAATAAACAAATATTTAACATATCTCGACTATTTTATGAATTACCTTAGATAATTTATACCCTTAATTAATTAATCCCTTACATTAGCTAGAAAATTATGAAAATCAAGGGCTCATCTATGAAGGTGATTGGAAAGTATTGTTAAACAAAATCTGTCACTACTCTAAGCTCAAAGAGTGTCAAATAGATTTGATAATCACCATGTTCTCATATATATATATACGTATATGTATATATATGTGTGTATTAATGTATATATAATATAAGAGGTCCTTTGACTATTTTATATTGTTTGCTAACAATTTTAGGAGAGATAGTAACACCCATAGTAGAACTTTATATTAACAGTGACGTATCGTGCATCAATAAGTTTAGTACTCAATTGCTACCAAGTGCAATATTATTGTGAAAGCACAATTCAATGTTCATTCATACGAACAGCTAATTAGTTGATGACTAATGGTGATGCTATAAAATACCTACTAATTTTATGGAGAATGAAGAGATATAGTTAACGTTTTTATCCATATAATATATCGTTCCCATAAGATTTAAACTAAGTTATAATCAAATTGAGACGATACAATATTAAGGTCGTTGAATTTGGCTATAAATTTCTAACATTAAGTTTGATTGGGTTTAAAATTTTAAGTTTAAACTTGATTTGATGTGGCATTTAACATTTTTGAACTTGACTTGGTTAATTGGCCCAAAAAAAAAAAAAAAAAGAACTTGTCTCTATTAATTTCGTTTAGGTTCGATTTCACTAAAAAAAATTTCTAATTACATAATATCCCAATTTGACTTAAGTTCAACTAATATTTAGATTTGCTTTAGCTCGATTAGGCTCATGAGTTGATTGGGCTAAAGATTAGGAAATTTAAGCTTGAGCTCGAGCTCGAGCTCGTCACTCTAAAGTACTCAAGTAGCTTGAGCTCGAGATTGATTTGACTATTGTGGAATGATAGTCAAGTAAATATCAAGCTAACTTAAATGATTTGTGAACAAATTTGACTCATTTAAACTTGCTATTCCATTGGTGAAAGCAAAGTGCTATTAGAAATATTTAGTTAGTATTTAATTCATAAAACTGGATAGTTTAAGAGAATTTGGATAGCAGTATAGGAAGAATAGGATGGTACAATTCTCTTGTACCACGTTTAGTATATGCAATAGTGAATAAAAATTTTTGTGATGGAAAAAATAAAAAAAATTAATTATTTATAATATAAAGGGATAATATTGAATATAGTATCTAAACTTTATCAAAGTTTTCAATTTATTACCTAAACTTTTGAATCGTTCAATTTACCATCTAATTAGACTTTTTGTTGTCATTTTTCGTATATGTCCTAACATCGTTAATATTTGTTACCTTGGGTAGGCATACGGACGAATGAGCGTGTAATAAGTATCATAATCAATTATTTCTACACTATAATAGATGCATCAGCATCCAGTTAGGATGAAATTCAAGTTGTGTTGGAGAGAAAAAAATTCAAGAAGGAATCCTTTGTACTGGGATCTTAGAATAAAGATTTTCGTTGGAACAGTCGAGGGAATTGCTCACATCCACTCGGAGATGGGAGCTAAATATCTTCATGGCAACATCAAGTCATTAAATGTCTTCCTCACCCAAGATCATGATGGTTGCGTTGCGGATGTTGGATTGGCTCCACTAATGAGCTTTTTTGTAAACTTGTCCCAAACCATTGGTTACCATGCTCTAAAAGTATTGGAAATGCACAAAGTTAATGTCTACAGCTTTAGAGTTTTCCTCCTCGAAATTCTAATATGAAAGTCACCCCTCTACCACCTAAGTCACGAAGATGTAGTTAATCTCCTAAGCTAGGTTTGTCAATTGTTCAAGAGGAATGGACTATGAAGGTGTTTGATGTAGAGTTACTGAAATATTAAAATGTTGAAGAGAAGATGGTACAGATGTTGCAAATTGCCTTAGCATGTGTTGCAAAGGTGTAAGACATGTGCTTAAAGATGGATGAAGTTGTTAGAATGATAGAAGAAGTTAGATAATGTGAGGCAAAAGACCATTCGATTGCTAGGTTTTTAATTTCAATTTAAGGTTGAACCTAGGGTTAAAGTTTCCAATTTTTCTTCTAGGATGTAAGATGACAAAGAGGAAATATTGACAATTTCAAGTTAGGGTTTTTAATTTTTTTTCTCTCTAAGACATATATCTTTTTTCTTTTTAATTTCATCTTAATTGGATACTGACGTATTTATTATAGTTTAGAAATAATGGACTATGACATGTGTCAATGCTTATTTGTCTATATGTCCAACTAAGTTAATAGATATTAACGATGTTAAGACAAGTAAGAGTAATGATAATGAAAAGTATAATTGGGTAGTAAATGGAATGATTCGAAAGTTTAGGTAGTAAATTGAGAATTTTAGTAAAGTTTAGGTATTAAATTCGACATTATCCCTCATATAAATTACAATAGGGTTTAGCATTGTGATTTAGGAATATATATTTATTTTATACTATATAACAAAACTTTTTATATCACCCAATATACATTGTAAATTTTTTAGCTTTTGTCTGGTGTCTTAAGGCCATTTTATCCATATGTAAATTAAATAATGGATTAAAAAGATTGTATCAGCTATTACAATATAAAAATATAGCAACCGAACCATTCCTCATATTCATTTCTTTGTTGTTGTTTAGGTTTGTTCCCTACATAGCCTTAATTGTTTAATTTATTCTCTTTGAGAATTTTTGTGATTGAATGAGAAATAAATCTTATTTGTAGTTTGTTGGTAATATCCAAGTATTGTACCCATGGAGAATAGTAGTTACTGTTTATAGATTTACATTTCCAATTTTAGTTTTATTTAATTAACTAATTAAGAACTAAACTATATTAATAAACTAATATTTATGTCAACTCGAGGCTTATAAAATTGGTTCAAATTGTTTTCTCAACTGTTAATAGTTTATAAAATCAAGATTTTTATGATGAAGTGGTATGTGTACTAGTTGGAATCGATAAGGCTTGAATCTCTTCTCACTTGTTGTTCTCACTTAAAAACCTCATAAGGTTTTGAGAAATGTTTAAAATCCCTATAGGGTTTTGGGTTTTTAAAAAACCCATTAAGAAACTTGTTATTCGATAAGAAATAACTCGAGTATTATATATTATAGAAAATAAAAATTATTGAAAACTAGCAAGTTCTTGGATTTAATGGTTTTGATTAAGTATAGATGTAATGTCATTATGTTTACTTACAGTAAACCTAATATAATAAAGCAAAAGGTTGATCCTTTTGGGTTCATACTATTATGGAGATGCTGCTATATTTTGATATATAATCATCAAATTTGCTTTGCTTACATAGTTGATTCCTTTATTTATGCTTGTTTATTTCTTTATTTATTTTTAGTCAGTAGGAAAGCATTTTTCTCCCTCATTATAGAATGAAATTATGTAGATAATAATTATAAAGATACTTATATTATAAAGTATGCTATTCTTTTGTTTACATAATATAAAGGCATTTTTTTTTTCTCGGTAAGAAAGCAATGAGATTTGATTAAGCAATAGTTTTAAAGGTCTTTTTTTTTTTTTTTCTTGTAATAAGAATGAGGAGGCTATTGTTTGTTGAAATAAGTTCTAGATAATTTCTAATTCAACATGTCTTTGCTGATTTATGGTACTATTTTGCATCTATAGAGTTTTAGTACTTTGCTTTTCTTAATATTTATATTTGTGACTATATATAATTACTTAATTATACAGCAAGAATTAGAGAGAGAGAAGCAGAGGAGAGGGTAGTTGTTATTTAACTAATATTGATGAGTCAGCAAGAAGTTGTTAAGTTTGTTATCTGCAAGTAATTAGGACTGTTAAATAACACTACAACTAGTAGTGGTTGTTAACTACTTGTATAGTAAGGCATATAGGGTACTATATATTCGTAGAGGAATGGAAGGGATAGAGTGATTTAAATTCAATTACAAATTTGTAAATCCTTACTTTTGTTGCAACTAGAAAGATAGTTTTATATCCTTTCTTTTCGTCATTTGAACTCCAATAAATAGAATCAATAATAGTAGCAAAGCTCACATGGTATCAAGTGGGCTATGCAAGATTTGATGTAAATGAAATTGCAACAGTTTTCTTTTCTGAAGCTTCAGATCTAAATTGTGAACTTGTAAGCTTTCTGTGATTTGTTTTAATTCTTCTCAATCATGGCGGTGGTAGAACAAAATGTTTTAGATCCATGTTATGTTTCTGGTTTAGATAATCTAAAATTGATGTTAGGAAATGTTGTAATCAATGGGAAAAATTTCATTGTGTGGAGTAGATTTGTTAAGCTTGGTTTAGAAGCTAAACTAAAATTAGGTTTTATTGATGGATCGATTATTAAACCTAGAGATGATGCTCTAAAATTAGTGAAGTGGTTGAGATGCGACTATATCATTAGATCTTGGATGATTAATTCAATGAATCCTAAATTGTCCCCAAATTATTTGTATGTTGAGTCAGCTCGTCAATTGTAGAAGGAAATTGAGGAACAATATGGCCATACAAATGGACCTTTAGTGTGTCAGTTACAACAAGAAATTAGCAACTTGAAACAAGGAAATCAGTCCGTATCGTCATATTACAATAAATTAAAGAAGCTTTAGGATGAATTACAAGTGCTTCGACCATATCCTGATTGTACATGTAGATGTTTGGAATATTGCACATGTGATGTTAGAGCTAGGATTACTGAGTTTGAGTTAGAAAATAAGTTAGTTCAATTTCTAATGGGCTTATTAGATGGTTTTGAGCATGTAAGGAGTCAGATTCTTGCAATGGATCCACTACCTTCAGTGAGTAGAGCCTTTTATTTAGTACAACAAGTAGAGACACAAAGGCATATTACAAATGGTTTTGGGACAAATACTAAGGTTATGGCATATTTTGTCAATAAGGATTCAACTGGGTAAAGGAGATCTAAGGTCATGAATGGTAGAGTCTTTTGTAAACATTACAAGTTGGAAGGACATACAATTGAAACATGCTTCCAAATAATTAGATATCGATTGGTATAAAGGGAAAGAGATCATGAAAAGGAATAAAGTCAGTAATGCAGCACATGTTTCCTTGAAGGATAGAAGAACAGATACGAATCTTGACTCCTTTTGATCAATCTTTAACCAACATTGGTTCTCTTGATAGTAATTCAGGTAACAATGTGTATTCAGCTTTAGTCCAGAGGATGTGCTAAGAAATGATGAAGATGTTCAAAGGTAAAGGAATCATGGAAGATTAGTGTAATTTAGCTGTTAACAAGATGCAAGCATCAAGTATAGCTTCTTTACATAAACAATGTTTTAATGTTGCACAAATTAGATCTAATTCATGGATTTTAGATATAGGAGCCATTGATCATATGAGTCTTCATGTGAATCTTTTGTCACGGTTACACTGTTTATCTAATCTGATTTATGTGAGGCTGCCAGATGGTACTTTTAAGACTATCCATGTAGTAGGCACTGTTAGGTTGTCATTTAATCTGGAATTACATAAAGTTCTATTTGTGCATGGATTTACACAAAATTTGCTATCAACAAATTGACTCACTAAGGATAATGGTTTAACAATAATGTTTATTGATAGAGGTTGTTTTTTATAAGACTAGAAGGGTAAAACAAATGCAACAACAAGGATCTTTAGTGGTTTGTATGTTTTAGATGGTAATAAAGCCGATGATAGTTTTCCTTCTGTAAATGTTTTCGAAAGTAATAAGGATGAAGTAGCTAGATATTAGTTGCTTCATACTAGGTTAGGTCATATTTCTTTGGATAAGCTTAAACATTTGGAAATCTGTTCAATTCCGCATCCACAGAACTTTTGTTGTCACATCTACAATATTTCCAAAATTCATAGACTGTCTTTTATTCGAAGTGATTCTCATGCCTAGTCTGTTTTTGATCTTGTACATGTTGACTTGTGGGGACCATATAGATTAGTTTCATTAACAGGAGCAAAGTATTTCTTAACTACTTTAGACGATTTCAGTCGTTGCACTTGAACTTTTAATTTGTACAACTAAATTTACATAATTTACCGTTAAGGGGAAAAAAAATGGAAAGTGGATTTTGGGTATGGGAACTGAGTTTCTTAATGGACTTATTGGGCATAGTTAACACCCTAAAAATCTTATAGGGTTTTTAACAGGTTTTAGGACACCCTAGAAGTAATTGGATGAGTATTAGAATTATCAAACTTGTCCTAAACCTATCTCGATTGCATTCTTAGGCAAAGCCTTTTCTTAACTGTAATAAAGTGTTTTTATAAATAATTTGAAAATATTAAATCAGTTATAGATTAAAAGAGGGAGTGAGAGAGAAGGAGATAACTATCTTGTATTAGCTTTATAATTTTGATATTATTTAAGCCTTAAGTACTCACATAATTGCTTTTGGTGTCTTTATAAGTTTAATAAATATTAATATCATATAACTACTTAAGCCCATAACTATTAGCCGATACATTTGTTCATAAAGATAATAGACAGTAGATTTTATAGAGCTTGGTAACCATAAATAACTATATATATTTATCTCTAATTCTTTTCTAGTATCTTCTCTATAGTAACTTCCATGTCAGTTCATAGGGAAAATGGGTGACAAATTTGATATTCTTTTGGTTTAATGTCTTATCTAGAAAAAATATTGAAAAAAATAAAAAGATGATCCAAAATCTATGTTAGTTTATAATAGGTTTTAGCTTGATGCTTGAAGAATAATATAATATCATCTCTCACAAGAGTAAAACTTCGAATCATGGCCATTTAGGTAAAATATAAACATTGGACTGATAAAATGTGTTTTATCTTTTGACAGTGCACCTTAAATAATTTTAATCATGTCATGGATGTCAAAATGAATTTCACTCAAGTTCAAAGATATGGAATCAAAAGAATTCTAAACCATTAAAGAAATTTATGGAAGTGAATGTTTTTGATATTAATAATAATATAATCATATATTTACCTTCTTAAAATATATCATATATGAAATCATACATCAATTTGTTAGTATGAATATTAATTTTTCATTTTTTCAGCAATTCCTTTTTTTTTTTTCCATTTACAAACACGCATGATGGGAATATATAGGCTACTATATATATATATATATCTATCAAGTATTAAACCTCGGTCTGAAATTTATCCCTCAAATTAAATTGGTACAATTATTTTTACGGTGATTATGATATATTTCACTGGGTATAATTGAAAATTTGTCCTTCAGCTTCGCCTTCACAACAACTAACTATTAACTATTCCAAGCAGCCAATTCAAGCGTTGTCAAAGCTAGTGTATTTACCCGAAAGCACCTAGCAATTGTTTCTGGCCTTAATATTGGAAAATTGTAAGTGTTACCCATGCATAGTGACCACATTCCAGCTAGATTCATTACAAGGTTTCACAAGTACGACTACATACATTGTTTCAAACTTCCATCCTACGAAGTCAATTATGCTAAATAAGATTGGTATGATCTCCTCAATACGCAATTACTCCAAACCCTGTCTCCATTTTGTCGTCATCTATATTTTCTGTCAAGTGTGTATCAACACCCATAACGCCATTCTCATAACATGACAACAATCTTGCCTCATACTTCCATAAAAAGCCAATTTCATTAGATTTTATGTGTGTATATGTACATATAAACTCCAAGCACATTACTACTTCGATCGCTGTCTCCTAAAAGAGATCCACAATTCCTTAATTTCAGCTATATATTTCTTGCTCAATATCTCTCTCTTTGTTGAATATAAATCACTATATAATAGGTCTTAGTAAAGAATATATTTATGGCGGCAGTTTTTCCGGTTCGGTTCAATCGAGTGGCGGTGGCATTTGATGAGGCAGCCGCTCGAGTTCGCTCTTGCGGAAGCAGTGGAAGCGAGCACTCCTTGGCGGAGAGCTCCAAAGATCTATCAGATCTCGTGGCCTCCTTCATGGAAAGAGAAGGTAGAACTCAGGATTATTACTATGATGATGAGGATAATGATGATGAAGATGAAAGGTTACATGAGAATCAATATTGGTTTTATTCGGAGGCTAAGGATGTATTGAGGGAAGCGTTTGGTTTGAAGGGTCCAAAGGATGCGGAAAAAGAGAAAATTCGTTTGGAAGTGGAAAATGTATGGAAGAATAGTATTGGTGATGGATCTTCCGAGGAATTCGGGAGGAAATTGATGGCACATTTATGTCAGAAGGGTTTTGATGCCGGTGCGTTTCATTTATTTATTTGTTTATTTTTTTTTTAAATTCTGTCGTTGGATAATCCAGATGGAACAGTTAACTGCAAAAAAATTTAAGGCATTAAATGAGGACCGACACGTTGTATGCATTTAACTTAGTTGGTATGAATATTGTTTGATTGATATGAATATAATTTTCTAGATTTCACGCTTTCGTCATATGACTGGTGGAGTTGGAAATTAATAAAAAAAAAAAAATCCATAACCTAATATGTAGTAGCCCCAAGGAAGTAATCGTTGGAAAAAATTACGATATTAAATTTGGAGCTTTAAGGATAAAAACGTAATCTAATAAAATCCTATAGCACATTGGATGTGCGAGTACTATATTTCCGAGAATGGAACCGTCAAACAACATTTTCCCCCTTCTTCAAGAGAATCACATCGCTATGACCATCCTCTATTAAATGATTGACCAAAAGTTTACATTGTCAAACAGGTCTCTGCAAATCAAAATGGGAGAAGAATGCAAAATGCCTACCTGGGGACTATCAATACATTGATGTAAATATCAACCACACACGCTACATTGTCGAAGTACACCTAGCTGGACAATTCGAAATTGCCCGCCCCACGGCTCGATACGTATCCTTGCTCGATTTATTTCCTCTGTTGTTCGTCGGCCGACCCGAAGAACTTAAGAGAGTGGTGAGAGTAATGTGTCTAGCCATCAAGCGTTCAATGGATAGTACTGACTTGTTGATGCCACCTTGGAGAAGAAATGCATATATGCAGTCTAAGTGGTTTGCTTCCTACAAGAGGACTATTAATGAAGTTCCCCTAAGAAAGGATGAGGCTCATGCCATCAGCGGCTTCGAAACAAATCCAGCAGTCGGATTCAAAGCTTTGCCGGAGATTTCATACGGTTGCCGGGATGATTTTACAAGGAAGAGTGGTTTGAGAATTGGACGGCTGACAGCAACATTTGGAGGGCATTGAAGCCGTAATAGTAAATATGTAGCAAAAAAAGGAAAAAAGAAAAAAAAGAAAAACAAATATCTCAAAATATCCTAAGCTTAGCTCCTAGGAAGGTGTTCTAGATAGAATCTTGAATTCTTAAGAGTGAAGGGTATGCAGGCGATTCCTTGCTCATATGTAAATATTTTAAAATGCCGGTGCCTGCAAGAGATAATGATAGTTTGCATTTAATCTGATAGAATAATATCATTTCAATGCCAATTGAGGAGATGTGACATAGGCTTCATTGGCCAACCTTCCTGTGAAGGTCATACAAGGGCATTTCTTCAATCCATTGTCGACCAACCTCTGTGCAAATGCTATACAAGGCATAGTGTAAAATTACGATGCTATTTTTTAAACGGTCACCTTTAGTATTGTGTACATATATTTGTTGTTATTATGTATTTTTTTAATCTGTAATTTGTAGATCAGGTACTAACAATTTATAAGGCTAAATAGTGAATACAAGATAAAATTATTTGCAATTCTTTTTTTTGGGTGATAAAGATATTAAAAATAAAAAGAAAAAAAAAAGCTCTTAGTTCCCTATGGAACTAGGCCGCATGGACTTCTGGAGCTTGAAACTCCACATTCCCTATACACAAAGTTCAAAGGAGTACAAGCAGTAGAAGAAACATTAATAAGAGCCTTTCTCTCTTTACATATCCTAGCAGAAGCGGCATTATTCGTTCAAGAAAGATAGACAAAAAACAAGAGGAGCAACAATCCGTCTTCCTTTATTATCTCTCATAGTAGCTGTATTAGTAGAAGATATGACTGAGCCATTTGTATTTAAATTGATCCATCCAGGCTTTGGTGGAGACCAGCATATATTTATTTGATCAATCTTGAAAGTATTCCTAGAATACTTGAGGTGAGCCTAGTATTCATGTGCTAAGGCTCTAATTGAGTGAATAGGATTTTGAAGACTATCTTCTAGATTAAACAGTTTTTTTATGTCGAAAGTGCCATAGCTTCTAGAGTATGATAACAAAGATGAAAGCTAAGGGTGGCTGTGGGTGAGTTAAGTCCTTTTTATTATACAATTGCATTCGACCCACGAAAGGAATTCATGCTCAGAAAAAGGGTTTTTGCAGGTTAAACCTGCCACAATTGTATAATGTTAGATATATGAGGACACGTTAGTAGGGCATGCATCACGGTCTCTTTATCCCCACATCTAGGGCAGGAAGATAGTAATCTGACGTTCCTATTTGCAAGACTGCTGGTTGTTAGCAAAGACAGGTAGGAGAGCCTTCAGAGAAAAATCTTTACTTTAGGAGGAAAGGGATTTTTCCAAATCCAATCCCGTTTAGTTTCAAGCAATGATGGTGGAAGTAGGGCAGAGTGGATATCTTGGATGAAAGGATTCATTCTGTAAGAGTTATTCATAACCCTCTGGTCCGAAACACTCAAATGTAAAAGAAATGGTTATGAGATTTTATGCAATAAGGGTTTCAAAGGTTGGAAGATGGATTGGACGGCTTTGTGGATAAAATCATACAAATAACACCTCGAACACTTGCAAGGGGTGAAATAACATTTTTACATTTGTTAATATTGATTACAAGCTTGTATAGAAATATGAGAGATTTTTTATCTTCACATCCTCATAAGTAGTATGCTAAATTACCCAATAACATTTCCCTTTCCAAATTAATTTTTCTACAACAATTGTCTTTAAGTAAACGGAAGAACAAAATGTAATGGAAAATAGTATCAGATGTTTTTTTTTCTTCCTTCTTCCTACCTAATAGAAAAAGAGCTTCGTTTCCAGTCACCACCACAAGTCAGTGCTTACTTTTGAAACTATAGGTTGTCCATATAGACATTTACATATTATCTATCAATTATAATCCTTGCGTTCTCGATAGAATTTCACCATATTCTTTTTACTAATCAATCAAATCGTGTTGAGCCTTCCAAACCATATTCCTCAAGTAAATCCTCAATCCTTCCCACGAGATAAACATGATGGGCTCTCGAGTATACAATTAAGAAAATTATTAGGTTCAGTGATGCTAATGCCTCAGCCAACTTGTAAGATTCATCGAACTTGGACATTTCAGAAGTGCAATTGTCGAAGAAAAGTATGCATGCGACTGCTTCTGTTTTCCACGCCCTAGTTTTGATTGACTGGTTATGCCAGTAAAAAGTACCTCAACCCAACGTAGGTTGTCATATTCTTCGCACGTGAAGTCGCATGGTCAGTTGTGTTGTCTTGTGGATCACACGAGGATGTACCATCTCATCTCGTGCGCTGTCAACTCTAGTAGTTTAGATGGCGTGATGATAATATGGGATAATATCGTATTGAAACTAAGCTTTTTATTTCAATTTTATAACCGAAGCTTAATATTACTGAATGTAATCATCCTGATATTACTAAATTTTATATTTGATTAAAACATCCTAACGAACTTTTATTAATTTGGCCAGATCGGATATCTTATGATACCCCCGATTTACGTACACGTTACAATTCAATCCACCATTTGAGCATGCAAAACCACAAGATAGTGCTGGTAAAACTATTGTTATGCAGCTATGTGAGATAGACAAAGAAAATGGAATTGAGAGAGCTTACCTTGGATAGCCAACGGAAACTTCCAGAGAAGAGATGCTTTGAAAAGATGCCACAAATGATGAAGGACCAACACCACTCAAGGTGTCTGCCTATAAAAAGGGGTCGGTGAATCAATTATAAGATTTTGCTTCAAGTTTTCTTGGGTAGCTGTTATAATTTTCCCCTACAAGACTCTTAAGGTACGATTTTATCAACTGGAATATTCTTATAGAACTCATTATTAGCAATATTCTATTGTACTTAGTAAGGAATGTTACAACATTAGGCAACACCACAATCTAGCTAGGAAATGGGAACTAGTTTTTTTTTTTTCCTCTGGCCAACAACTAGTATTAAAGGTTAAAGAAGTGAAATAAAAAAAAAAAACAGGGAAAATTCAGTGCAGACCTTCATTAATGACCAAAGAAGCTATTGTCAACACTCTATTTTTGCTCTTTTCAAGTTCATCTCTAATTTAAAAACCCATATTTTAAGAAAAAGGCCAAAATGAATGAAGAACATAAAAACTGAAAAAATAAAAAAAATTAAAAGTACCAAAAAATAGAAAAGCCAACAAAAATGTCAAAGAATGAAAAATTATAAAAAATATTATCATGTGATTGTTTATTTGGGTTGGTTCAAGGTAAAAATAATTTTTTAGGGCTAACAATAATTTTTAATTCTAAATAGGCATGCGCGTAATTAGAGCTTACTTATAAAAAAAAAATAAGCATTTTATTTAAAATCAATATTTTTGAACCAGGTTCAACTTACCTGTTTTGAAATATTATGAAAGTAGATGATCTAAATTGGTTGTGGCTTGATTGATCAGACTAAATTTGCTCATTTTATAGCCAATTGAAGTTTCAATTAAAGTTGAGCACTAAAAGTAATTAGACTAGTAATTCTACCAACTTAGTTCATTTTCCAAAATAATTTTTCATATATACAAACTTAATGTTTATCTATGGGGGAAAATCAATTTTTTTAGGAGCTAAAGATAATCAATTCTTTAATTAAAGGTCAATTTAGGAAGAAATTATATTTAAATCATAACCAAACTAAGCAATATCTCGATTAGTCAAGTTTGGCTTAAATAATTAGGATTTTTCTATGATCCTATTAATATTTTGATAGGATTGGTTTTGTCCTTTATCTGATTTTTCTTTTCATATTTATTAAATCTTAACCATTGAATTTATTGTGTTTTCAATGGTTGAGATTTAATTAGTAGTAAATTAAAAGTTAGATTGCAGATGAAACCAATCTCATCAGAAACATGAACAAGATCATAGAAGCTCCTAAACGATTGAGGGGTTATAGATTTAACTCCAATATGGTGTGAATTATGCCCTTTAATTTTGAAAATGGCACATATACTTACATGACCTGGTGCCATCTCCTTCTTACACTAGTCGAAAATGCATAGAAAAGGAAGGTGAAAATCAACTCAATAGCCCCTAGTTTTGACCTGATTTTTTCATCCTTTTTGTCACGTAAAATTGAACAAAAATTAGAAATTAGGTGTATATTTGGAATATTCTTAGCATTGCTCCGATTCCAAAATATTTCATCATGAGAAAGTTTGTAAAGGAAAAAAGAAAAATATTGTGAAAATCTGGTAACATCAAGATACATACATAATATACCTAATTTTAATTGAGTAGTTAGAAGTGAATCTTGCTTATCACTAATTAACCAACTAGAATAAGCAAGACTTCTAGAACAAATATACATCTTTGATTTCTAAAATTATAAAAAAGGTCATTGAATTGGAGTAAAAAAGGAAGTGCACTAAGAAACATCAATTCTTGCAAAGATTCAATCTTTCTTCGAATATTGTGTTTCTTGGTGCTACTCACCATGATTAACATAAATAGGTCCATTCTTATCATTTCAACACATTCAAAGTATTGATAAGCTTACAAGTGGAACAATTATACTCTTTCTCTCTTTAGGTTCCAAATTGCAACTACTCACTCTCTCTCTTTGATTTCTCTCATTGTATGACAAATCAAAGAGAATTAAAATTAGTGGGTGATTCCTCACTCTTTGTAAAACAAAGCGTAATGCTTGATTTCATTCAACAAAGCTTTGTTTCCACAATTTATGTGCATAGTTCTACTTCTTTTTGGATGAAATTGGAATATTTACATTTCGATTTTGGTGAAATTAATTAGAACATTTAAAGATCGAGAAGTCAAGAATCGAGAACCATTGTCCTTTTTTATTTAATTTTTAAGTAAAAAATCATAAAAACAAAATATAATAAAAATAAAAAATTTAAGTTTTTTAGATAATCCATTTAAGTTTATTTGCATATTGGCTAATAAATATAATTATTTTTTAATATCTATGTATGTCTTAATTAAATGAGTAGTACGAATGATTTAGGGATATATATACATGTTCAACAATAATGTTGGCAGTGATAATTAATATGTATTCATGTTGATTAGTATAATTGGTCCTTTGCTTGTTGATTAATATATTTGAATGTTAACAATTTAGGGATTAGAACAATATTATTTGCATGATTAATATAGTTTGCATAATGTTCCCATGTTTGCATCATTAGTATAGTTTGCATGGCGCATGATTACTTAGCTTGTTAATTTGATTAATTTGCATGATAATTTCATAGTTTTAACATGTTAATTAGTTTTGCTGCATGTTAATATAAAATATGGTTTGCACCACTTTGCATGATAATAGTCATAATCTTATATATCTATATATTTACATGTTTCAATAACAATGTGTTTATTTATGTCTACATGACATGTGATGAGGCTTATTTATGTGTTTAAGGTAGTATTTGGTTGTGAGGACTGAATTAGACAAAAAGAATAGGATATGACAAGTATGAGGAGGACTACACAGTATAAGCTTATTATACCATATTTAGTTTGTATAATACTGAATATAAAATTTATATTAAAAGATTAATTATTTATATTATAAAATAATTTTTTTTGTAATATTTAATAAAAATAATATTAATTAACTCAATATTATAACATGGAATGATATTTTTGAGGATACAAAATTTTTTTTGTTTTTGTCTTATGAGTGTAGATGAGACAAAATTTAAACTTTTTGTCCAATCATCAACCTAATTTTTATTTAGTCACTAAGTAAATTTATCAAACTAAACATCGGATAATTTTTTATTTAGTCTAGTATCACAAAAATTGCGTTGCCAAACACGACCTTAGAATAAATTCTCTTAAATAAAGAATTTTCAAATAAAAAGGGTTTTTACCAATGATGATTTTCTCATGTTTAATAAAATGGTTTCCATAAACAAAATTTAATTGGCTTTTTCAAAATTATGGGTTTCTTTAAATTTTTTTCGAAAGTGAACCAAATTTTTCCAAAAATTAATAAAATGTGAAAACTTGAAGTGGAAAGGTTTTCAATAAATAAAATACCAATGCATTAAAGTTTTATGAAAATGGAAAAAAGAGAACTACGTGACCTTGATCTCACTCTTTGTGTATGTAGAAACTTTAGGTAGCCTAAATAAATAAAAAACCCATTTTTTCCCTTTTTTTTTTTTCAAATCTTTTCCAATTTTCTAATAAATAAAGGTTAAGAGCCTTTTTACTTAAAAAATTCCCCTTTAAAACCAAATGCCCATTTAATTACCTTATGGACTCTTTTTAAGGAAACCACTTAGGTTTTAATTAGGTAACCCCAAGCTACTTTCTGGTTTCTATTTTTTAAAATTGCTTTTTAGAAAATTGCAAATTCCATTTGAGGTCATATATTATTTCAACCTTAAACTAACCTTAGATCATATGCTTATGCCTATGCCTAACCAAGAAGACTTTGTAGCTAGAGATTGAGCTCAATCCATCTATAGAATTTTCCAAAAAGTAACTCAATAGTTGGATTGAGCTATATAGAAGCTGGGAAAAAAAAGAAAAGGGCAAGCAAGAAGAAGAAGGCAGTTTTAGGCTGGTGACCTAGTTTAGTTGTACTTGAACTGGGAAAGATTCCTAAGCAAGAGGTAAAACAAGCTTTTTGCCCAAGATAATGGACCTTTCATAATACTCTAGAAGATTAATAACAACGCCCACCAATTGGAGCTACTTGAAGGTTATGGGGTATCAGATGTGTTCAACATTAAGTCTATACAATCCTAAAGAAGATTAGTAAGGAGACCATCCGGATTTGATCCCATATTCAAATCCCAACTAACCTAGAGGGGATGAAAAGAATCAACCAATTAGATCCTTGACTCAAGCCCAAGCTAATGGAGTAAAAGGGTATAGTTAGGTGAATTCTTACTTCTTGTCCTCTTGTTAAGGAGTTCGAGTTACTGTCCAGACCAAACTTTCCCTAACTTTCCAACTGTCCTAAGTCGTACACTTTAACCTTAATCATAGAATGTCGACTCGATTGGGGTGACTTCTCCAACATCTCAGCAAACTTGTTTAACATCTCAGCTACCCTGACTTTGAGGTATCGATCGAAGTGTTTGACTGTATGCCGGCATGCTTTAGAGAACCATTTGATGACATTCGATTACTTGTAGGATTGATACTCGAGATCCTTATGCTAAGCTACTCGAGAGTTGCTAACCAATCAGACATTGGGTCTACCCAGTAAAGCCATACCCACTTAAGCCACGACATGCATCCTTTAACATCCGTACTTATAAGCAAACGGGCTACATATTCCTCTTATATATTACGGATTTACCCTTTTTCTTGTATATTTTCTTTAGTACCTTGCTATTTTAGGAAATGTATCTATTTTTGTAAATTGTCCAATCTTAAAGGTTGCCTTAAAGTTTCAAACATAAATACTTATTTGTGTTGTGAGCTGGAATAGTTTATAATCAATATAAAATATTGCATTTTTCTCATAAGCTTATATTCTTTATAAGTTTGTTTTGCTCTTATCTAATCCCTTGAGTAATGTTAGGTGGCAAGTATTCCAACTATCTTAGTTGTGCATCATATTAACTAGCTTAGTTGGTCCATTGTTGCCTAATACGTAACATCTTTAGAGCTATTTGTAGGTTTGCTTAACTTTTACCCCTTTTTTCTCATTTCTTATTTCAATCCTTCTATAAGTTTGGACCTTCCCTGATGCTATTGCCCTTGTCAGTTTTTAGTAAGGTATATCATTTGTCATTACCTCCATTTTACTACCCATTGCCATATCACCAACATTATTGACTAGACGTCATTTGTATAGCACCATTATGGTGATAATATGAATTGATCTATTGGTAGCAGCAATGGTGATAATTAGTGGTGCTTAAGTGAGGTTAGTGATGCCACTAGAGTGAGCTCAAGATGGGACCTGAACCTGATTTGATATTTTGTAGATGTTGAGCTTGAATTTTGGTCCCTTATTCTTCCTTAATTTTAATTATAATAAACCTAACTCACTTACCATAAATTGTTTGGGTAAATTAAGGAAAATCTTAAAAAAAAATTTAAAATAAATTTTTTTTGAACAAAAAACTTTTGGATTTACTAACCTATTAAAGTTAGTGAAAAGGAAGGTTGAGGTTACATGAGTGGAATAATCTCATCCTAGCTATTGGTTTGTGATTTCTAATATATATGCATATATATATATATATAATTGTATAATATACTATTTTAAGATATATAGGCTAGAAACTTGAGGCTACAGGCTATTGGTCTTAAGGAGGTTTAAATACCTCATGCTTTTGGTAATATAACATTAGGTACCTAAAAATAGTTTTTAATGTACTTATGCTTCTTTTAATGTTTTGATATGTTTGTAATAGTAAAAGATAATGATGGTAATGATTTAATAGAATTTTATGAATATTTAGAAGATGCCATATAATTTTTATATTATATAGTTTGGGCTTATAATTTATTAGGTGAAAGCTTTTATTTATATGATATTTATTTTAATAGGAATTAATCAGTTATATTTTTCTTGTCTTATATAATTCTTTCTTCTGTCTTTCCTCTCTACATTTTAAAATAGCTCCTCTTAGGTTGCTAATGGTTTTAAGGCTTCATCTATATTTTATTCACAGGTGGATCTTACAGAATATTCATTCTGAAAATTCTCATTCTTTTCTTCAAAAATTACGTTTAAAGGTGTAGCTTTTTGATAATATAATTTTTGAGGTTATTTCCAATTAAGCTTATTAATTTCATCATCAAAATCATTAATTTTTAAATCTTTTAAAGAAACATTCGAGGTTAAATAATTTTTTGAATCATTATTATTTTCATTAAGAATATTGATCTTTTTTTAAGGAGTATCATTTATGATAATATTCCTTAATTTTGAAGTATTAATTGGTATTTCCATTTTTAAAATATCAATTGGTTTTAATGAAGTTTCTTCTTTAACCATTTTAATTTTTAACATTCTTTTCATATCTTTCAAGATTTTTAAAAATTCATTACTTGGATTTTTAAGCATTTCGAAGAGTTTAAATAATGGTACATTTTTATTTGTTGAAATTTTTTCGATAAGTTTTATTTACCTCATTGTTTATTATATTTTCCATTCTATTTAATTGTTTACCTATTGGGTGTAGATGTTGGTTTGTGTAATTATTTTGAAGCATGAGGTTTTTAAACCTCTTTTGGACCAATGGCCCATAGCCTCAGGTTTCTAACCTATATACCTTAAAATAGTTGATTATACATTTATATATATATATATATATATATATAAACATACAATCATTAAGCATAAAAGAAAACCACCACAGGCAGTGGAGCCAAGATTAGTGGGATTTGTGCAAAAACATAAATATGATTAAATATAAGAACATTAAAAGAAAACCATTATAGGCGGTATAACCTATTGATTATGGGGTCTTATGCAATAATTAAAATATTAAACGTAAATTCTTATGGAGATATACCCATTTAAGATGGAGATTCCCCTCACAAGATGAATGAAATGAAATTATATAAAATAAAACAAACTTTTATTTCATTAAAAGGAAGAGCCATGCATTTGTATCATAAGAACATTCATACAATAAGAGACATTAAAATCATAGAAGAAAAATCATTAAGGATTGAAGGTATATGAAAGAACATGAAAGGTATGTTCTTATACCTTAGGACAGAAGCATATGAACACTTCTCAATTGTGAAATAAGAGAAGAAAAGACAGAAGAAGAGGTGAAAGAATTTACAAATGAAGAGGTGAAGATAAGATTAGATGAGAAGAGGTATGTAAAGGGAGGAGAAGGATAGAGGGAAGAGAAATGATGAAGTTGTCCAAGAAAATTTGAACGATTTAAATGGAGGAAGAGGTCTCAATTTATAGCAAAAGGGGTTGACATTTCATTGTAATGAATAGTGTAATTTTAATTATTATGGTAGACAATTCACTGTAGTAAACAGTGAAAAGTCATGGGTAGACATCATTATGTCAAAAATGGGATTTGACGTCATTGTGACATCATCATGATGTTAGTATACATTGTGATACATGTAGGGGTGTATTCCTACAAGTATTTTTTTATAGTGTAGAAGTACATTACATTTCAAAATTCATTCAAAATATAGATACATTAAGAAATACATTACATTTAAAATTTATTGCCTAAGGATCTTCTAAATTTATCCCGTAGCAGTTATCTTCATTGGTGTCGCTACTGTGATGAGATCCAGAATCTATAGTTGTCCTTCTGATTGATTTATTCAAACATGTTAGTGCCTTTTCCAGTAATTCCTTCATTTGGTTTGGAGAACTAACATGTACCATTAAAGCTATTAGGAATCCCTTATCATGGAAAACGGGAATTGGAGGTGTTGAGACATTTGCTAGAATTATTGAGGACTTGTCATTTTTTTATCCAATTAAGGACTATATTTTCCTCAACTTTATCCCGCATTTTCCTTAACTTTTCCATCCCATCATTTAACCTTGTATTTCATGATTAAAATGGTAGTTTTAGATTCATTGTTAGCTTTATAATTATAAAACCAAGTCATTACCCTTGATATACCAATATACATAAAATGCAACATATCTTTTTTGAAGTATTGTTCATGGGATGTAGGTACATATTGTGTCATAAAAACATTATATCCATTATAAGCTTTATCATGAATGGTTTCATTGGTGGCTTTAAATTCATCCCACTAGTGAGAAAACCAGTAAGAAGGTTTTTTTAAAGAACATTTTTCAAAAAAGATTAGCTACGTGTGTGATCTTTTTTAGGTTCATTTGAAAGAAAGCATTCCACTAAGCTTGCTTATCATAATAATTATAAGTAACTTGATAATTTGGTTGGGGTTCCATTGGTGACATTCAAAATTTGATTGGTATTACTAGATGGCTGGACCATTCAGTAAGGTTGATGACCCTACAAATTCTGGCCGTTGAATAGCTTATTATCCCATTTGATTCAAAATGCTTAAATGAAACCGATTCAGTTTTACTTAAAATTCTTTCATAAAATTCAATTGTTTTAAAATAATCATTTGGAATAAAATTAAAATTTTTAGTAAAAGTCTTTCTTGCATAATCATATGGATCCTTTTCAAAAATATCTTTTTCTACAGAAAAGATATATTTGAAAATTCCTTTATTGAAAAATTTTGATTTTTGAGGGATTGTTATCTTCCTAGAGGAAGTTGCTGCCTTGGTTATTTGGACATTTTGGTTAAACATTTTTAGTGGAATTGCTTCTTCCACTTTTGGTATTCTTGGATTCATTAGAGCAATCATTGATGGTTGTAGAGCAGTTGCTATTGCTTTAAGGAATTTAAGAGTTTTTTGGACATTGGTCATTTCTTGTTGTTTTTTATTGGGAGGAGGGGTTAGTGTTGGGTCAATTTTGTGAGGCATTGAGGATGATGATTCACTTTTGATGGTTAAAGGTACATTTTAAGATTTTGTTGCATTAAGCCATGACTGCATACTAGTTAGGCCTTTTTTTTTTGGTTTCTTTCCCTTTACTCTTATCTTTTTTAGGAGGCATCTTCCTAGAGGAATTCACGAGTAAAGAAGTCAGGTAGAGAATTAGATGATCCATTGACATGCTTTATTTTGAAATTGAAAACAGATAAAATTACTTGCCATCTGGCAAAAATTTGTTTCGAAGCAATATTTTGAACATCTTTTTGCAAAACATTTTTAGCAACCTTACAATCAATTCTTAAAAGAATTTTTTTATTCAACAAATCACCTTGAAATTTAGAGATTGTTAAAACAATTGCAAAAATTTCTTTTTTGATTGTAGAATAATTTTTCTGACATTCATTCTAATATTTACAAATAAATTGGACAACATATTCATTATGATTTTGTTTTTGTTTAAGTATCCTACCGAATCCAATATCAAATACATCTGTCTCTACTATTTTGAATAGAGATGGGTCTATAATATGGAGACATGAATTTTTATTAATTTTTTGTTTAATTTCTTTAACAACATTAGTGTGACATTTTCACTATTGTAGGGGATTCTTTCTTAATCTTTGGTAAAGTGGTTTACATAGAATATTAAGATTAGGAAAGAAATCAGTAACATAATTTAAACTTCGTAAAAATTTTTGGAGTTGATTTTTATCTTTGATTTTATTAGGAAATTTGGATGCAAATTCAATTGATCTTTGTATTGGAATTATTGTTCCATTATCTATGTAAAACCCTAAGAATCTAATTTTAGTTTGGAAAAGACTAATCTTAGAAGGTGATACTACTAAACCATTTTTTCTTACAATATTGACAAAAATCTTAATATGTTTAAAATATTGGTCAATATTAGAAGAAAATATTAGGAAATCATCAATGTAAATGATTTTAAAGTTTGAATAATCATTAAAAATTTTATTTGTTACTCTCTGAAATTCAGAGGGAGCATTTTTCAATTGAAAGGGCATAACATTCCATTTGAACTGATCAAATGGGATAGTGAATGCAGTTTTATACTTATCAGACTCCTTAATTTGAATTTGCCAAAATCTAAATTTCATGTCAAATTTTGAAAATATTTTAGTATTATGAAGTCTATTTAGTAAATCTTTTTTATTATGTATTAGATACTTAATATATTTTAAGCCAATATTAGGAGGTTTATAATTTATTACTAATCTTGGTACACCTCTTTCAATTTTAACATTTTTATTTACATAAAAAGTAGAACAACTCTAGGATGATTTGCTTTTACGAATTAATTTTTTATTAAGTAAATCATTGATCTCATTTTTACAGTAATTAAGGACATCATTATTTATTTGGAAAGGTCTAGCCTTGGTTGAAATTTTTTTTCATTAAAATCATTTTCACATGACAAATCAATAATATGTGATTTATGTTCCCAAAAAGCATTAGGCAAAGTTGAACATATTGAATTCTTAATTTCCAATTCCGAGTTAGAAATTCTTTTCTTTAAGTTTTCATTTAAAAGTTGAGCTTCAATCTTTTTTAATTTAAGGTCATTTTTTGAAAGCATTAAGTGTTTTTCTTTACATTCAATTAAGCAATTTAATTCGGAAATTGAACATTCTTTTAATTCATTTAAATATTTAGTTTGTGGTTTTGAGACAAAATTGAAAACAATTTTCCTTTTTCAATATTATGTCTCAATTCCTTTATTATTCACACAAAAAGGTTAAATTAAATTAATGAATGGTGTCCCTAAAATGACATTTTGTTTTAAATTCTTAACAAGAATAAAAACAGTTTTACATGAAACATTGTCTTTTATTATTTCAGCGTTAGATAATTTAAAATTAATTTGCAATTTGTTACTAGATGCAAAACTTGGAGATTAGGTTGTTTTTTCAATATATTTAGTTGGTATTAACTCTTCTCTAATACAATTTAAATCAGCACCACTATCAAATAAAGTAGTAGTTTCTAAAATGAATTCATTATTGATTTGAATTGTAACATTGATTATCTATTTTTTTGTTGTTATCTCTATAAGTTGTAAAAGATAATCAGAATTATTTTCGGAAATTTTTTGGACATTATCATTGTTTGGAGTTCCTTCTTCATTATCAAAACATTCAAAGTTTTCTAGAATAATCATCTTTTGCTTTATTTCAAGAAAGCCCTTTTGTAATTTCAATTGCATTAATTTTAACTCTTTTATTTCCTGCTTTTGAATATTAATTTCATTATGAAGATCACTAATAGAAATGGATTTTGTCTGTGGCTTTTTAGCCTTTTTAAGAATATCTTTCAAATTACAAGGTAAATTACTTAGGATTGAAAAAGCATGTTCGTTTACATTTTTTAAATATTTGAGTTTTTCATTGTCATTAGATAATTGATCATTTTTTTTTAAAGAATTTCTTCTTTTTCATTGGTTAAAATATTTAATTCATTATTATCTTCAGAAGATGATGATGTTGATTCAATGTCATTGACTTGAATCCCTTCATTACAATTTTTTTCAGATGTAGAAGATTCATTATTTGCAAAAATTTATAAAATGCTTTCCATTGTTTCTTCATTATGATCTAATTCATTGATTTTATTGCTGATCCTATAGTATTTTGCTGTATAACCAATTTTTCTACACTTATAATACATTAATTGTTTAAAAGACTTTTTTTTTATGTTTTTTTATCTATTGGTTTTTCTTCAAATTTTTAGGAGATTCTTTCTTAAAATTTCTTCTAGGTTTTTTATGTGAATATTGAGAACATTGTGAGGCTTTTACATTATTTTTTATCTTTTTATTAACAAAAGACGGATCATATTATGCACAAAAATCACTAAGACTGGCTTTTCATGTGTTGTTAATTTTTTAATTATTTTTGCAATCTTATTGTTGTGCATAGGTTTGTGCCAATTTTGTAAACATAAAAAACTAATTCATCATATGACAGATTATCATAAGAAATTTCATCATTATTTTACTCTCTGAGTTTATCCTTAACTTGTTCTTCTATTAATTTAGGTAAACCAGGTAAGAATTTTTCTTTCTAGAAAGGTTGATTACAGTCATTCCTAAGAAGGACTTTTTGGAAGAAGATAGCTTTATATTGATGGAATTCTCCCAAGGACTTACATTTCATATTGGATAGAAGATCTAAAGTTTTATTCCTAACATGGGAAGGATCTTCTATGAAGTGTTGACTAATTGAAAAGATTAAAGTATTAACCATGTTTTGAATTGGTTCATCATCTTCATCAAGAATTTTAATTTCATTTTCATTAGTTTTATATGAAGTTAAAATATTAATTCGTTGTTCCTCATTGAAATAGTTATCCTACTAACCTTTTAATTGTCCAGTAAAACTAAAAATTAAAGGAGTGCTACTTGATAATTAATAACAACTAAAATAGCTTTGTTGGTATTGAAAAACATTATCATTTGATTAAGGACATTAAGGATTTTTTTTTTTTTTGAGGCTCCATCTATATTTCAGTCATAGGTGGATCTTATAGAGTATTTATTCTAAAAATTATCATTCTTTTCTTCAAAAATTATATCCAGAGGTATAACTCTTTGATAATATAATTTTTTAGGTTCTTTCCAATTAAGCTTATTAATTTCATCATTAGATTCATTAATTTTTAAATCTTTTAAAGAAACATTCGAGGTTAAACCATTTTTCCGAATCATTATCAGTTTCATTAAGAACATTGATCTTTTCTAAATGAGTATTATTTATGACAATACCCCTTAATTTTGAAGTATTAATTGGTGTTTCTATTTTTAAAATATCAATTGGTTTTAATGAAGTTTCTACTTTAACCATTTTAATTTTTAACATTTTTTCCCTATCTTTCATGGCTTTTAAAAGTTCACTGCTTAGATTTTTAGGCATTTCGAAGGGTTTAAATAATGGTACATTTTTATTTATTAAAATTTTTTTATAAGTTTTATTTACCTCATTGTTTATTATATTTTCCATTCTATCTAATTGCTTACCTATTGTATGTAGATGTTGGTTTGTTGAATTATTTTGATATATTATTTTTTTAATTCCTGTGCCTTTGTTTTTTGCTGCATTCTTAAAAGGAACAAGTTTTATTTTAGTATTTTTATGAACAAATTTTTTATTATTAAGTAATGGATGATTAGATTCTATAATTTGTTCATCACTTAATTGCCATTTAAAACATTGATTAACAACATTAATTTCTTTAGCTTTCAAATAATACTCTTCAACCATTCAAAAAAATATACTTGGAAACTATTTTCATTCATAAAATTATAATATTTTTCTTTTACTTGTTTAGCAACATTATTAAAAGTATTGAAAAACCATTTTTTTAGTTTTTTTCATTTTTTGGTGAATTGAATTCCTTATTTAGAAAAACTCTATCTGGTTTGAAGGGTTTTTCTATGATATTAAGGTTTGGGTCTCTTAAAACAGAAGTAGACGGTTCTTCATATTTTCGTTCATTGTTAGGTTAGTAAATTGGTCTAGTTATACCTGACCTATTATTGATTATTCTAGAAAGTGAAGGGTAATCTTGAACATTAGGTTGAATATTAGTTTGAATATTGATTGGCTCATGACTCCTAGGAGGAGGTCAATTTATTGATCTCCCAGATGAGGATGACATTGACCTTATCTCTAAGGGTCTTCTAGGATAATCTAAAGATCTCCTAACAAATTGGATTGTTACCTTACCTTCTGGATGTTGGATTACATTGGAAGGTTTAGTATTACAAATTGTTGGTTTTGGAAGAGGATTATTTACTTCCCATTGTTCAGGCAAGTTTACTTGAGACCATTGGATCATTTTAGGTATTGAAATATTAGCTTTGGTTAGGTTTGTTTAAATTAAAAAGGTTTAACCTCTTT
The DNA here is from genome assembly GCA_024138015.1 of Lumnitzera littorea. Lineage (NCBI taxonomy): Eukaryota > Viridiplantae > Streptophyta > Magnoliopsida > Myrtales > Combretaceae > Lumnitzera > Lumnitzera littorea. The sequence goes on from JAMXBB010000008.1 coordinate 93,404,071, forward strand.
TATCAATTTTATAAGCTTTAGACCTAAAAGCAGTTTTCATTAATTTAAAATACATTCTATAAACTATAGCCATTGGTATGCCCACATGGACTGATGTTTGCAATTGCTACTTGTTAAGTAGCTTTTATCCATACAAGTAGATTGCTAAAGTCTAAGCTGATTCGAACAAAGCTCGGTATGCCTGATCTCCATGTATAACTAGGATCTAACCTAAAATGAGAAGCTTTATGAATTGAGTTAGGCTTCACCTTGTGGCCAGCTAGTTTTTATACATAGATCAATACACTAAGTGAACATGCCAAGTGCCAAGATTAAGTAAAGTTTGAGCTAGAGGCATGTACGTAGGTTAAATAGGCCAACCCAGCTTAGCCCACTTTAGCTTACAGGTTAGACGAGATGAGCTCATTTGTCTTGCTTTTTAAATGGGCAAAAAAACCTATGTACTAACCCATTTAAAAAGTGTGTTAAAGAGGTCGACTCGTGGGCCAAAGGCGTAAATATGTTAAACGGGCTAGGCTCATTTGGTCTGCTTTTTAAATGAGCCAAAAAACTTCGACTTAAATTTATTTAAAAAGCGGGTTAAATGGGTTGGCCTATTGGCCAAAACCCACTTGTACACCTTTAGTTTAAGCTGCGTGTTTTAGGCTAAATAAGATATATCTTCCTATAATGCACCATGCAATAGTGACAGCTAAGCACTCCAATAGTCGAGGTATCTACTCTTTGGTAGCTACAAGTGCGATAGCAAAAGATCAGAGTACTTATACTAACCTCCATCCCTATTTGAATCTCATTGCAATAGCCTAACATTTGAGTTGCAATTCAGAGCTAGCTTGAGCTGGATCCATTAAGTGATAGCAATTGCCTATAATTATGACAAAAAACACAACCTGAACTTGAATTCGTCATTAACTGAGTTGTTTTCCCATATGTTGTCCAGCTTTATGATTAGAGCTTTCTTAGCTAAGCTTTAAGTATTTTACCTAACTAGCAATAAAGCTCCATACCAAGTAGAAAATGAATAAAGCCGCTACACTCCTTAAACACTCCAAGCTCTTGCCAACTGCAAAAGGAAAGGCTAAGCAAAAGACTTCATTATTTGTAATATTAAAAAGCATGGATTGATATTGCTTATGTTACAAACCTGCTCAAGTGTATAGTCGGGCTTCTCTGGTTTTAATGCATTGAGCTCCTAACAATGTAGCAGTACACTATAAGTTTTTGAACTTAGCCATAGCCTAAGTTGATTAGCAACTTTCAAGACACATGCAAGCAGCCTAAGTTATGGACAAGAACTACAACCATGGCTGACATAAGTTAATGGCTAAGCAAAGTAGTCCTTTGACCGATCTCTGCATGGTCTAGCTGTTTAAGGTCATGCCAAGCTGCAACAAATTTGAGCTATTGCACTTATGTCTAAGCCCCTTTCAACTAATTTGTATGAGTTTCTTTCAGTTGTAAAGTAGCCTTAAGTTCCAAGCTTCTTGAGGCTAAGCGGCAACTTTATACATAAGCTGAACTCTTTTAGACTCTATAACATATGAGCAGGCTACAATTTGCTGGACTACATCAACAATTGCAACGACCTTTTTCTAATGCTCTAAGCCCATGAGTGACTTAAAGGATAGTTAAGTCCTTCCACATATAAAGTGGACCTTTCCACAATTATATTAGCAAGCTTCAATAGGGCAATGTTGAGCTTCGAGTGCTACTTATCCAAGCTTCTCACAACTTATAAATCTAGCCCTTGTTTGCATGAACATGTTTATGAGGCAACTGACATAAGAGAAAAATGCATAGACTATATGTCTATCATCTAGGTAAACGACATAGCCCAACTTGATAATGATGTTGAAAAAAAAAAAGGCTAAACTATTTATAGATAATGTATCAATCTAGTTGCTCAATTCCCAAACAAAGATGAGATGCACTTGTTGGTTATTTATCCTTCAAGGTGTATATCTCATCTTACACATTTGTATTGTGATAATATTGATATCTACATGTAATTCTTGGTTTTTGTACCAAGTTATATTCATATGTATTTGCGACACTTTATGTAATTTTTAGCAAGCTCATTTCAATCTCCCTTTAGGATGAGGGAGAGAATTCAAAAATAAATTGGTGCTAAAGAAGTACCCCGCTTTAAGCCCATGCAAATGTAATGTGCTAACAGGCTACTCCTTAATATCTATAAGTTTTACACATAATAGACAATGAGCTAGTATAAACTCAACAACTTTGTCTAATAAATAGGTGATGAGCTAATCGAAAACCCTAAGCCATTAAGTAGTGATGGGTAAACTATTCTAGGCTTGAAAATTTGCATGGATGACGAGAAAACAAGCCTACAGTCCTATACATTAACATATTAGAGGCTAACTAGCCTATCTTATGGCTCTACTTAGCATAAGTCATGCCTAACTCAAATGACTTGCATTCTTTCCTCACCTCTTCAAGTGCTTTAGCCTCATTAGGCCTTTACCTCTTCAAGCGCTTTAGCTTCATAAGGCCTTCGCCTCTTTAGGCATATTGGCCTCTTTAAGCCGGCATTTTGGCCTCTTTAGGCCTTCACTTTTTCAAGCATACCAATATCTACAAGTGCTTTGACCACTCCTAACCTTCGCCTCTTTAAGCTTTTGCTTTTTTAAGCACTTTAACCTTTTTATTCTTAGATCACAAACTTTTCCATAGACTCCACCAAATCAACCTCCTTAGGCATTCTCTTTGCTGACCTTACCACCAAAGAGAGTAAGGGGCAAATGTTAATAACATTTTTTAGTAAAATAGGCCGAAGGCCTAAATTAGTAACATAGAGGCTTAAGCTTAACTCCTAAGGCTTAGTCTAGGTACAAGTATCAACTTGCCCACTAGAAATACAGGACAAAACCCCTAAGTAAGGGGACCCTCTCCTTTATTCTCTCACTCTCATAATCTCTTAGCAATCTTATCCATATGACAAGAAGGTAAACTTAGTCATCAGAGTAGCTGCATTAGAGCACCCTCCGATGCCCTTTGTAGCCGTTTTCTTGTTTTGTAGGTATTCGAACACCATAACAAAAATCAACAGTCAACAATTATCATTGATGGATTTACAAAAGTATATTTTTGGAGATTATAGTTTATTGTACTCTTAACGTATCATTAGAGGACTAGGGATATGTAATGGTTTGTGACGTCCTAGGTTTTAGGGCATTAACAGATAGTTTTAAGACCCTACCAATTATGTCGTCATACATTTTCCATTTGTTGCCCTAAGAAGCTCAATATAAATAGGCTTCTTTTCATTTAGCCGAAATCATATTGTTTTCACCATTATTGAGTATTCTTATTCTTATGAGATATACTCTCCAAGTCATTCCCTTACACACTTGTCTAACTCAAAGCAACTAGGGCTAGTGAAGAGCGGACCTTAGCTCATTGCGTATGCATCGCATCAAGCTATAAACTAAGTCATGTTGAGCTTCTTGGTGAGTCATATCCACATGAATTTATAACATGTAGTTGTATTGTGTTTATTCCACCTCATTTTCTTCATTATTATAACGGACCCATCCAAATTGCAAGAAAACCTAGTGATACTTATCTCCTTGGCATACTATGGAAACCTTGTATTTGAGATTGAGGTTTTGATCAAGAGAGCTTTTAGTGTGTTTCACTGAACTATAATTTTTTCAAGTAGTTGTAGTTGTGATTGAAGTAGTATTGTTGGTGTTCAAGTTGTGTTGTATACTGGTATGCTAGGGACATATTTAAAGTATTGAGGTAGTAGTTGAAGTAACATTGCAGCATTATGGTTGTTGTTCCATGTAAGTGGCAATACTTTTAGGTTATAGTAGAAGCATTGTATGGATAATGGTGTTCTGGGTAGAGTAGTTATTGTTGGGTTGTTGTCAAAACTGAGTAGTAGTAGTTAAGGAAGGATGTCAAATCCTAATGTACATGGAGGTTTAGGTGATGTAAGTGACACCCTTAGCCTTAGACGATAAGATTAACATAACTTACAAACAACAAATGAGCAAATACAGGACTTAACTATTGCAATGGCGAACTTACCCATCACCGTACAGAGATTAGTAGATGTTTGACCTATTGATGCCATTTCCTTGAATGCCCAAGTCGAGATCAACAAGGAGTATAGAGAATCTAAATCAAAGCTAACAATGTGATAGGTGCTCATTTAGTTTGGGACGAGTTGGTGGAGAGAAGAGCTTAAAGAAGAATTGAGCTAGATGAAGTTGCTAAGGAAGAAGAGGAACAAGAGGATGATAACTTCTGTGGATTCGAAGAGAGGCTAGACTTCAAGAAGCATGGATAATGTGAAGGTACAAATTCCGAGCTTCTTTGGTAATGGTAGTACTAATCAATATTTTGATTAGAAAGAGATAATTGAGAAGATTTTTAAGTATTATGACTATGAGGATGTAGTCAGGGTGCAACTAGCTACCATGGAATTCATGGGTTATATGGCCATGTGGTAGAAGAAGTTATAAGTAACTCACTAAAGAGGCGATTGACATGAAATCCAAACATGGACAAAGATGAAGCGTATAATGAGAAGGTAGTTTATTCCTTACCATTATTAGCAAAATGCATTCAAGAAGATCTAAGAGTTGAGATAGGAAGCATGAAGTGTATACTAATGGTCGATGATAGCATAGGTGGTATGGATCCGTGAATGAATACATGAACTCGATATCATGCGTAGCCAAAAGGGATGGGTCTAGGCTACGAGATGGCTTAAAAAGTATATGATAGTTGAAGGTTAAGTAGGGGTTCCCATGCATCAACCATGGATATGATGTACTAACGCCTCACATGAGCTCGAGTCACACTTGATATGACGTACAAGTATGACCGGAGGTTACTTGTCACTAGTCTACGCTTAAATGGGCTAGATAAGAGTAGCTCAAGAGCAAGGATACTTAACTCAAGAGAGAGTGAAAATCCAATGTATTCTCTATATGTTGATATTCAGCTATTACATTATGAGGGTATTTATAGTACCCAGTTAGGGTAAATCTTAAATTACAGAAATATACATAAATGGATCCCTACTGCTAAGAAGAGAAGAATAATTTATAGAGAAGGCACATATTTGTGCCAAAAGAATATTCACTATTAGAAAGGGTAGTACAGATGTTAGAAAGGGCAGTATAAATGTTAGAAAAAGGGCAATACGTGCTTGTTTTACTCAATCTATGATTCTGACAACACTATGAGCTGAGTAGGGGTAATCCTTTGATCAAGTTTGTTTAGCATCAACAATTTGGCTCTGTGATGTTTAGGGATGGATAGGGGTTGGATTAAGAACAACTTACATTTGGGTCGGCTTTGGCTGGTTGACCCTTCATAATCGTCAGCTTGGCCTCAGCACTCTGGAGACGGCTATTTTCCTGATTTGGTGCTTGGACTGGGGTGCGGGGAGGGGTCGACTCTAAGTGTGGGCTAATCACCTTGGCAGCTTCCTAGATGGTGTGGAGAGTAAAATAGCTTAGCAGATTGGATTAGGGAAAACACTGCTCCTCTATGCTTAACTCTCCTCGAACAGCTTGGCGAACCATGTGAGAAAGCCTTTAGGCTCGGGAATGAGTGATCGGTCTTTGATCCCTATCATTCCCTTCAAATTGTTTGAGATTTGGGATCAAATCTGGTTTAGCTTTAGGTTACTTGTCCTCGGGAGTATAAGGTTGGAGATCGACAATGTTGAAGGAGTTTGAGACTCTATATCCTTTAGGTAATTCAATCCTATAGGCATTAGGATTGATTTTTTCAAGCACTTTGAAAAGTCTGTCGACCTTAGGAGACAACTTGCTCTTCCTCAAGTTTAGGAACCGATCCTTACTGAGATGTATCTAAACTAAATCACTTGGATGAAATTCTCTCTTTCTTCATCCTTGGCTCTGCTTCTCAAGCTTAGTTTTAGCTTAGCTTAATTGCTCCATAACCTTCTAATGCATAGCTCTAATAGCCTTGACTCTTTCCGTCGTTGGCTAATCATCATCATTAGTCCTCAGCTAGGGTCCTTGGTCCAACGGGAGCTCGGGGTTAAATCTATATGGGTGGTCCAATTGGCTATGTTTCATCTAACAGCAACTTGTAGCAAAGTTCTTACAGTTTGGTTGATAACTTCAATTTATCCATTAGTCTGTAGATGGCAGGACGTGTTATACAATAGCTTCGTTCCCATTTGCCTCCAAAGTGTCCTCTAAAAGTGGCTCATGAACTTAGGGTCTCAATATGAAACAATGGTTCTAGGTATGCCATGAAGCTTGATCACTTCCTGTAAGAAAAGAAAAGAGATAGCTGAAGTGTCATTAGTTTTGGAGTAGGGCATGAAATGTGCCATCTTACTAAACAGATCTATAACCAACATGATGGAGTCCTTCCTTCAAGACATCCTTAGCAATCCTAACATGAAGTTCATACTTAGCTCGGACAATGGTTTAGTTGGGACAGGCAAGGGTAGATAATGTCCTTGCTCAGCTTGGCTCTTTGCCTTACTATAGGTTGTACACCTTTCCAACATAGACTTTACATCTCTCATTATTCTTGGCCAAAAGAATCTTATAGACAATACTTTAAGGGTTTGGTGCTAGCTAAAGTGTCCTGTTAATCTTCCTCTATGTGCCTTGCATACTAACAATTCTCTTATGGAACAGGTCAGGATACATAGCCTCCTCTTTTTGAATGGGAATCCATCTTCCCTGTGATAGTTATCCAATGTCTATCATTCCTCACATTGAGCATAGATAGGACAAAAGTGGGGGTTTTCAACATACAATTCCTTTATGGTAAAAAAACCAAGTAGCTTTGTTTGCAGCTCAGTTAAGAGGGTATGTCGTTTCGATAGGGCATCTACCATTACGTTATTCCTCTTATTCTCATATTTTATAACATAAGAAAAACCCTCCATGAACTCGACCCATTTGGCTTGTCTCCAAGACAACTTTGGCCATCTCTTAAGGTATCTTAAGGATTCATGATCAATGTAGATCATAAATTCCTTGGGTAGCAGATAGTGTTGCCATACTATGAGGGCTCGGATTAAGGAGCAGAACTCCTTGTCATAGATAAAGTAGCTAAGTATAGCTCCTTGAAGTTTTTCACTAAAGTAAGCAATAGGTCGGCCTTCGTGCAACAGCACAGCACCTATGCCTAGTTCGGATGCATTAGACTCGACTTTAAACACCTTATCAAAGCTTGGAAAAGCTAAGATGGCGGCTATAGTTAGCCTCTCTTTCACTTCCTTAAAACTCTTCTGTTCCTTCTCTCCCTATTTAAATTCAACATTCTTCTTAGAGAGTTTGGTGAGTAGGGCCACAATCATATTGAAATTCTTTATGAACCTACGATAGAATGATGCCAGGCCATGAAAACTCCTTACATTGGCAGAATAGGTCAGCTCAGGCCATTCTATGTTTGCTCTTATTTTCTTATCATCGACTCAGATGTCATCTTTATTCACAACAAAACCTAAGATCAACTTAGAACGGTGAAAGTTGCACTTCTTTAGATTGGTGTAGAGTTGTTCAGCTTGGAGTTTTGCAAACATTAGTTGGAGATGCTCTATGTGAATCTCTAGGTCAAGACTATACACCAAAATGTCATCAAAATAAACTATGACAAACCTTCCTAGAAATTCTCAAAGCACTTGATTCATAAGGCACATGATGTGCTTGGCATATTATATAGTCTAAATGGCATTACAAGCCATTCATATACACTATGTCGTGTCTTGCATGCGATCTTCCACTCATCCCCTTTGCATATTCAAATTTAATGGTACCCACCTTTAAGGTTGATCTTAGAGAACACTCTTGCTCTACTTAATTCGTCTAGCATGTCATCATGCTAAGGTATGGGATACCTATACTTTATTGTGATTCGCATGATCACTTGACTATCCACACAGATCTTCCAAGACCAATCTTTCTTCATCACTAATAAGGCCGGTACAATACAAGGGCTTAAGGACTTGTGCACATACCCTTTCTTTAGTAGCTCATCTACTTATCTCTACAGCTCAGTAGCCTATTCAAGATTCAGTCTGTAGGTAGGCTTGTTTGGCAGTGCGGCTCTTGGCTGCAAGTTGATTGCATGCTCAATGCCTCGGATTGGGGGTAGACCCCTTGGTAACTCCTTTGGAAACAGGTTAGCAAATTTCTCTAGTAAGGTCTTTACATCGGCAAGTGACTCCTCTTCGGATCTCAACTCTAGAATTCTTTGGACCAATAGATAGGTTAGTCCTTCGAGCTTTATCTCTCTCTTTAGTTCAGCTTAGGTTTGTCGAGCCTGTTTTTTTTTTTCTTATTTAAAATTAATTTCTCATTTTCCGATTAATACTAAACCCTAACCCATTTAATATTAATAAATTTCGGTTTTTTATTAAAAAAATTGAGAAATTTTGATTTTTTATTAAAAATAATTTTTGGAGTTGCCACTCACCAAAGTCGGGAAAAGGAAAAAAAAAAAACCGTATTTTTCTATCTTTTATTAATTAATTAATGGCAAAACACAGCTTGGAGGGCTTCGTTGTTGATTAGCTCGTGTTGTGTGGTTGATTGGAAATTGCAGCTCGACGTGGTTAGATTGGTCCTCGCGTGGTCTGCAGTGGAGTAGTGGTTGGTGCAGTAGCTACTGTGTTGGAATTATGGGCGTATTGCTGTTCGATCGTAAGTAGACAATAAGCGTGTGTTTTATCGAAGAGAGAGAGGTGTGGTTGTTGGAGTTTAGCTTTAGTTGAAGGTTAGTGGCTTACTAGAGAGAATCAAATGGGGATGGGGTTGTTGACTGGGCATTGGTTCGTTTGGGTGACATTGCTGTTACTGCTGTCGTGCTACTGTTGCGTATTGGAATGGATTCACGGCACAATGAATGAAGGTTCAAAGTTTGCTACAGTTAGGATGTGGCTATCGATGTTGATGGAGTGTTTATGAAAGAGGTTAGTAGAGTTGACTGTATTGTCAGAGTAGGTGTGGGCGTAATTGATAGTGGGTGAATTCAGCTGAAGTGTGGGTGTTCGTGACAGTGCGGTGAAGTGTTGCAGCAGTGGTGTGGGAAGTGATCTTGTGTGTATGCTAATGACGTAGCTTAGACGAAGGACAATAGATGAAAGTGGATTTCTTTATTTTACGAGTGTGTCTATTTATGAAACCCAAACCAAATCATATTTATTGTATCTGATTTGATAATAATTAAACTATATCTAAATTAACTCAAATCCGATTTAATAAAATCAAACTAGATTCAAATGATTTTAATTAGATATGAATCCCATTTATTCATCTTGCTTTTGTAAAAAATAGAAAAATAAAAGACATAGATACTTGGTGAGACTCGAACCCACAACCTCAAATTAAATCCAATTCAATACTCCAATGCTTATCTGTTAGGCCGTTGGCCTGCGCTTTAACATTTAGTACAATTAAATTGTATTTAAACTACCTAATTTCCTAAAATAATTATTTGTATTAAACTAAAACTAAAACTATTTATCCCTATAATAAATTACTTCCCAAAACTCTACAAAACTTTTATAATTTTTCCTTTTCTTATTTTTTTGGTATTTTCATCGTTTGTTAATTTTTATTATTTTTCTATCTTTTATTAATTAATTAATTAATTTATTGATTATTATTATTTTTTTTTATTTTTGAATTAAGACCCTTTTTTTAAAAAAAAATAAAAAATTAGGATTACGAAAGGGGAAAAATTAGGTGTCTACAAGGTCAATATCAAAGCTTCCTTCTTTAGGGTTAGACTCAGTTGGGATTGCATGACCTTCACTTGTTTGGTAGTCATAGGACTCGATTTCATCCTCCTTCCTCCATGCTCTACAGAGCATGTATTCTTCCTTCTATCGTATACAACTGCTTAATTAAACATCCATGGTCATCCAAGTAGAATGTAGAAAGCACTTATGGGCAGCATATCACAGAGCACTTCATCTTGATACTTATTAATGTAGATTAGCATAGACACCTGTTTGCTCACTTGTAGGGCTCCTTTGTCACTAAGCTAGTAAAGCTTGTAAGGTTTTGGGTAGGGCATGGTTGACAATTTTAGCTACTAATCCATAAATGCAGAGGCTACATTGGTGCAACTCCTACTGTCAACGATCAGTGCGCATAGTGAGTCATTCACCTTACATCCAATATGGAAAATATTTTCTCTTTGCTCATCTTCAAGTATGGGACTAATGCTCATCATCCTCCTCAATACTAAAGTGGTAGGCAAAAAGTTGCCTTCTTCTCTGTAGATAACTTCCTCCTCAAATAGTTCAGTTTGTCCATCCTCATTCAACTCCTCTACTTCTTCACCAGTATTGTCAACTTCAACAGCCAGTACCTCGCCTTGGATCACCATTGTTTGCCTGTTCGGATACTGAGCGACTATGTATCTGAATCCTTGGCATTTGAAGCACTTGATTTCACTCGTCTTCCTCCTCGAACTTTGGCCCTTCTTAAACTTCCTCTAGGGTTCCTTCTCCTCAGCTTAGGTAGTTGGAACAAGTCGGGCCTCAACAACCTTACTTAGTTCTATTTATACAGGTCAACTTGGAATAATTCAATTACTACATGGTCGACTTACTGGCATTGGAACCTTCCTATTTGGCTCCTTTCTATTCTCTAGGTAGCTTGGATCATGTCATCAAGCATTCCAATATCTAAGGTTTCTAGGACATCCCTAATCTCATACTTCAATCCACTGATGAACCGAGATATAATTCGGTCCTTTAGTTCTTCAACTTCACATCGGATTATTAACATTTGAAATTCCTTAATGTAAGCATCCACACTCGATCCTCTTTGTCTCAGTTCTTGCAGTTTTTGGAAAGGATCCTGTAGATAAGAGCTAGACACAAACCTTCTCTATATAACTCTTTTCATTTCATCCCAACTCCTAACTCTCGTTCTCGTTCTCCTTCCTTTCTTCTGGTGGCTTGCAAGTTCTTCCACCACAAGGCAATATAACCAGTGAACTCTAATACATCAAGTCTAATCTTTGCATTATTGGGCACTTCGTGGCATTCAAACTACTTTTGAATCTGATCTACCCAATCTAGATAGTCTTAGGCATCACCACCTCTAGAAAAACTTGGAATACGCATTCTCAGTCCTTTGACTTTAGGAGCACATACATTTCTTTCCTTAGCCTTGTAATATTCCTCTACTTCATCGTCCCCTTTCGCTTCCTCCTTAATCTCTTCAAGTGTTAGTCTTCGTCTAGTGTCTCTATTAACTCCTTTAGCTCAGAGTGGTTAAGCTAGGGCTTTAACTCGGCCAAACTGACCATTGCCTTATCCTTGTTGCTTACGTTCCCTAGTGGGGTTATTTCTAGCTTGCCGCCTGTCTTCTTGGATAATAGTTACTAGGCTAGCTACCAAGTTAATAAGCCTATCCAAGGGGTCATTGACTGACTGAGGTGTAAAGCTTCTTTCCAATCTATGGCCATGTCGAGTACCACTTTCTTGGTTTCCCAAAGTTCCTTGAACACTCGAATCTGACATTGTTGGTTACTTCACAAAGACAATTATACAACAAACGAACAATTAACTACACTTTATTTTGCGTATCGAAAACAGGGGAAAATAGAGTACAGAACACTCCTCAACTACTAAACTTCAAAGCTAACAATAGAATCGCTATCTCATGGGAGCAGTAATAGATTACTCAAAGAACACAATAGCAGAATCCAGCTTCAAACATAGCCAGTCTCTAGTACTAAGATGATAGGGATTCGTGGATGGATACATGAACTCAATATCATGCATAACCAAAAGGGATGGGTTTAGGCTACGAGATAGCTTGAAAAGTATATGATAGTTGAATGTTAAACAGGAGTTCCCATGCATTGACAATGGATATGATGCACCAACGCCTCACATAAGCTCGTGTCATACCTGATATGATGCACAAGTATGATTGGAACTTACTCGCCACTAGTCTATGCTCAAATAAGCTAGATAAGAGTAGCTCAAGAGTAAGGATACTTAGTTCAAGAGACAGTGAAAATCCAATGTATTCTCCGTCTATTGATATTCGACTATTACATTATCAGGGTATTTATAGTATCCAGTTAGGGCAAGTCCTAAATTACAGAAATGTACATAAATGGATCCCTACTTACTAAGAAAAGAGGAATAATTTATAGAGAAGGTATGTATTTGTGCCAAAAGAATATTCACTGTTAGAAAGGATAGTATAGATGTTAGAAAAAGGGTAGCGCATGCTCATTTTACTCAATCTACGATTCTGACAACATTGTGAGTTGAGTAGGGGTAGTCCTTTGATCAAGTCTATTTGGCATCGATAGTTTGGCGCCGTAATGATTAGGACTGGATAGGGTTTAGATCAAGGATAACTCACATTCGGGTCGGCTTTTGCTGGTTGACCCTTCACAATCGTCAGCTTGGCTTTGGCACTTTGGAGATGGCTGTTTTCTTGATTTGGTACTTGGACTAGGTAGTGGGGAGGGGTTAGCTCTTGGTGTGGGCTAATCACCTTAGCAGCTTCTTGGATGGTGTGGAGAGCAAAGTAGCTCGGTAGATTGGACTAGGGAAAACATTGCTCCTCGATGCTTAACTCTCCTTGGATAGCTTAGCAGACCATGTCAGAAAGCCCTTAGGCTCGGGAGCAAGTGATCTGTCCTTGATCCCTATCAATAGGGCTCATAGCTATCATCATACCATTGATATACACAAGGCTTCATATTTGAACTTGTAGCATTTAGTGGAAGTGAAGCAAGCCCACCAATAAATCTAAAGAACAATGCCTCCTTTATCTTAAAGTTCTCATTTCAATTGCCCAGTAAAGTGGTCTGTTAGCTTATGTTGATTGAATCTCTCTTCATATTCCTATCCTAAGCTTTTGTAGAGTTAACTTATAAAAGAATAACTATATGAGTATGAGCGAAACCATGTACTCAGCAAGTGGCAAGGATAAGCGTCATATGTAAATAAGAAAGGAAGTCAAGTCCTTTTAGAGTGTAATGCAATAGTCAAAGTTCCATCTGAACAACGTTGATCGGTGCATCTTGAGACTAAAGAAATTAACCTCGCTTTAGTAATGGTTTCTTAGGAGTTTCATATCATAGCTGACCGCTAATGGGACCAATCTCTCACCAATTTGAGGTTGTGCAATGGATATTTTTGTCCCCTCTATTCCCATTTTGGACCATCCATAAAACTTTTTAACCCTGAATGGCGACCTTCTTTCCTATCATTTAGTTTTGCAAGGCTAAAAAGAAGGAAAACATAAGATTTCCTCATCGTATGGGTAGTATTGGCGGGAATCATGCAATAATGTAGGATACATTGCATGTACCAATTATTAATGTCAAAGGGAAAAATTACAATAAAGGGGATTAACATTTGGGAATAAGTTTAAATAGAGGATCAACGTTTCAAAAAATTCAAATAAGGAATTAATATTTCATAAATTGGTTTAAACAATTTTGTGAATTATCTATTTGAATTGTTTTGTGAAATGTTGATTTCTTATTTAAACTTTACAAAACGTTGATCTTTTATTTAAACTTTTTGGAAAGGTTGATCTCTTAATTGAGCTTACCCCCAAACGTTGATCCATTCTATTGTAATTTCCCCATTAAATATAACATTAGTTATTTTTAAAAGGCGATCAAATATTATAATCATCTCCATGCATGGTATTAAATGCACAAGCAAAGTACGTTAAGCAAGTAAGCTTAGATACTACAATCACCACATACTTGGCATGTGCATAGTCTGCTAATTATAGACACAAGCAGTATAACAGCTTACAATCCCTTGTGAACATAATTAAGACTACCGTGAGGTAAGCTACTTACCTAGATTACATGAGCTTAAATTTCCCATAATTTGTGTAGTAAATCCTAAAAATGAGCCTTCTATTAGTTAATCTTTTATGGTAGGGTAGTTTGGGATATGATTTATAGTTATGTTCGAATGAAGTTATAGTTAGAGAGTAACCTTTTTGATTTGACCTTTATAGATTGCACATTGTATTATTTATTTTCTAGTAAGATAAGATGATTAGGTATATTTATTTTTAGGAGGATTTTTAAGAAAGGTAATTGATTCTTTATAGGGAATGTAAAAGAGATATATGTATACATACATATATGCATTAAAGTTCTAAACATAGTTTAATATAATTAAAATAGAAAAAAAGCTAAGATACTATGGTTTTATGGTTTTTGTTAATAATAACTATTATTCTAGAATTTAGTATATTATAATTTTTGCTATACATTTAATATTTTAATGGAAATTAGCCATAAAAGCAAGGGAATTAGAAAATATTTTAACACTAGGTAACAATGAATTCGAAAGTCAAACATACACACACATAAATATTCGACTCTCTCTCTTAAGCTGTACCTCTTTAGACTAACTATCTTGGATGACCCTTTCTCCTCTACCGTCTCCCTTTCTTGAAAAAGTATAGTTCACCCACAATCCATCCCCGACCACTCTCTCTCTCTCTTTCTCTTTCAACTACATCCAGGCCAAACAAACACCTAGCTACTCTACTATTGCTACTGCCACTTCACCACGCTACACTCTAGTACATACCCCTTCTTGGCCTTCACACCAAACCTAACTCTATCATAACTAGGCCACCCTCACCCAATCCCATACAACCAGCCATCACCACCATCCTCCGTTTGTCTTTGACTCACTACACCATCTACAGCCAAGCTATAGTCAGCACCATGAACACCTACACAAAAACACACATATACAACTCTCTTGATCACTTTCGTCTTCTCTCTCTCTCATCGCCCAAGTGCTAATCATCACCAAACTGCCACTACTAGGCAGTGCCACTTGGGCAAACCTACCATCTTCAATCCAATAGCTACAAAAGTGGCTTTTCCTGCTTGTTTTGGCCGTCGAAATAGCCTTTAAAGCGCCATTCCAATCGTTGCCATCATCTACTTAGGAGCCGACCTGAACTTGCCATTTAACCTAGATTCTACCCAGTCTGAACAGAACTTGGATTCAAGATTCGACTGTTCGACCTATATTTGCTACTTTTGACCCGTACACTTGAGTTTGTTGATCTAGTCCGAAGCCCTTTGTTTTGGTTTTGTCGTGTTTCAATTTATATATTTATTTATTTTTATTTTTGTTGTTTTGTTTATTCTTGTAACTTATTGTAATAACAAATAAAAAAGGAAAAAAAGGAAAAAGGAATAGAGAAAAAAGGAAAAAAGAAGAAAAGGAAAAAAAAGAAAGAAAAGAAGAGGAGGTATTTAATATACTTTTCCGTTCTAACAAAAAAATATAAATAAAAGTAAATAAATAAATAATAAAAAATAATAAGTCACCATATCACTTAGAAAAATTATTTTTTCAAAATAAATAAATAAAAGTAATTTATCATTTTTTAAACTTAAGACCCTATTTAGAATTTCTGAAAATAAAGCCTTAATTAGGACCTTTACAAAATTTTCTTAAATAAACTTAAAATGGGTGAAAAACGTAAAATGGACCTTTTTTCAAAACTAAAATTAATTTAACTCGCTAAAATTTTTTCGAAAAAACAAACTACGGAAATTTGATCTCGAATAACGGGTATGTAGGCCTTCATATGTCAGTACGGGGTGACTTAAAATATGAAAATTTTTATTTTTTCCATTTTTGTAGATATTCATGTAAATTAATTAATTTTAGCAGTACGTAATTTGATTAGTCGTTTAGAAATTGAAAAAGGGTATTATTGAAAAGCAAATTTAAAATTGGAAAGTTAAAAAGTAGTACCCGTTTAGGGATTAAAAAATTAGCCCTTGGATTTAGTTCTCTAGTTTTTAAAAACCATTTTATAAAATTGGTTTTCTCGTTAAGACTAATAGCTAACTTATAACCAATCTATCTAATTGGTTATAAGTTAACTTTTTTCTTAACTTCAGTCAGGTGGCGACTCTAAGGCATTTTCAAATTAAAAACCGGTTTTCTTTAAACCTTGGTCGAGGGTAAGTATCAAACGGATAGGGTTTGGTACTGATCAGTTTTAAAAAGACTTAATTTTAAAAATGAGAGGTGAAAAAACAGACTCAATAACTTGGAGACTCCATTAGGGAGATCAAGAAAGCTAACCACTTAAAAACTTTTCAAAATTAAAATTGCTTTTCAAAATGCCTATGTTATTTAGTTATTTATTTTTTTATGTATTTATTTGTTTATTTGTTATTGACTTCATGTGTATATTTTGTTTTGGTTCTCATGTTTTGCATATCATATACATCGTGACATGGGGGGTTCATGTTGCATCAAAGATGCCAGGTAGATGTGGTCAAACTCAAGCTATCTTAGGACCCTAGGAGGGGGGCTATTGTGTAAGTTTTAGGTGTTGTAAGGTAACCACCATTTGAGGCCAATTAGGCTACCTCACTTAAGTTCATTGTGACCAATCAAAGTATTTTCTAAAAATAAGTAAGCTCATAGAGCTTAAGGACCTTTTAGAACTCACCCTAATTGTATATTCTTCACTTTAATCATAAGTTAAAACATTACCCTTAAGAAATTGCAACCTTACTAATCATTCAAGAGTTTTAATGCAATCAAGTTTTTGAAAATTACAATAAGGTTGTAACTTAAGGAGTAATGTATTAACCTAAACAACCCTAACATCTACTTATTTCCACGTCTTTTATTCTTTTGTTGCTTTGATGATTGATTATTGTCCATAAAATGTGTAGACTTAGGATGTTAGACAACCAAGCAAATGATCAAGTGAATGATAGGTCGTTGGACATTTCTAGGATCTGTGAACAGATGCTAAAAGTTGAGATTGCCTACCTGAAAGAAAAGCCTAAATGTTTTGAGGCTCACAACTAAGCCTTAAGGTCCCTTTTGGTACAGGTAATTGGGGATACCTATGAGATGATAGAGGACCTTAAGGCTCATATATGAGACATAATGTAGGGTTTTTTCCATTTCACAGAGCCTAGAATAAATATCAAGTTTCAGAATAAATGTTAAGTTCTTTGCCTTTATTTTTGTATTCTAATCTTTGTCAAAATAATAAAGTTCTCTTAAGTTCATTGTTCTTCATTCTTTAAAATTCTTATCTTTGTAAATGGTTCTTTAATAAACATTTATCTAACCATTATTCCTTCTCATTTAAGGAGATGTAAATAAAATCTATAGTTTTGAAAATTAGAACCCTAAAAATCACCATCTTTATTTGTAAATAATTTTCTTATTTGCTATAAAGTAAAACTTTATCTTTCTCTCTCTTAAAAAAGAAAGAAAAAAAAAAGAAAGAGAAACAAAAATTGAAAAAATAAATGAAAAGAAATGTTGCTAACGGCTATAAATCCTTATGGGCTCAAGGAGCCAACACAAGCTCAAGCCTTTAGCCTACTCATGTAATTGACCCAAATACTTGGTTTCCAAACCATACAAGGCCCCTCGACCTATTAAGGAAGCCAATATGAGCCCCTTGGCCCATTCAACCTAAACATAAACCACTTGGCTAGATGTTCAATTTAAACACCAACTTTGGGCTCATTTAAGCAACTTACCCGAATACAAACCACTAGGGTAGGCAACCAATTCGACCATGAACCACGGCCCATCAAGGCAATTGACTAGATACAATCCTTAGCCCTTAAAAGTAATTAAGCTAAGCTAGAACCTTTGATCTATTTAGAAAGCCAAGCTTAATCATGAACCGAACCAAAACGCAAAGTTAAATATTGAGGCATGATTTGAGAAACTGAGGGGCAAAGCCAATTTTCACCTTAGGCGAATAAATATAGATTCCTTCTTAAGAAACTGGAAACTCACTTTTTGAAAAGTTTAGGATGAGAAGAGGCAAACTATATCCTATACACCAACCAAAACACTTTGAGAGTTGAATGACATAAGTGTAAGGATACTTTGGACTCATTCCTTAAAGGAGGTCTACTTTAAATGTGATACATAAATTAAAATGAAGTTAGGTATTCATTTCTAAATCTAAAACACAATCATCTGTTGTTCACCTCGTTAGAACTATTTAGAGAATTTCCAAATCTAAACCTTATCAATAATCATCCCACAGCGGGACAATTCGGAGGCTAGGGTCATTGATTAAGAGATAAGGGTAAGATTGGTTTATGCTTGCTTAAGTAACATTAATTCAAAAATGACTTTTATTTTTGATAATTATTTTTCTTTGAAATGAAGAAGAGCCAATTTCCTTTTCAAGTACCTCAAGCCAATACACTAAAAATCTATGGATTTTGGGTCTTGGATCAGTTAAAAAGCAAAAACTCGGTAATGGAGAAAATCATTTTTGGGGCTAAAAGGAAAGAAAGAATAGTAAGAGATATTAGGGAAAAGTAATTAAAAAAAAGAAGAAGAAAAGAGGTTAAAGAATTAGGCTCGAGTGCAAGACGAAAGCCCTAAGAAATATTTTACATCCCAGTAGGGGCAGCCAAATTGAATAAAAAAGCAAGGAATTTGAGCCCAAAAAGCCTAAAGAAACACAAGGCCCTAAATCACGCTCCAAAGCTTGGAAACCCAAAATCTCCATAACCACTCTAACACTCTAAAGCCTTTCTTACCTATATTGAATCATATAAGGCCTTCCCACCCACAATACTACCTTTACACCAGTAAAAGCTCTTCCGATCTTTAAAGATAATTTATCTTTAATAAAAATTGTTTTTGAAATTGGGGTAAGCATACTTCTAATTTTTTCCCTAAGGTTCTTGACTTATACGCTAGGAAAGAATAAAATATTTCTTTCAAAATAGGCCTCCTTATTAATCCTTTCTAAAACCCTTAGACCAAAAGCCTAGATTCATAATGTTGAATCAAAAAAGACCTAATGGATTGATCAAAGCGTGTCACTTACAAAATGGACTATAATTTTTTGAACTGTAGTCGAGAGCGAAATCTAGATTGAAAGTTAGAAAGGAAGACTTCTTTGACTAAACTAATCATAGGTTACCTTTTTCTTAAAGAAAGTAATGTCTTGAAATCACAAAAGCCCTAAGTTCAACGGCATTGAGAAACTCCACATGATTACCAAGGATAGGGGGTAATAAGATTGATCCTTAAATAAGAATTCATACCTATTGGCAAAACTGTCAAAAACAAAAAAAAAAAAAAAAAAGAGAGAAAAGGAAAAAAGAGAAAAGAGAGAAAGTAAAGGCTTGTCACAAAATTCTTATCCAATCCATGTCGACTCGAGTAGTCAAGCTTTCAATCCATGTTATCCGTTTCCTTTCTAAGATGGTCATTTTTTTTTAAAATTAACCTTAATAGTCTAGATCATTCTTCCCTAAATGCAGTTTTTAATATCCTTCAACTCTTTTTGAAATCAAGTAACCTATCCCTAATGCATTTTTTCATAAATGGTTTTTCAACAATCTCTTTGTAAATACTTTTCTATGTTAATAAGTTTTTTAAAACTGGTTGCTTTCCTTACGTTACTTCCTAAAGTCCATCAAATTACTTTAAGGTTCTAGCCAGCTCCTAGAGCATTGACCCCTCTTTTATTCTTTTTAGGGTTTCAGCCAGCCTTTAGGGTGTTGTCCTGTCTTTTTAAGGTGTTAGTTAGCTCTTGGAGCACTAACCCCTCTTTTATTCTTTTTAGGGTTCTAATTAGCCTTTAGGGTACTGCTCTATCTTCCTTTCTTTTTTTTTTTTTTTTAGGGTTCTAGCCAGCTCTTGGAGCGCTGACCTCTCTTTTATTCTTTTTAGGGTTCCAGCCAGCCTTTAGGGTATTGTCCCGTCTTTCTAAAGTTCTAGTTAACTCTTAGAGTGTTGACCCCTCTTTTATTCTTTTCAAGGTTCCAACCAACTTTTAGGGTGCTATCTTGTCTTTTTGGGGTTATAGCCAGCTCTTAGAGTGCTGACCCCTCTTTTATTCTTTTTAGTGTTTCGGCTAGCCTTTAGGGTGCTCTCCTATCTTTTTAGGGTATTAGCTAGCTCTTGAAGCACTGACCCCTCTTTTATTCTTTTTAGGGTTTTAGCTAGCATTTAGGGCATTGCCCTGTCTTCCCTTTTTTTTTTTTTTTTAGGGTTTTGGCTAGCTCTTGGAGCATTGACCCCTCTTTTATTCTTTTCAATGTTCCAACCAGCCTTTAGGACGCTGTCCCATCTTTCTAAGGTTATAGCTAGCTCTTAGAGTACTGACCCCTCTTTTATTCTTTTTAGCGCTCTACCTAACCTTTAGTGCGCTGTCCCGTTTTTCTAGGGTGTTGACCAGCTCTTAGAGCACTAACCCACTCATTTATTCCTTTTAAGGATTCGACGAGCCTTTATGGTGCTATCCCATCTTTCATTTTTAGGGATCCTACTAACCTTTAGGGTGTAGTCTCATCCTTCTTTCTAAGCTGCTTTCAACCCTTCTTTCATCATCTTCCCTTAAGGTCTTTAGCAAGCTCGTAGGGTGCTCACCTTACTAATTCCTCTTAGCGAGCCCATATGGCGCTTCTCTTCATCAATTTCTTTTAGTGAGTCTACCAATTGTTTCTCTTCACCAACTTGTTTATAGTAAGCTCCTAAGGCGCTTCTCTTCATTAAATTCTCTTATCGAACCTGTGAGGCACTTCTATTCTTTTAGTGAGCCCATATGGCGCTTCTATTCCTTTAGCAAGCCTATAGGGTGCTTTCTTTCACTAATTTCTCTTAAGTGAGCCTACAGGGTGCTTCTCTTCATCAAATCTTATAGTAAGCCCATAAGGTGCTTCTTTTCATCTAGTTTCAATTTAGGGTCTTAGTTAGCTCTAGGAGTACTTCACCTATCTCGCCTAGGTTAGTCAGCTCAAAGGAGTACTACTAAGTTTATCTTGAATCGATTCTAAATGTTAGGGTTGCTAGTCCTCGAGAGATGCTCTTGCTTAGGTCAGTCAACTCAAAGGAGCACTACCAGGTTTATCTTGAATCGATTCCAAAAGTTAAGGTTGCTAGTCCTTAAGAGACGCTTTCGCTTAGGTTAGTCAACTCAAAGGAGTACTATTAGGTTTATCTTAAATTGATTCCAAAAGTTAAGGTTGCTAGTCCTTGATAGACACTCCTGCTTAAGTTAATGAGCATAGAAAGACACGACCAGGTTCTTTAGATTGATCCTAACTTAGGGTTACTAATCCTTGATAGACACTCTCGCCTAGGTTAGTGAGCTTAGAGAGGTACGACTAGGTCCTTTAGATTGATCCTTGCTTAGGGTGCTAATCTCCGAGAAACGCTCCTGCTTAGGTTAGTGAGCTTAAAGAGGAATGACCAGGTCTTTTAAGATCAATCCCAACTTAAGGTTGCTAGTCCTTGAGAGACGCTCTCACCTGGGTTAATGAGCCTAGAGAGGCACGATTAGGTCCTTTAGATTGATCTTAACTTAGGATTGTTAGTCCCCGAAAGATACTCCTACTTAGGTTAATGAGCCTAGAGAGGCACGATTAAGTTCTTTAGATTGATCCCAGCTTAAGGTTACCAGTCCCCGAGAGACGGTCTTGCTTGAGTTAGTAAGCTTAGAGAGGTACTATTAGGTTCTTTAGATCAATCCTAGCTTAGGGTGTTAGTCCTTAAGAGTAACTCCCGCTTAGGTTAGTGAGCCTAGTAAGGGACGATTAGGTCTTTTAGATCGATCCTAGCTTAGGTTTGCTAGTCTTCGAGAGACGCTTTTGCCTAGGTTAGTGAGCCCAGAGAGATATGACCAGGTTCTCCAAATCAATTCCAACATAGGATTTCTTGTCCCTTAGAGACACTCCCACCTGGGTTAGTTCGCTTAGAAAGGTACAACTAGGTTTCATCTCTTCACCAAATTCCCAATGGACTGGACCTAAGATAGCTAGCTAGTTGTAGCGTCTTTTAGGATAAAAATCACTCTTGAGGCAAAAATAGTGTCTCTTTTATCTTTGTAGCAAAGTTTTTCTCAAACTTTATCACAAAGAGGGGTGGCTGTAGACACTTAATTTTTGCCCTCTTATTTTATTTCATTTTTATTTATTTATTTCCTTAATGGGTCATAAATTAAGAAGAACACAAAAAATGGGAAATTAAAGAAAACCCCAGAAATAAGAATTTTAGACAAAATACAAAAATAAGGAAAAGCACAAAAAATAAGAAATTTGAAATCTAGAAAGAAAAAAATAATAATAATAAATTTAGAAAATAAGGAAATTGAAAAAATCACAAAAAATTGAAAAAAAAAATAGAAGATTTCAAGGAATAATAATTTAATAGAATAGATTTTTTAAATTTTAAAATAAGCCTAGAAGTTAGGCCGTTGGGCTTGGGCTTAGAGGCTTAGGCTTAGATTTAAATCTTGCCCAGGTTAACCTGGTTCATATATATAATTTAATTGCACATATGAATAAAGTATAAGCTAACGGCCTAATAGATAAGCATATGGACTTTACATATGGGTTTGGCTTGAGATCAGGGGTTCGAGACTCACTAGAGGCATGAGGATTGGTTTTTTTTTTTTTCTTTTTATTTTTTACACTCAGCGTACTACTACATGTTAAAGAATCATTAGGCCACATGGCACTTCGTGATTCGTTTGGGCAATACATTTTATTTCCCCATTTTCCTTCTCCCTTTTCCTTTTTTTCCCCTTACTTTCTCAATTTAAAAAAAAAAAATCACATTGTAAAGGAGGGGTCGATTCTCAATTGAAGGAGGAAGGGGTTCCATTTTTCAATGCATACACAGGCATGAAGGGGGGGTAGGGGTTGGCGGGAAATAGACAAAAAAACACGCTGACTCTCTTTCTCTCTACTCTTTTTCTCCCTCAACCGAAAAAAAAAAAAAACATATACACAACACATGCAAGGGAAGGGGGAAGGGTGCTCGGTCTACTATCTCTCTCTCACGAATTCAAAAATCAAACACACATATACAGATATTCGACTCTTTCTCTAGGATCTCTCTCTATTAAATTGTACCTCTCTAGACTAACTATCTCGGACCCTTTCTCCTCCACCGTTTCCCTTTTTAGAAAAAGTGCAACTTACCTTCGATCCATCCCCGACTACTCTCTCTCTCTCTCTCTCAACTACATCCAAGCTAAACAAACACCTAACTACTCCACTACTACTGTTACCGCTTCACTACACCATGCTCCAGTACACCCCCCCTCTTGGCCTTCACACCAAACCCAACTCTAGCACAACTAGGCTACCCGCACCCAATCCTACACAATTAGCCATCACAACCATCTTCTATTCGTCCTTGACTCATTACACTATCTATGGCCAAGCCACAGTCACCACCACAAACACCTACACATAAACATACATATATAACTCTCTCAATCACTCTCGTGTTCTCTTTCTCTCATCGTCCAAGCGCCAAACATCACTAAACTGCCACCATTAGGCAGTGGTGCTTAGGAAAACCCACTATCTTCAATCCAATAGCCACAAAAGTGGCTTTTCCTACTTGTTTTGGCTGTCGAAATAGCCTTTCAAGCGCCATTCCAATCGTTTCCATCATCTACTCAAGAGTCGACTCGAACCCATCATCCGACCTAGATTCGACCTAGTTAGAACCGAACTTGGATCCAAGACCTAACTGTTTGACCTGTATTCACTGCTCTTGACTTGTATGCCCAAGTTTGTTGATCTAGTCCAAAGCCCTCTGTTTTGGTTTTGTTGTGTTTCAATTTATTTTATTCTTGTAACTTATTGTAATAAAAAATAAATAATGAAAAAAGAATAGAAAAAGGAAAATGGAAAGGAGGAAAAAGGGAAAAAGAAGAAAAGAAAAAAAAACGAAAGAAAAGAAGAGGAAGTATTTAGTATACTTTTACGTTTTAACCAAAAATAAAAAAAATAAAAATAAACGTAAATAAATAAATAATAATAAAAATAATAAAGTCACCATATCAATTAGAAAAATTATTTTTTTTTTCAAAATAAATAAGTAAATAAGTAAAAGTAATTTATCGTTTTTTAAACTTAGACCCTATTTAGAATTTCTCAAAATAAAGCTTTAATTAGGATCCTTACAAAATTTCCTTAAATAAACTTAAAATGGGTAAAAATGGTAAACCTAGCCTTTTTTCAAAACTAAAATCAATTTAGCTTGCTAAAGTTTATTCGAAAGAACAAACTATAGAAGTTTAATCCTGAATAGTGAGTATGTAAGCACTCGTACATCAGTACAGGGTGACTTAAAATATAGAAAGTTTTATTTTTTTTTTCCATTTTTGTGGATATTCATGTAAATTAATTAATTTTTGCTACATGTAATATGATTAGTTGTTTAGAAATTGAAAAAAGGTATTATTGAAAAGAAAATTTAAAATTAGAAATTTAAAAAATGGTACTCATTTAGGGTTTAAAAAATTAACCCCTAAATCTAAATCTCTAGTTTTAAAAAACCGTTTTATAAAATTGGTTTTCTTGTTAAAACTAGTTGCTAAGTTATAATAAACTTTTTTTCTGATTTCGGTCGGGTAGCGACTCTAAGGCATTTTCAAATTAAAAACCGGTTTTATTTAAATCTTAGTTGAGGGTCAATCTTAAACTGGTAGGGTTTAATACTGATCAGTTTAATGAAGACTTAATTTTAAAAACCGAGAGGTGAAAAAATAGGTTCGATAGACATGCCTTGTTCAGATTGGTAAAGTCAATGCACATCCTCCATTTCTCGTTTGCCTTCTTTTCTAACATACAATTTGCAAGTCACATGGGATATGGCTCCTTTCTAATGAATATAGTCTTTAATAATTTCTATACCTCTTCTTCAATTACAGTCTGTCTCTCTAGTGTGAAGTGTCTTTTCTCCCATTACACCACCTTCATGTTTGGATCAATTTTCAACTTCTGGGTAATAAACTCTTTGAGTATGCCTAGTATGTCTGAGGGAGACCAAGTGAAGATGTTTTTATTAACTCAGAGAAAATGTATTATGCACTCTCTTAGATCGGCTAGCATAGCGACCTTGACCTTGGTCACATGTTCATGATTATCATTGAGTTGAATTGTCAATGTCTCCTCCATAGGCTCTCTTTTGACGATCAATAAATTGCTTGATCACTGCTTGACAATTTAAACTCGATCCTTCTTTAAAGATTTTAAATACAGAGCTCAGGACAATTGCTAGTCTCCATAACATGTCCCTATCCCAATTGGGGTGGGAAACTTTGCCTTTTGGTAGGCCATAGACACGACCATCTTGAACGTACAGATGGAGGGTCAACCTATTATGCCATTGTCTAGTGAAGGAAAATCCATGATGACAAAATTGATCTCTTTCTCTATTACATTTTCGTCATCTCCAATCTGTAAGGTTAGAGCGACTACCCTATGTACCTTTACTTGTTGGTTATTGAATCCATATAAGCTATACTTGTATAATTGCATCTTGATATTCTCGAGCTTCAAACACATTTGATCGAATGCATACATGAAAATTATATTGGTAGAACTCCCTGTATCTGTCATCACCTTCTTAAACATGAAGTTTGCTACCCTGGTCATAATTACCATGGCGTCATTATGTAGAAACTAGATTCCTTACATATCTTTGATAAGAGTAAATTACTCTACACTTTTGAGACATATTTAGCCATAAATTGTTTATAATCGTGTTCATTTTTAAAGTTCTTTTTATTTAATTGTGTAATATATTAATTTTAGATGATTTAAGAGCAAGGAGATGGAGTTTGCATAAAAACAATGCAATTTAAGGCAAACATGGCTATGAGGAGAAGAAAACTTTGAAGGAAATCAAGATACATTCCATCACCAGCGTGATAATGAAAGATTTGAATGACTAGTGTTGATTACATCCTTTATCACGGGTATGATTAAGGGAGTTATTGTGACCCCCCTATTAGTCACGGCTGTGATTAGTTATCAAAAGGGTAATTACTCCCTCCATCATGGGCATGATGAGATGAAATGTTTACAACGAGGATTTCATGTCCATCATTATGGTCGTGATTAGTATAGATTTCGATTTTTCAAGAAGATCACACCCTGTGTCATGGGTGTGGTAGAAGTAGACATGATTGTTCTTCTTTAACTTTTTCACGCCAACCGATGCATGGAATAGGTCTTAACACTAAGGGGTGTCTTGAACTAGTATATTTCGAGCCCTTTTGATGAGAAGAATATAACTATACCACAACTTTTATACAAAAGGGGGATTTCATTAGATCATCATAATTAACATCATCAAGAACATCACATCACCAACCTATAACATACCTATTCAATCATCTTGTACCATTTTGTACTTTGTTTAGTTGTTCTTTAGTACAATCATTAGTGTAAATCGTATTTTTCTTGGAATACTGGAGAGAGTCAACAAGAATTCATCATTTGTGTATTTGTGAGACTTCTACAGTAGAATAAAAAGAGGGTTTTAATTTTTATTTATTCCATGTTTTATTTCTATTCAATTATGATTCCTATTAGGTTATATTATTATTTTATCATGCGTTAGAACATTAGGACCTACTACATCCACTTAGTATGATCACGTGCATGGAATAGTATTTTCTTGATGTTTGTTATTCTTGATGAATTGAACTTAATTAATCTAAGTACGATGTAGTGCACAAGATCGACTTAGGCTAGATTTCCATAGAATATGTCAAGAGACAATTCTATTGTATAGATCTAATTCATTGGGATACCTTAATCTTGATAGTAGAGATATTATTAGGAAAGTTGTTGCATTCTTTGGGAAATTAGCTATTTAACATATCATTAACGCGATCCAAGTTGGCTATTAATTCAAAAGAGGTTCACACAATTAGGATTAGACGTAAGTAATTTTAAGAAGAATACTTACATACTAGTGATTCCCTACAGATGACCATCATTAGGATAAGATTAATGGAGATATTATGCTAAGTGGTGAAGTAAGTCTATATGTTAAGTGTTGTGCCAGCAAGCGTTATTGTAGCCATTGTGTTAGTTGAAATTAGTTTGTGGATTAGTGTAGTTTAGCTAGTAAATTAGATATTTTAATATTTTCATCACTTGATAAATTTGATTACTAAATCATAAGAAGATTAATTAGTACTAGTACTTGTATCCGTTCCTAGTGGAGATGACCTTATACTCATTCGTACTATAAAAAGATAGGTATACTTGCCTATTGAACCGAGTTAAGGATAGAATATAGGTTTGTAAATTATAAAACTCGGAAGCTCTATTTAGAGGTGATCAATCTATATTCGAAAAGGTGATCATGTCATGAACCCTGTGCCTCTTATCTCTTAGATTCAATACATGATCTCATACTTCACTCAAAGAGCTTATTGTAGGTAGAAGAGCTCCTCCTACTGGTCTTTCGAAAATCACATTTATTAATCCTTAAGGAGCTCAGTTATCTCCTCTCTCATGGTTGCATGCCTTTGGGTCCTAATTATTAGGTTAGGTTTCCTCATTCCAAGCTTACTACTTAATCCTTCTTCTCTATGTAAGTCGCTCAATGCACTCCTCCTTATCTACTACAAATTTCTTCAAATACCCCCTTTGCATAACATCTTTGAGTGCATTCTGCAAATGTATACACTCATCTATACTATGGCTCCTATCTTTGTGGAAGTCACATTACCTATTGGAATTCCTTCTAGTTGGGTTACTCCTCATTTTCTCAGCCCAAGCTAAAAGACCTTGATTTTCTACTTCCATCAAAACATCCGACATAGGTCAGTTGAGCGGGGTATGTTCAGCAAATGTGGGTATCAATCTTTTCTAATCTCTAAATGGTCATTTGAGCTTGCTATGTGCATAAAAAATTCTTCCCAATTTGTCCTTTACAGATCCTTTGTGTTTGTCTAGTTTCTTCTCATGTTTTTTTCGCTCCAATTGCCTTCTAGCTTACATTTGATTCTCTTGTCGAATAAACTTCTCTAACTACTTTGTAAAATCATCTAAGGAAGTCAAAGGATGCTTAGCAAGGGACATGAAGAAGTTTGAGTCTTCCCTAACTCCTTTACAAATAGCATACAATGCCATACTCTTATCACAGTTGTGATCTCGATCATCAACTGATTGAATCTATGTACATAGTCTCTTATTAATTCCCCCTTTTTTTGCCTGATTAATGTTAGGAATGAGGAGTCTTTGGTTGGAGGTTTCCTAGCTAGAAAGTTTGCTACAACTCCTTTGCCAATTGGTCAAAGGAGGAAATGGAATCCTAATTACTATTCAAAACACACAATTTTCCCCAACGTTAAAACCCGCATTTGTACATAAATTTAGCAAAAACTTGTTAAAATTACATGAATTTAGAGTTTATGCACAAAATGGACCAACTTGCATAAAATTATCAAAAATGCGTGAAAAATAATTAACTTTAGAGGAATTTGATCAGTTTTGTATCTTATGTGCAGGTGCACATAGGTTATCATGGTCTTGGTAACCCCCATCGTTTGATCAAGGAGGCCAAAATGAAGGGCGTTGGTGAATTTAGCCTACCAATCGATCCTAAAGTATCAAGGATAAGGCAACCTATTGAGCAATCAATAGTTGGAGAGGCTAGTGTCATGAACAAAATGTGTAGGGATGGATTTAACCATATTGATTGATTGATAACTTTAGCATCAATCGACTGGTAGAAGAAATTAGGGTTAAGGTTTTTTGATTAAAACCCTAATCTTCCTAAATGTCATGTTTTATTAAACATGGAGGCAGCTTAGAGCTAACGCGTATCCACTGATCGATAGGTAGACCTTCTTACTAATCGATCAGTAACCTAATTCTATAAATAGTCACATTTGTAGCTAGAAATGAAAAACACAATTAGGTTTTAGACATTTCTTAATATAGATTTGTGAGCTCCTTGCTATTCCATTGCCTTGTCCATGACATTTAGTGATTGTTTTTATGATTTTGATGCACAATTATGTTAAGATAATGAGCATTAACTATAGTTTCTTCATATAATCTCTTGTTCATTTGTTCACACCATCTTTACTTATTCATTCATAGAGCTTTCTACTATTTCTCTGTCTTTTATTATTGTCATTGTCGATATTATGAGTAGCTAAGTTAGTTTTAGTAGGTTTATGACGATGTAGATGTTGTAGATAGTGTAACTTTGTAGTTATGATATGGGTATGTATGTTTAAATGGGATTTTGATTAATGGTATTACATTAAGACTCTAAGATGATTTTTAATGAAACTTTCAATGGGTTTCCTTGTAATTATGAGATTGAGAGGAGATTAGTCTTGAGAAGTATCTTTGAGAGTTTATACGTTCTACGTAATTATCAGAATGAGAGGAGATTAGTTGTGTAATTCCCAATTTAAGTCATTGAGTGAATAGAATATCGGTAATGGGTTCTTATGCTTATGAGACTAAGAGGAGATTAGGTGTTCCCCATTGAATTCACAATGCATTATGTTGTCATAGTGAATTAGGATTGGTTATGAGATCGAGAGGAGATTAACCTCCTAATTCCTAAGACTATATTACTTTAATCATGATAGGAATTAAGTAATTTA
The DNA here is from genome assembly GCA_024138015.1 of Lumnitzera littorea. Taxonomy (NCBI): domain Eukaryota; kingdom Viridiplantae; phylum Streptophyta; class Magnoliopsida; order Myrtales; family Combretaceae; genus Lumnitzera; species Lumnitzera littorea. The sequence goes on from JAMXBB010000008.1 coordinate 93,433,494, forward strand.
ACTAATTATGTAGGGAAATGAGATTAAGAGGAGATTTTTGGCTATATAGTTGAGAGAGGTACCCTACCCTTCCATCAAAACCCAATTAAAAACTACTATGCCCCAAACCAGTGGAGTTATAACAATCCCACCATATAAACTAATTTAAGATAGAAGCTGACCTCACAGTCGCAATCATAAATATAGCCTACATAATACACATACGACTTAACCAACTTGAAGCGTCTAGTAGGATACCTGCTATAAGTAGAATCTATAGTATTTCCTTAAAAACATTTACAAGAAATCCTATAGTAAATTACTTTAATACTTAGTTATTTTTTACATAATGATATCTACATCAAAAGAGCACATTTGTAAAAGATAGTTTCATAAGTCATGGGTTTTAACACATATATAGACATAAACTTTGCTAGAAAACTAGCAGTCACCTAAGGAGATCGGTTAGTCTTCTCAAAAGACTAGGACTTTAAAAGTATTCCAATATCATCAACATTAGGTCACCACTGACTCCCCAACCCTTTGTATACTAACCTATGGTTGATTATATTGCTGCATGTTCACCCTTTAAACAATATCTACAATAGAATCTATAGGGATGTCAGTACAATTAACTTAGTAAGTGGGATGGAAACTGAAGAGTAATACAAACATAAATAAAGATATTAATTTAATGAAATGCAATGTAGTCAATCAATCATATGAGATATTGCACAATATTATCAGGACCATTATGAGGTTAGAGAAATTTTATCCGCTTTAACCCGAATTGAGTAATTTTAATGCGACTTAAATCAAATCAAACCTAGGCTTATGCAATGGAGTATACTCTCCTCCCTAAACTACCTTCAAACCACAAGTTCCAACCTTACTGTAACCTCTTCTCCTACCACTTAGTTTGATTAAGGGTAAGGAAAAGACTATTTCTGCTATCCTCATCGAATGGGTTAGTATTTAGTCTATCATACCTAATCATTCCCTTAGTGGGTTCTTATGCATGCCTAGTTAAGATTGTAATTAGATTTCTATTATTTTCCATTAAGGGGTGGCCAAACAAGTTCAAATCAATCAATAATACACAACCAAGCAAAGTAGTACACTAAGTAGTTAGACTCCCATCACAAAACATATCATCATTTGCACACATAGCATTAACATTAACAACTAAGTTACAACTACAAACAATATACTCTTAAGCTTCCAAATGCTTTAATATAGTATCCTAACCAACGGTAAAGCCATTATATCAACTTACCTAGGCAGAATGTCACGTGCTCCTAAATGTCGTGTTTGTGATCCTCATTAATAATCCCTAGAAAGAAATACGGAACTTCAGTTTCTAATCCACATATGAAATAAGAATTCATTTTCAATATTAAGTATGTTTACATTCTAAGTTAGGTAGGTTCTTTGGTTATCTATTAAGTTTTAGTTAATTTAAGGTTGATTCTAACCTAATTTCTAACTAAGGTTATGACTTACCATCCTAAATTACGTTTTTACTTAAAAGGTTCCCAACTTACATTATGACATCGAAATAGTTATAAAGTTTAAGTAGTAACCACTTTTTGACTCAAAGCTAATTTCTAAGGGATTTTAGTTATTTACTGTTAAACTACATTTTGACCTAATTTTTAACATAGTTTCCAACCCTTATGCTATTAATACATTCTACCATTTAACTTACACTCCAACTTACCCCGCATTTTTAGAGTCTCAAACCCTACAATATTACTAAGTATCAATTAAGAACCTCAATTATATACATTACTTCCACTTATACCGACCACTTATTTATATTAATATAGCAACTTAAGGATTTAGCTTTAAACTACAAAATACACAATATTTACTCAAAACCATCATTCCTAAACTCATATTAAACTACTTTCAAGTACTGTATAAGTAATTATAAGTCACACTATAGTTTTTTAAAGAATTGATCAGCTCCTTTGCAAACCAACCTATCCAATGCACTATTTTCATGAAATTGTAATTTTACTTAAAATATGATGACTTGATTTTTACAATCCAACCATATAACATCAAAATTCAACATATTAGGAGTATAACTACAAAATTTCAAATCAAAACTACATTAATTGGTTTTTCAAAAACCTAATTAAAATTCAGTGCGCAAGAGGTTTTACTTAGGGATCTGATATCTATACTCAAAATTTTTGAAGATTTGAATTCTTTATGTAAAACAAAATTTCAAAATTTTTGGTAAATGTTCACTATTTTTCCTATAATTTTGATAAAATCGAAGAAAATTAGCAACTTATTGGAAATCTAGGCTTCAACCACCATGGGGGAGGGGGTGGTTATTGGTTGCAATGGGTGCCTACCATTACTTTAAGTGGGGTCCTTGTTCCACCTTCAGCTAATTGTTTTGCTCGGGAACTCCTTAACCTACTTAAATTACCCTATATTTTCCTAAATATTCTTTTTTCCTTCCTCCTTTTTCTCTCTTAGAAATTTGCCAATGCTCAAAATGAGCAAAAATCTAATTCCTTAATATAGAATGTATTTTATAGTAAAGCCTAGAGGGGTTTTGACTTTTAACTCATGAGTTACATATGTGAATAATATAGCTAATGTGTCCAAAAAGTAATCTTTTCCCTATTTCTTGTATATTCCAATACTGTTATACATCCAAGATGGTTGCTTGGTTATTACTGAAATTTTTAATGATTTTTTTCTATATTTTATTTATTTATTTAATGAATTTTACTCATTTTCGAGTATTTTCAATATTTAGTAATTTTTTTATTTTATACATTATTTTATGTACAACATTAATTATGTTAATCCTATAATTTATCTTAAAGTGTTTATTAATTTTCGAGACCTAATTTGCGCATTACCAATAATATAATAATAATAATAATAATATAATTTCTGAGCCTATGGGAACTCCTTAACTAATATTACGATGCCTTCTATAAGTTTTTAGCCGAATCGGATTACCTTCCTGAATGCCCTTAATCAACTATCAAACTTAGTTGCGTGTATATAAGTCTAACAAAAACTATCCCTATTGTCTTAGCAGCATACCTTCACTATTACTTTGGAAATATATAACAAGTTCATGCCCTTAGATTTTGTGTTTGTTATTAAATTTCATTCTCCTCTAGTTGCATCTATTTTAAACTCACTACTTCTTATTCGGTTTGCCAATATTAGAGTAGTATGTTAGAATCTAGTACTTAATCGAAGCCTTTTCCTTGAGGAAGTAACTTGATGAATACTTACCATTTTTATTACTATAGATGAGCTAACATACTAGTTAGTAAAGAGATTGACATTGTTTTGAAAATTTCCATTTATAAGGTGTCTTTAAATCTATCAATTTTTGTTCAATGTTTGTGTCGTCTCATCAGTTTTTGGTACTGTTGCCAAGGAAAAGGCAATTGTGTTAATAGTAGATATACCTAAGACTCTAAGACTAGGCCTTAGCATAGTTGCAGCATATTTCATAGCTTAGTATTATAATTATTGTAGTTTTGCTCTTTATCTTTTTTCAAGCTCAATTAGGCTGATCTTGCTACTCTATTGTTGATTTGAGCTGATTCAGGGATAAAGTTTGAACCTTTACAATTGGGTTTGTTGAAAAGTACTGAATTTGTCCCTAACCAATTTGCATCAAGCTAGAAAGCATGCTGTTTACATTTTTTTAGCATTGAAAGTTGCAGGCTATAGTTTGGTAGGTTGGTTGGATTTGGAAGGAGTAGAACTAAGAATTGTTTTTTTATATGCAAAGAGGGGTAAGATATTTAGTAAAGGAATTTGACCTCGAGATTGATTGAAAATTGCACTTTAGACTTAGAGAAAGAAGGAGGGAGGAATTAGGAGAAATGGAAAACAACCAAGAACCCTTAAATGGAGGAGCTAGAAATGGAAACAATGGACATGGGGCAAATGGTAATGGAATGGAAATAATTGAGCTTTATGGGAATATTGTGCACCTAATTTGAATGAAGTTGCGCCACCAATTACTTGGCCAACTATTCAAACATATAATTTTAAACTTAAACCTACTTTGATTTAGATGGTGCAACTTAGTCAATTTGATGGATTGTCATCTATAGACCCCTACGAACATCTTCAAAAACTTTTGAAATTATGTGCTACAATGAAAACCAAGTGAATTGTAGGGGGAGTGTAATGAACAAAAGTGCTAAAGATGGGGACACTTCCTTAGTTGGGAATTCAACTTACTCCAAGTAAAACAATAAGAATGAGAAACAATAAGGATGAGTTAGTTGAATTCCTAACCAAGCAAATTGCAGGGGGAGTGTAATGAACAAAACTACATGGAATGACTTAGTCAAAAAATTTCTGTCTTATTTTTTTCCACTAAGTAAAACAGTAAGAATGAGAAATGAGATTTCTATGTTTATACAATTTGATCGAGAGTCATTATTTGAAAGTTGGGAAAGGTTGAAGGAGTTACTAAGTGTCCCCATCATTGTTTACCTTTGTAGAGTATAGTGAATAACTTATGCAATGGTCTTGGGAATCAAATGAGAATGATTGTAGATGCTGTAGCTAAGGGGAGTGTAATGAACAAAAGTGCTAAAGATGCATACGACACGTTTGAACAAATGGCATCACATTTTCGTGGTTGGTATTTTGAGAAAGCTCAACCTAAGAGGGTAGCAACAATAGCTTAATTAGAGGAGATAAGTCGACTTAAGGAATAAATTGCATCACTTACTGCTAAACTTGCTCAAAAAGAAACAATCAACTAAGTTAGTAACCCCAATAGTTATAGGCAACCTTATGAGCATTGTTGTGTATGTGGTGGTAAAGGCCATTTGAGCATAAATTGTCAAGTTAGAAAACCCTTTGCCTTATCAAGAGATAATTAGGATGAACGAGTGGATGCATTGGGAAATTTCAATGAAGGGAAAAGAAATTATAACCCTTACTCAAACAGCTACAACCTAAGTTAGAGAGATCATCCTAACTTGTCATGAGGAGGTAACCTAAGAGGAGGATCCAATAGAGGTTTTTAGGGACCTAAATTACAAGTCAGCCAAGGCCAATCATTGCCTCCACCTCTACCCACATAAGGTTCAAAGGAAGAATCATTAGAGCAATCATTGAGGAATTTTATTCAAAGGCATCATGCAAAAATAAATATGCAAGAGGCTACTATTAAAGAGACGCATAATTAGCTGATTCAATACTCTCTAAAGAAACCCATAGGACAACTACCTAGCAACATTAAGGAAAACCCAAAAGACTAAGCTGGGACATCTAGTGGGAATGGTAAAAAAGCTAGCGTAAGAGAAAAAGAATTTTGTTTTAGTGGGAAACAAGTGTTTAAAGGTGAGTATTTGAGCCTAGAAGACCTCATTGAGGAACAAGATAAACTTGTTGGAGAAGAATTCTTTACAAAGGAAGGGTTAATGGCTATGGTTCTTAAAGGAGAATATATAGAGGAGGAGCTAATGGCTTTGGTTAAGAGGAGTCCTGATAATAGAATTGAAGAGGATCCAAGTGAAGAAGAAATTGAAAAAGAAGCACCTAATGATGATGAGGTGTAAAATTTGGAGATAAATTGAATGATGGAAATTAGTGAAGAAGAGGATCTAAGCTAAGAAGCAATTGAAGAAGATCCTAGTAAGTGCAAAGATGTAGGAATTGATCATGAGAAGTGGGAATCTAAAAAGGGAAGTAAAGTGAGTTTAGAAAAGAAACCAAATACCAATGAGTTCAAGATTGCAGATATGGTACTTGAGGAGAAGGGTGCCAGTGCTTACTAGTTTGCACAAAAACTAGATGATCCAAGAAGATTCAATGTACCTTGTACCATACTTGATAAGTTTTTCTTGAGAATAATAATGGATACTAGAACTTTAGATAATTTCATGTTGGGAAAAACTATGTGAAAGTAAGGATTGGAGAGTTTTATGAAGATGAGCCCATATTACATCTGAAACATCGATAAAGGATGGACTACGCCCTTGGGGGAACTTCATCTCATATTGTTTAGTGTTAGACCATGAGATTTCCTGGTTAATTTTATTGTGATGGACATGAAAGATGAGGATTAACCCCCTAGTTTTTGAATGATCATTTTTAGCAACCTTTAGAGTTATTTTAGACATGAAAGAGAGGGTGATTATCTTAGGGAGCAGAGAGAGGAAAGTGATGCTTTAAGCTAAGGAATGAATTTAGGAACCAAAGGAAAAAGAGCTGGAATTAGATCAAGAGGAAGAATTTGAAAAAGATAGTTATATGAGAAAGAGGAGGATTAATGAGAAAGGAAAGTCAAGCATGAGTAGGGGAGTTAAGGGATTTGTGCCCCAAAGAAAGTGTAAAGACCTACCATGAGCAATATAGAAAAGCTAAGCTGATGGCTTAAAAACAAGCACTTGGTAGGAGGCAACTAAACCTACTATGTTTTCTTTATATTTTTATTTAAGTTTATGTCTAAGCATTTTCAATTTCAAGTCTTTTTAGTTTTATCTCTTTTAATTTTATCTAGGCACCTATGAATAAATATAGGAAATCTTCAATCCATCAATTAAGAGATACCGTTAAAGAATTATGAAAGGATTTGAGAATTCAAGACACACCATGAAACCAGGGGATTTCCATTCTAACTTTCTCTTTTACCTCCCATTATATGTGCTTTGAATTGTAGTGTATATATATATATATATATATATCTGAATTGAAGTTGGGGTTAAGAAAGTTCGATATAATTATCAAAGTGGCATAGTTTTGAATGAGCTATAATGATTGAATTCTTGATATGTTATTCCTTTTGTGCACTGATGAGATAAATTTTTCTAAGAAGTTAGATCCATTTTCCTTTTACTCTATGCCTTTAATTTCGAGCATGTTATCATCTATAAAGTTTTTATGAAAGAAAGTAGAAGTGATTAGGGCTTTAATTTTTGAAAAATATCCCTTGTGGAAAAATCATAAGCATTTTTCAAAACTCTGTAATCAATTCATGGCATCTTTGCTATGTTTAGTTATGCCCAATTTAAGTGTGGTTTAGAAGTTTGAAGTTAGGGAAATGTTTTGATTGGGTATTAAATTTTAGTGTTTTCAAAAGTTGACCTTTATATATACACTATTCTTTTGAGGAATCAAGTGGTTTGTTAATATACAATGAGTACCCAAAAAGAAAAGAAAAGTTGAAAAATTAAATGATGGGGATCAATTATTACATATCAAAAGTATGACCTCATCACAAAAAGAAAATGTAGTTGAGAAAAGAAAAGAAATAGAAAAAGTGAAAAATCAAAAATCCAAAAAGAGAATAATAGTCAAAGATTGAAAGTTAATCCTAGGTAAGGGAGGCGAAATAAAGTAAGATTTAGTGGTCACTTTTTGTTTGCATGACATTAGCATACTTAAAAGACTGATAAGAAAGAAGTATATTTCTAGGCTAACCAATTAAATACTTAGACCTCTCACTTAGTCTGAAATGTTAGACTTAACTTCAAACTTCATAAGCCTAACCTAAATAAGAAGTTAACATTTCTAGGCATGGATTTCTAAACTTCATAAGCCTAACCTAAATGTTAGAGTAGCAGTTTAGAACCTAGCACTTAACCGAACCCTTTTCCTTAAGGAAATGACTTGGTGAATACTCACCAATTTTATTACTACAAGCGATCCGTCACATTGGTCAATTAAGAGATTGACACTGTTTCAAAAAATTCCATTTATAAAGTATCTTTAAATCTATCAATTTTTATTCAATGGTTGTGTCGTCTTATCAAGGTTGCTCTTATTGAATTGAACCGGCTGCTTGTAGATTTCTATAAAGCTCCTTTAAAGTTTGGAATGTATTCAAGTAGTCATCCAGGTCCTTCCTTTTGTCATATGTATCTAATTGAGGTAAGAGAACATTTAATGGTAGGACCTCATCCACCATACTTTATATGAAAGGGCTCACCTTCTTCCCTTTTGCTTTGTCTCTTTTTAGAAGTTCCCTTAGTAGCTAACTTCTTAATGTAATCCTCTAAATCCTATAGGCTCATGTCCACTACAGCTCTCTGCGATAAGCATACAGTCACATTCTCTACCCTTTTACCTAGAAAAATCTATACGTACGATACTGCAGGGGATTGTAATGGCACTTGTGGTTAGCCATTCTCTCTTAGTCGTAGCTCATGTGCTTCTTGGGGACTATCCTCATTTACCATAGGAGCTTTCCCTCGCAACTGCCATAGTGCATCTACATGTGCCATAGGATCGACTTACCATCCAACCTATTATAGGGAAGGAGTAAAAGAGGAGGTAGTGTTCCATTCGTTGAGCTTCTGACTTAACTCTCTATTAGTGGCTTGGACCTCTTCATATTATCTTATGAACCTAGCTTATAATGCCTCCAGTTGTGCTATTGTGGATCACTATTCTACTATTCATGGTCTTAGATGACTTGATTGTGTACTTCAACTTGACGTACCTTAAGACTACATTGTTGTAGTGATTGTTGTTCTTGAATTACTTGAAGGGCCTTATTCCCCCACGTAGTGTGCATTTTGCCTGACTTAGTTCTTGCCATGTCATGGTGATGAAAAAAATAGGGCTAATTGTTGATATCAGATTTTAGAAGGAATCGAAATTAAATGTTCGAAGCCTTAAACACTTCTGTAAAATATAAAACGATTAGGTTAAGTGGGTGCTTGGGAAACTTTGGTGTTGTAACTCCAATGCCTAAGTCAGGTTAAGTTAAGAAAGATAGGTAAAAATAAGGAAAGAGTGCTCGAGAGCCCCAAAAGAGGCTTCATGTTGCCTTTGGACCACTTTTTGTAATTGCAAGTTCATTTTGAATGTTGTAATCATTCCCTTCAATTTTAGTAAGTACATTTGATTCAAGTTTAAGACCACTACTTGATTTTGAGGGACATAGGTGATATTATGGTAACTAATGAGTAATTATCTAGATAAGGAAGTTAACTATTCATGCCTAATGTAAGAATTTAAATTCTTTGGAGCTTATTGGATCAATATCCGACCTAAAGATAGTTGTTCTGTCCTAAAGGAAGTTGGTCTAACCTTCCCAAGTTAAATTGACCTTATAGAAGTCTAGGTTATGAGCCTTTCCTAACCTATCCCACATGATTGGTGGGAACTTTAAGAGGTTGGGAGCAAGATAAAGAGGAGGTGTAGTTGAATAAGAGGTTTAAAGTAGCTCCAAGCAATTTGCTTTATGCTTTTTAGGGAAAACTCTTATCAACAACCTAAGAACTATATAAGCCCCAACCCTAAGTATTAATCTAATAATACAAATGAAATGAAATGAAATATAATAATAAAGTAAATAATAAAAAGAAAATAAAAAAGAAAAAAAGAACCTAGGCCAAATCTGGTCAAGATGCGGATCCAGGTTGAGAGAATGGGTTAGCTCTGGAATTCCATGGATTCATTATGTGCAATGCATCTGCATTGGAGGAGAGAAAGGGAAGGCGATTGTGATGGGTTACCTAAAAGTACTCTAACCTCCCTTTCAAGTGGGTGAGGATAGTTCTTTTAGGTTTTTAAGGTCAAAAAACACAATGGTACTAATCCCTCGACCTAGAACAGTGGTTCAAGTGGTGGTTCGTAATGGCCACTTTGTGCTAGAGAGAGAAACAACTCGTAATGCTCAAATGGTGATAGATTAAGACGAGTTAGGAGTCATTTCCGATGTTTTCAAGGGTGGGGAACGCATTAATGATGTTATTTTTTGCAAAAGGAGGTTGTTTAGGTAATGCTTTGTAAAGGTCACTGGTAGATGACAAATTTAAGGTGGTGGTTGGGCTCAATTGGTGGTTGTAGGAATCAAGTGAGATACAGTTTCTAGAGTTTTTAAGGTCAATAAAGCTAATGGTAGTGGTTGTTTGCATTAGAAAGTATCAAAAATGACTTCCTAAAGAGAGAGAGCTTCATGCTGGAGTGAGAAGGCTTGGATTTTAGCTTGTAAGAGTGATTTTGAGTGAAAGTTCTTGGAGAAATATGAAGTAAGGAATCTTATTTATATTGGAAGAGCTAGAGGCAAGCTAAAAAAGGCCATTAATGGCCAAATCAAGCTTAAGGAGGAAGGGAGAAAGAACTACTCTTGAATATCCCTTGATTTTGAATGAAAAAAATCGAAATTGATTGATCATTGGACATGAGGAAAACATGGAGTTGCTCATTTAAGTGCTAGAAGTTTCGATTCTTTCCATTCAAGCTTGAATTAGCAAGTTGGCATGGACACACATTTGAGTTTTTTCTAATCATTGGAGCCTAATTTTTCCTAGAAAACATGTGTTTCTAAACAAAAAATTGGTCTAGATTCATCAAACTTTGCATTCTTTATCAATTCTTGCTTTTTATTTGATAAAATTTAGTGAAAAAAGGGGTTAAAAATGGCAAGAAAAAGAGGAGGTCATGCAGGTTTTTCCTTCATTTCAAGATCTTAAACTAGGCATCAATGGGGTATCTTTTTGTATCAGCTAATTACAGGCTGACACGTATTGCACTAGGAAAAGGATAAAATCTCATTGTATGCTTCTGCTTAGAGTCAAACTCTAGGCCTTTGCTTTTTCTTGATTCCTAAATCATGCCCTTAACCACTGAGCTGAGCTCATTTCTCGGTAATGTCCCAACATAAATAATATTTGTATGATTTTTGGGTTGCTTTTATACCCGATGTTCTTCAACCATTAAATATCGACTAAAGCCTTTTAAGTCCTGTAAAATAAATTCATCCCCCTAAGCAATTATTAAGTCTATTAGGCATATGTGGAAAATTAATTTAAAAAATAAACCAATTTGATATAATTATGGGCTAGGTTCTATTCAATGCTCAACATTACTTAAAATTTCAAATGCTCAAAAAATAGTCAATTTAAGTTTGATTAAGACACTGTTTAAAGCAATAGTCAACTTAAATTGTATATTTTAATAATATTTTAAAATAAGCAAGTTGAACCTTAGTAACGTTCTTCAGGGTTGACCACTCCAAGAAAGCTTGAACTTTGTCTTGGTCGATTTGGACTCCATCTCCAAATGCAACATATCTTAAGAAGATAACCTTGTGATGACAAAAGGTACACTTCTTCAAGTTTCCAAATAGTCTTTCAAAATGTAGTATGTTAAAAATAGCTTAAAGGTGTTCAATATGCTTAGCCAGATTGGTAATATACACCAAAAGATTATTAAAGTATACTACTATGCACCTTCCGATTAGTGGTCTCATAACATAGTTCATGGGTCCTATGAACATTCTCAATGCAATTGTTAGGCCAAAGGGAATGACCAATCATTTATGGAGGCCATATTGTATTTTAAAAGCAATCTTCCACTCACTTAGCCTTACGCAAATTTGTCAGTAGTCATTCCTTAGGTTGATCTTAGAAAAAACTTAGGTACTATGAAGCTTGTCCAACATATCATCAAGCCTCAATATGGGATATCTATACTTTACAACAATGTGGTTAATAGCTCAACTATCGAGGCACATGTGCCATGAACCATCCTTTGGCATGAGTAGAGTGGATACAACAAAGTAGCACACAAGCTTGTGTTCTCTCTAACATGCCTATGCTTAATCAGCTTGCCCACTTGTCTCTTGAGCTCAATGGCTTATTCTAAGCTGATCTAGTATGTAAGTTGGTTTGGCAAGGTAGCATCCGACTAAAGATCAATACAGTACTCTATACCTCAAACTAAGGGTACTCCCTTAGGTAACTCATGAAGAGATAAGTTGGAGAACTCACCTTTCAACCTCCTAACGTCTTCTAGTACCAAGTCTAAGTCCCTAACTTCCAACAGTCTTCGAATCAACAAAAACATAAGCTCCTCTACCATATTGGCAGCTTACAATTCTTTATGGGATATGTTGGTGATGTGCCCTAAGCCACATAAATTTTATGTCATTTGAGTATTTATTTTTCTTTATGATATGAGTTATTTTATTTATCACATTATTATTATCCTTTTAACATGATAAAAGGATTCCTTGAATATTGTTCTTTCTTATGTCATTAAAGTGCGTGACTTTAATAGTAAAATCATAAAGTGATGAGAACATTGTTTTAAATTATCTCTAGTCACTCGTCATATGGAACAATAATAAATTAAGATTAGTATGTTGGTTGAATGATAATCATGTATTACTAATTATGGATATGAGATATCAATTTAGCACATAGATACATCTAAGAGTACATTGTATTAGATTAACCTACCATGAGAGTACTACATAGATCAATTTGATAAGTACTACTCGTTATAGTGTTATTTTAGTCCTTTGACTTGATGACACTATGGATTCCAACATTGTAACTTCTATGTTTTCACTTAGTTCTTTATCATTTTAACATGATGATTATAAGACTATGATTGGATATGAACTGAATTATGTAGAGGAATGTGAGTATATGTGATGGAATTTGTCCATCTAATTACATTGAGAGAGATATCTTCCATGCCCCTTCAAGAGTAAGACTAAGAAAATGTATAATCGTGCTTAAATGAATTGATAAGGAGTCATTAATCTCATTTGTCTAAGTCAATTGAACTCTAGATTGAAGAAATGAGTGGTTAAATAATATAAGAGTGTCTTGATCCACACCTTATATTTTATCATTAGATATCGTATGATAAAGGGACTCAATAACTAACTATTTAATAAGTAAAGTCAGACGATCGATCTTCACTTAATTTGGGTAAGCATAATGTCTTGTTAAAGGCCACTTATGTCTTGTAGACCTAAAAGGAGTCTTAAGCCTACTGCCAACATTAGGTGAACCTATAGGATTGCATACAAAGAACGAACTAAATGAGCTACGAGAATTATTGAAATACTTATTATTCTTAAATAGTTTAAAAATAAAAATAATGGAATTAATTTTTTGGAGAAAAATAATAAATAATGATATAATGTATTAGATATTGTTAATATCTATAATATCTTGCAATATCTCTTAATATCTTTAAGAAGATATTATCATTCCTTTATATAGAGATAGAAGCATCGCTCTATTAGGGTTATGCTGACACTTATAGTCAATATTAGACTTGTAGAGAAAGTCTACATACCTAAATAGAGAGAAAAACACGAGAGATTGCAAGAGGTTTCTTAGAGGAATATAGATTGATCACGTAGTGCTAGCATACTGTAACCCATTTAAGCAAGTTCATTCGTGTGTGGCTATTAATAGAGGGTATTTGCATTTTGCAATGCCTATAGATCTACTTACTTGTGAATTTCATAAGGCATCAAAGAAGGAAATTTCATCATCCCTTTGGATTTATTTGATGAGGGTTAAAAAAGAAAAACGTTACACAAAAACGTGTAATTTGCAACCTTAAAACATAAACAATGGTATCGGAGCATCTTGCATTTATCGATTAAATTAAGTTTAGATAGTCTATCACTTGTGATGCTTGTGAATAGGTTTTAAAGGATTAATAACAGCTTAGTGGATTGATTTATTGTTTAACATGGTTTATGTAATGAGATTACAGTAGATTCTATCACATTTGATATGATTAAATTATGGTATAATTGTGTGTCAATGCAAGGTGATAAATTGGATTGATGAAAGATAGGGTCTTGATGAAAAACCTTAAGTGTTATGTGTGATACAGCCATATTGATGACCGTGTCATGCAAGGTTATGTAGAATTAGGGATCTTGATGAAAAAATAGTCACAATGTATGGCACAATTTGGGATACACGGCTTCTTGGTATTATGAAAACCCTAGTCCCAATACACGATAAAGTCTGGATAGTCTAGAATCTGGCATGCTATACTTGCTATTCATAGTGTAACAAATAAGATTTTATTAACACAAATTGTCTATATTATCTATGTATTGTTATGATATGCATGATGCATAGCATGGCCTTCTTAGAATTATGTGATCGATAAGTTTGGGTTTTGGTTTTGGTTTTAAATTGGCTTACTTGTCGTTATCCTTTATAATCTATTATTTATCAATTATACTATTTATTAGTTGTACTAGATAGGAGGCTGTTCATGTCAATCCAAGAAGATCATGGAAATGATTTTTAGCTCAAGGGTCATGGTTATTTTGATCCTTACATTGGTTGTAAAGATCAACCTAATTTATGGGCCATGCTATGTCACGTTTATATTTACGGTATATATCTATATGTATGGGATGCTATACATGTGATATATGTATGTATTGCTCAAAATCAATCCCATAATATACACAACACGTAATTCAAATAATAAAATCCCTCATATAGTATTAAGTCATGAAAATGCCTTCCATAGTTCAATACCTATTAAGGCTTCAAATGTTTAATTGTAGGTAAGTAAGGTACAATAGACTATCTTAGTGAGGTGAGGTAGATAAAAGGTGATATCTACATGTCAAAATGGTTAGACTTAAATAGGCTATCAAAATGGTTTTAAGCCTATGGCATTAAATGGGATTAATAGGCCAAGACATGTGATATCAATCCTAAAGCAAGAGTTACATATGATGTAAATGGAAAGGGGTTTCCTACTTAAAAAACTAAACTTTGAGTGTCATGCCACAATTGATTGAAAATTTAGTGAAATATGGATCTTGACCTACTAAGAAAATCAAATTTTGAAAGTTTTCGATTAAATATTAGAAGGTTATTGATTTGATAAAAATAGTGCGAGTATTTAAAATGGCTCTAATAAAGAAATTAACTTTGCATACCTTTATATGTAGATCGTAGCAACAAACAACACGTCTAATCTTACTTTGTGATCAGTTCTCGAAAAGGAAAAATTGAATGGCACTAACTTCCTTGATTGGTATCTAAACTTAAGAATTGGTCGTAAGCAAGAAAGGAGGTTGTATGTGTTAGATAATCTAATCCCTGATGAACCTGTTGCCAAAAGAAATGCTTATTAGAATCATAAAGAAGACTCCATGGATATAACTTGCCTTATGCTTGCTACCATAGATCTTGAGTTTCAAAAGCAAATGGAGGATACGCAAGCATATGATATGATTGTCCACTTTAGGGAAATGTTCCAAGAGTAAGTAAGATAAGAGAGGTTTACAATCACTAAGGCATTGAATTCTTGCAAAATGGTTCCAGGTATCTTTATGAGTGCACATGCTCTTAAGATGAAGATTACATTGATAGGCTTAAAAAACTTGGTGCTCCAATTAACAAGGAGTTAGCTATGAATACAATCCTTACCTCTTTACGTCCTAGCTATGATCGGTTTGTGATGAACTACAATAGGCACCAAATGGACAAGATTATATAGGAGTTGCATGGGATGCTCAAGAATGTTGAACAAAACATTAAGGCAATCAATGATGTTTTGATGGTTCAAAAGGGAAAGGGAAAAAAGAGAAAGGGCAATGATAAAGGCAAAGGAAAAGCAAAAGATGAGACAAAAGCTAAAAGGCCTAAGCCCTTATCCAAGGCTAAATTGCCCAAGGAAGGAGTTTTCTTTCTCTATAATGAACCGGGTCATTAAGAGAAATTACAAGCTATATTTGGAGGATCTAAAGAAGAGGAAGAGTAGTGAGACTACTACCTCAGGTATCTTATCTACTTCTATATCATGGGTATTAGATACAGGATGTAGATCTTACATTTGTGCAAATGTATAGGGTTTTAGGGAAAGTAGAAAATTAGCTAAAGGTGAAGTTGACTAAACGTTGTGAATGGAGTAAGGGTTGCTATGTTAGCTGTAGGAACTTTTAAATTAGCTTTACTTAGTGGGCTTGTTTTAGTTTTAAGTCATTATTACTATATACTTGCTATGAGTAGTAACATTATTTTGGTTTCTTGTTTAGACAAGGATGGTTTTAGGTTTGTTATTGAGAATAATACCATCTCTATCTATCGTGGAGACATTTATTATGGACTTGTTCATTTATTGAGTGGTTTCTATGTTCTAAGCTTTCATGACCTTGATCATAAGTCCATTTATAACGTTAATACCAAAAGGTTTAAATTTAATGATTAAATCCAACCTACTTTTAGTATTGTTGCTTAAGTTATATAAATGAGAAGTGCATATCAAAGCTTTTACCATCTGTGCAATTTTAATAGTTTCTTCTAAAGTGAAGAACCTTTGCACTTCTACTATATTTCAAATGTTTTACTCGAGTCTGGAAATAAACCTAGAGATAGTATGCAGTTCATGCTAATCCACAGTTTGGTTTCCCTAACAAAGTTCTTGTAGCCTCTCAAAGTGTCCTCTAGGTGAGAGTTAGGAATAAATCTTCCTCTCAACAATATTTTCTTCTCTTCCTAAGTTTTAATACCACATCATCCATCTCTCCTTCTGACACCAATCAAGTTTTTCCACCACATGACAACATAGCTAGAAAATTTAAGGGTAAATAAATGAACCTTAACATCCTCAACATACTGATAGTAGTCGAATACCTTTTCAACCTTTTCCTTCCACTCCAAATATTCATTGACATGTCCACTACCAGTAAAGGTTAGACTTTGGTCCTTGACATTATCAAGTCTACTAGAAACTTGGCAACCACCTTCCTTGGCCTTAAAATTTTCCTTGTCTTCTTCCATTTCCTCCTCTTCCTCAACATCATCAAAGACATTTCATCATTTGGCAAGTCTCTCAACTTTAACAGCTTAGCATTCTCGGGCTAGATGGTTAGGGGGACTAATACAAATGTTCCCTTAGTCATAAACCCCATCAGCTTGGACATCATCCTAAACTATTCTAGTAAGTCGACCGTTGTCTTGCATAGCTATTATTAAGCTCTCCATTGGGTTATTGAGCTTACCAAGCTTCTCATCAACTTACCTTAAAGTTTGGATTTCATATCGACCTAGGCCTGACACTCTACTTTCATTGTCTCTAATGACCACTCTAATATTGTAATCAGACACTATAGATTACTTTGCAACAACCATTACACCACCACTTACATTAAGTCGCTATACCTAGTAACTATAATCCTCCACTACCACAATTATACTTCCCAACACTTTCAATAACAATAAATAATCATATTCACACCACAATGACCTATAAACTCTATTTTACGTATCCAAAATAGGGTCAAATGGAGCACTTCATGATACAATACACTAATCGTAACTTAGTAAAATTAACACTACTCGTTATATAAACAACCTCAAAACCACCGCTTAACACTAACAGTAGGTTTACGAGAACCTACAACTACAACAACCACATATATTAACGTCAATGCTTAACTCTAACACACTAATGGTCAAAGACAACTACTAACCCTTGCTTTATAGCAGTTATGGAACAACATAACAACCATTAATAGCAACATATAAAAAACTTTATTGAACCTCATATGCTCCCTCATTGGAATCGTGCTCTAATACTAGTAAAGCTTAATGCTCCTTAGGGTTTAGACACACAAAAATGCAACAAAGGGAAGTAAAAAAAAAAAAAAAGAAAAGGAAAAGTTAGCAAACTTGAGTGCAACCAACTGGATTTGCCACACCAGTTGATTCGCCTAGCTTAATACACACTTGATGTGAAGCACAAGAGAGTATTAGTGTCACTTGCCACTACTGTTGCTGAAGGAGTACATAAGACTTAGAGAAGACATAGAGAAATGCTCTCAAATGTCAGGGTAATTTCAATATCTAAGCTAATAATGTTTGCTACTTTCAAAATGAGATCTCATATATTTGGCCATTAAGGTAACAACTATAAATAGGAAAAGACTATAATGCTCTACCTTGTTGGCATTTGCTTAAAAATTTTTCTCAAACTTTTGGTGTTTAAAAACAATTTGTTATTACCATCCTTGAATTAAGGATAAGGCAAAAATTTGTATCCAACCTACTATTCCACTTCATATAACATTTGATTCCAAATAACATCTTATTCTACTTAACAAACAATAATGGAAGTTTTGACAAAAGTAGGCCATACTTAGAGTATCATAGTTATATATATTTTTACAATATCGTAATCATTTACAAGTACAAACATTTTATTACAATTGTTGCGCTAAATCTTTTGTAAGGTAATACCAACATCTTCCCTGAAGAATTTCCTTCGTACACATAAATTGTATTATGTAGCCAATGACTTCTTCCAAGACCTCATCTCCAGCTGGTACTCTAAAGTTTCTTTCCCTCTATGATACAATCCATTATCTAATTCATCCTTAACCTCAAGATAAGACAACTTATCCCTTCAGCTTATTGCAAGTTGAGTAAAGGTGGATAAACACACAATAACAAACAATAACCAATACCATAGTCATATCAATAGATAATTAGTCAATATATAATATCTATTCACTTTCCAACCAAATAATAAATGGAAATAATGTATGCTATGCTAATGCATGTAACATGTATTGGTACTGATATTCTAACTTAACTTAGCAACTCATTTGGTTAGTCAACATACCTGGGCATTTAGATACAAAGTTCAAGAACCAAGAGCAACAAGGAGATGCATTGAAGCGGGACCTCCAAAACCTAACCAAAAACCTAACTTTTATAGATCAAGTGATTCACCTAGTAAACCAAGCTTTCAAATGTTAAATCATTTGCTTATCAAAACCTAGATTTTCTTTCATTAAAAACTCAACCAAGCAAAATCTCAATTTAAAAAAAAAAACTTGAACTATAAGCCCTTTTCATGTTATGTTATGAATGCATCAAATTGTACGCTAAGTAATACCTAGCAAATCTAAGCAAGGTTACTCATTATTTATTAGCCAACCTTTATTATATTTCATTGTCATTTCTAAGACCTCGGTATCGAGTTCACTTAAGTGAACACCTTAGGAGATAGGGTTAGTATCTAGCATATATCTTAAGTTAGCACTATCATGATTAGCCAATAATGAATTCACCAAATACAACATCATAGTGCACTTTACATAGAAAATCCAATTAACATACATACAGTCACCCCAATCACATGTAAGGATACTCACTCCCTAATGATTAGATGTAAATCTATTCTCTTGACACATATTTACTTTCCTGGCCTATGTTACATTTCCAAGCTTACTTGTCAACACGAGCTCTTCTTCCTTCTTTTATGACTTCACCTATTAAGGGTAAATACTTCTAAGGTCAACTACAAATCATGTATGTGTATATATTTTAGCTTGATTTTGGCTTGTTGGTTTTTAGTTCATTCTAGATTGTTCATGATTTAGTCTCTCACTTAGCTTTTGAATTACTCTCTGATTCAACTTAACTTCAAAATTTCTAATCAAATGCCATTTACTTATATCCTCAATTTACCAATTAAGAAACCTTAGCATCTTGCCTAACTTAGTCGTCTAAATTTGACTTACATAAAAACACTTAAATGTAGCATCTTCTGACTCTATCTCTAATCTAGATTTTGATTCAATCAGTGTACCATGTTTACTTATAATATTTTTACTTTTCAACTAAACCAAGTTAAGACCAGTATAGAGTACTTAAAATTCAACAATAGTTAGAACTCCCTCATATTACAATGTTAATTATAAAAATTTACCTATATTATTATATTTGGCAAAATATGCATAAATAATGGGAAAATATATAATAATTAGTATCCATACTCTATTAAAACCACAAAAGATATATTACACTTAGAAAATAATTATTGTTATATTCTGGTCATGAAAAACACGAAATTAGTATATTATCCAATATACTGTATAATTCATGTTTTAGCTCAATTTCATCAATAAATAGCTAAAAAATAGGTAAATAATTATAGTTTTTACTAAAATTATAATAGAACATACATGTTAATATTTCTAAGCTCTAGAAATCATCTCATATTAGTTTTTTTTTTTCATAAATTGCTTTAAAATCAATTTATTTTACATAATCAAGAAAACTGCTAGCAAATACTAAATAAATTAAAATAAATAGAAAAATTAGTATTTTTCAAAAAATTTTGTTACCATAATTTAGTATATATTATAAGAGAGTTATGCAAAATTTTTCAACTCAAAACAACATAGTTTAATATTTTGAAAAATTTATTCAAAATTCGTTGGAACATGATACATTGTTAAGCAAGTACTATAAATTAATGTTATTTAAAAAAAATTTGTGGCATGAAATTATATATAAAATAATATAAAGAAACAAATTTTCATAATTTTCTAGGTCATTTTGCTATTTTTAGAAAATAAATGAAAATTAGATGTAAATTTCACACTCACTAGCACATAGTCATCTAGCTACCCTCTAACCACTTAAGTGTGTCAACCAAGCTTGTCTCACCCTTAATTACTTAACTCCAAAGCCACACCTTATCAAGTTTTGGTTTGATATTGGAATAGTAATTCCCCCATAATTACTCTATTTTTTTTTTTTTTACTATTTTTGCTAAATTAGAATTTCCTAGTTGTAGAGTGTGTTTTCCTATTTTTAATTCACCAAAAATGAATCAAATCTCCCCCTCAACTCCTTAAATGATGTCCCAATTGGTGGTCTTAGAATTTCCATGTCCAAATGTTGTATTCCAACTAAATGAGGTGTAATATTTTACTATATTATATGTTTTCCTTAGATAGCTATTAGATACTACCTCCCTCAACTCCAAAAGCATGCTATGTCCAATTCCAAAGAATTCAAGTGTATTTGGCATTTTTTAAATAATTTTTTATTAATTTAATACAAATTTTTAATAACTATTTAATATATTTAATAACATATTTACATATCAGGTGTATAACATATATATAACATGATTATATAATCACATTATACGCTATTTGACTCCTAAATGTTATTTTTATAAGTTAGATAATTTATCTCTAAGGTTTTGTTGTGTTTTAGGGCTCCAACATTGAGTTCCTAATAATTATTGAACGATCTCAATAAAAATATATTTTATCGAAATTAAATATTATATATAATTTATTTTTAAAAATTAACCTTATTAGAACTCCTCGTCTAGCTTTTATGATCTTATATTAAAATTTTACTCAATTTAGTCAACTTTTCTCGAAAGTCTTAAATCGTATAGAACACCCTAGCTCGTATCGATACAAAGTAGCTAAGGTTTGGTCACATGATTAAACTTATTTCTCAAACTTCTCTTAATAAGTTTATTTCATTATTTCCTTAGCTATACTTTCTAAATTTTATGTATGATGAAATTAACCTACTATCTTAGATTTATGGTAGTAGGTCAAAGATCGGGTTTTCATAAATATTATTAGAGAATTGTTATAGGATCATGCACTTAGGAATGTGTGTCACTTGTTGGTTGGTAATTCTAACAAAAGTTGGAAAGGACCATGTCCAATTGTCTCTTGGAGCAAATGGAAGCTTAGGTCTTTTACTAGCTTGGTAACTAGGTTAAATAGTTTCACAATTGATGGATAAGTGCTTAAGTTAGATTAGTTGACCTAATCAGGTTAGGATGGTAGATAGTTCTATTGGTATTAGAATAGTTCAGCATCTAGTTGAATTGTGTCAAGGGTTAAATTAAACCCCCCCTAATTTGTTGACCTATTTTGTAAAATGTTAGGAATCATCCTAGCCATGCTTAACGTATTATGCTTTGTTTGGACAAAGTATAGTTGCCTTTGGACTTGATAGCAATTCTCATCCCATGTTAGCTCTTGAGTTAAGATACGACGGGCTAAGCCTTGAAGTTCTCTAGCTCAACTTTAGGTTGTAAGACCTAGGACTCAATTCCTATCATTAGGGAGGCTTATGAACTCATTTTAGGAGAAATAAGAAAGGCATAAGAAGAAGGTGAACTAGCAAGAGGGAGAGATCGAGTGATGCCAAGCACAGATCAGTAAGTTAGAGTATAAGGGCCTCCAAAACAAAGTGTTTGATGAGGTAATGGGAAACAAGAAGTAGTTTAAACTTTGGCAAGGCATCTTTAGAAATGGAATAAAGAAGGCTAAAAAAGATGACAAGAAGTACAATCCTAACATGGACCTCTATTTCTAGAACTATCTAGATGAGTTTAAGTAACCTCAAATGTTCTCAACAAGAGGGCTTTGACAAAGTGCTTGAAGTTGAGCATGTGAAGGGGTTAGACTATGTTATGTTGATCCTACAAAAGAGGCTCCTCTTCCACCAAGCTCTACATCTCTTGAGATGCCCAAGTCATAGCCTTAATAAGTTCCCATAAGGAATCCTCCTATTATCCAATGATGCTTCTTCTTCTTTTGTATCATGTTATTCTAATTTTCCTTGTATTATTGTCCTCTTTGTGTACAAGAGAACAATAACTTGACTTAAACATTGTAAATGCCATTGTGCTTGTAGTGTAATGGATGAACTTTTCCCAAGTGTTTGTTTTGTTCTTTAGCTGTTGCTATTATGCTCTTATTCATTTGTTATGCACTCATAATGCATGTAGGGGATCTGTTGATGTGTTTGGTCAGACTCCCCCTAAGAGGGTAGCGACCAAGGATATGGTATACTATTAGGAGTACCTTAAATTTCAAACCTGAGTCTATCTAATGATGGTATCCTAATTTAGTTAATGTAACCAAGGAACTTCAAGTCCTTATTAGGGGCACCTTGCATTTTAGACCGAATCTAGACAATAATGATGTCCTAGTTTGCTTAAGGTGACTAAGAAATTCCAAGTTATTGTTAAGATCACCTTATATATCAAACCAAGGATTAGTCAACAATGGTGTCCCAATTGGTTAGGTTGGAGAAACCTATTGACATGCCTAAAGAGGTAGGATCGTCCATTTACTTACTGTGGACACTCCATTCACTTAAGGTTAGCTAGGAGCTCACAAGTCGATTCACCTTAAAGGATGTTAGGTTTGAGGAAATTTAGGAGTCCATTCACCTTAAACAAGCTAGGATTTCAGAGTTAAAGCCTATTCACCTCGATGAAGGCTGGAGCTTATGATTAAGAGCCTGTTTACTTCAACAAAGCCTGGAGCTTGTGATTAAAGGGTCATTTGCCTCAACAAAGGCTAAAGCTTGTGATTAAGAGTCTTTTACCTCATTGGAGGTTGGAGCTTAAATTAAGAGTCATTCATGAACTTAGTACATAAAGTTTAGAACGATTAGTTAAAGGATCCGATCAAATCTAAATTATAAACTATAGATAAAAATATTAGTAAAAATGATCACGTAAACTTGAATTTAAGAAAATAAATAATAAAATAGGAGATTATAAATTTTTCAAATTTTAAGTATAATAATTATTAATTATCAAAAAGACGAAAAATGTAATCTAATAACTAATAAATTACTATAGATAGATTATATGTATACTAAAAATCATAGAATGACCTAAATAATGATTAGGAATGTTCACATGTACCTCACATGTATTTACGTGTAGATAAAAATACGCAAAATTACTTAAATTGGCTAAAAACTTATTAAATAATTAAAGAAAATTATTAATTAATTAAGAAAAAATCAGAGGAATAGGGAATGAAGTGGATTTGGTCGTGGTAAGTTAGGAATTGAAGAAGAAAAATTAACCAATCAAAATTAAGCAACATAAAAGCTAAAAATTAAGGGATTTAGGCAATGTCTTGTCCAATTTAATGCATAATAGTTACTACAAAGCTCTATAAATAGGGAAAAAAATTACAGAGCTCATTTGGACAGTTAGAAGTTAGAAAAAATTGAGAGCATTGAAATTGGAAGAGAAAAATTCGGTTAGGAAAAAAGAAAAAGAAAACTGTGCAGTAAAGGCTAGTGAACCAAACTCACACACCACCATTACCTAGGATTGAACCACCACCACCTGGGATCGAACCACCACCACCACCCTACTCCAGACCCACCGTCTAGACCGACTGACACACCTCGACTGATGTTGGAAGCCCAAAAGTCATTGAATCGGGTGAGTCTCTTATCTACTCCAATTTTGTATAATTTCTTAAAATTATTTATTTTACCTAGAGCATTATGAAATTTATTATTCTAAGGTTTTATTGTATGTAGATTTAGGTAAAAATAGTGATTAAGTTTAATCACGTCTGAAAATATAAGGTTCTTAACAAATTAAATAAAATCAAGTAGGATTAGAACTAAAAATAAATAAGCTTAGGAATATAGTTTGGAGCTTAAATTTTTTCTGTAGAATGCTTAAGTGATATAGAACAGTGCTATAAAGCCATTTTTTTTAATTTAATTTTTTAAATTTTTAGGTAAATTTTTAGCCTTAAAATGATGGAAAAATTGAGTAATTTTGGGTTAATTAGGTGATTAAGTGATTAATTACTGAATTAGATAGTAATTAGATGTTTGGAGATGTTAATCTCTAATGTGGAAACCTAATCTTAGCCTTTGGAGTGTTAAGTGTAATTAATGAAGGAATTATGTGGTAATTGTAGGAAATTAAGAATATGTAGAATTGGAAATTTAATAAATATGAAAAATTAGATTTATTTAGATAATATAATAATAAAAATCAGTATATAATAAATCTAAAACAAAATTTAATTTTAGGTAATTATATAAAAAATGTAAGATTTTCTCACATCGGAAATAAATCCGATACCCCGGATAGGATTAGCGTGTACTGAACAGTTTAGAACACTAAATTAAGACCCAATATGATATTAGAATACTCAAGCTTAATGTGATTAATTTCACATTAGGATTCGAGCATATTTAAGATTCCAGAATTAAAACTAGAATCTAATTTAGAAATCGAACCCAAAAATAAGGTAGGATGAATCATTTGTAAATAATAGGTATACATGGAGAAATGAGTTAAATTATAACTTAGAATATGAATCATTAAAGTATAAGTACTAAAAAGACCTATTTATATTATAAGATACCCAGTGACGAATCGGCTTGCAATTAAGTGATCGGGCAACAGATAATTCCAAGTAAGTTGGGTTATTACTTACTGTATTAAAGTACTATTTTATGTTACTCAGTGTTTGTAAGTAGTTTATGCATGTTTTTGAGTATTTGAATTCAAGTTGAAATTTGTAAAGTGATTGATTTTGTGTTATGACTAGATTGGTGTGAAATTATTTGAACACTCTAAATGGAATTTAATCTTATTTGACTATAATGACCTAAATTGTCATGCATTGCAACCCTTTAGGGGATCATTAGGGTTCTCCAACCAAACACTAACACCTTCGATAAAGATAGCGCTGGATAGCAATTGGTCTTTTTCTCATTCTTAACCGAACTAAGTGACAGGAGAGGAGGTCGTGGTGAGGATAAGGGCATTAGTTCGAAGGATAGTCTTAAGAGGAGCAGTGTCTCCATTGCACAAACCTGGGTTTAATTGTAAGCTGTTGCATAACATGAAAACTCTTTAACCCAGATTAGAGCGGGTGAAATTTCTCTAATTTCACAACAGATCTGACTACGTTATGTGATGACACTTGCTTATTGCATTGCATGAAAATAATTGCTTGATAATCTTGTTTGTGTATGTATATATTTATGAGTCTCTAATTCAACTTACTGAGCCGTAGTTGCTCATACCCATATAGATTCTTTTACAAGTCCTGATTTTTTAATACTTTAAGTATTATGCCGCCTTACAATTATTCAGAGGTTGGTTCTTTTGAAGCCTAGGGTGTAAGGATCAATTCGTTTAGCAGTGGACGTATAGCTAGAGTGTCCTTTATAGTTTAAGAATGAAAGACTGATAGTCGTTATGTAAATTAGTGAACCGTTTTGTTATGTAAAGTTTCCTAGGAAGTTATGTGGACTTTGCATATAATTATGTATGTTGATTAAAAATTTGTGGTAATTATTGTAATTTTAGCTAAACACGTAATTGGACTGTTTACTTCAAAGTGAGGAGTCGTTGACACCCTGTGTAGATCATGTTTATGGTAGGTACTGTGAGGCTAGTTACTATCATAGAATAGTTTACACCGCGGGACTGTTGTGACTCTATGACTTCGAAGTGTAATAGCTTGTGATTAAAGGGTCATTTGCCTCAACAAAGGCTAAAGCTTATGATTAAGAGTCTTTCACCTCATTAGAGGTTGGAGCTTAAATTAAGAGTCATTCACTTCAGCAAAGGCTATAGTTTTAGAGAGCGAGATTATTGTATGGACATCAATTGAACGTATAGGATTCAAATAGAAAGAAGCACAAAAGTTAGGGCAAAAACTTATCTCTTCATCAATTGTGTAAAGATATTACATCATGACTAGATCTAAATAGGCTATTCAAATTGCAATCTTAGATTATCAACTATCAAGCTTAGATTTTCCTGGTTATTTATTTATTTTCCTTAACTCGATCAATTTTAAACTCTAACCTATTTAATACTGATCGATCCTTGACTAAGAGTTAAGAAAAGAAATTTGGTTTTCTATCCTTTAAAACTTGGAGTCGCCACCTAATTGGGGTTGGGAAAAGAATGGGTTAGGTTAAATCGATTTTAAGAAAAATATTTTGAAAACCAAAGATCAAGCCTAGGGGCTAATCTTTTAAACCCTTACAGGTACCACAACTAACTTTCCGAAATTAGATTTAATTTTCAAAATCACCCTTTTTTAAAACAAAATTTAGTCATCAGTAAATAAATTGGAATCATTTTACAAAAATAGATAATTTAAGCTATAATTTTTTAAAAAAATAAAAACTAAAGTCTTTGCAAATTTTATGTCACTCCAAAGGTATCTATGTACCCACTAGTCTAGATCAGACATTTATAGTTCATTTCCAAAAACATTAGCAGGTTGGTCCATTTTAAATTTCGAAAAAAGACTTGAGTTTATGTTTTTAACCTGATATGGATTATTGAAGGAAATTTTCTAAGATGATCTTAAACTTGGTTTATTTTTTGAAAATTCTAAGAAAAAGTCTTAATTTTGAAAAAGGGTTAATTAATGTTATTTATTTAAAAAGTGGATTTCTTTTCTAAGTTATAAAATGATTTTTATTTTATTTTTTTTATATTTATATATATTATTTTTTATTGTTTATACTTTTATTTTTTTTGGCTTGGAGCATAAAAATAAATAAAGTAAACTATTCTTTCTTTCTTTTTTCTTATTCTTTTTCATATTTTTTATTCTTTTTGTTTTTTTGTTTATTTACAAGCTTTCTTTATGACAATAGAGAAAGAGAGAGAGAGAGAGAGAGAGAGAATACAACATGAATGACAAAAACAAAATAAAAAAACTAATAAACCTAAAAGAATGGATGGCTAGACTAGATCGTGGGCATGGACTACAAATGAGTTGGAGTAGGGATCTGAAGTGGACTTTTGAGTCAAGTCAAATGCGATTCAAGTCATGGATGGAGGCTAATAGCAACGGTGGAATGGCATGCTTTGGGGAGTTTCTAATAGCTTTTCAAAGGGGGAAGTTGATTTTTATGTCAAAGTTATTAACGATAAGGCGAGTAGTGGTAGTGTTTTGACATTTGATAAAGGTTTGGGCAATGGAGAAAGTTGGAGGTGATAGTAGTTAGGGGATAAATTAGGTGGTGGTTGCTAATGATCAAATGGTGGTTAGGTTTTGTATCTTGAAGTGCAGCAAATTCGATCGTGCACTTAGTTTTGGATGAGGTTGCATGTTGGTAGGTATTCGAGGGTGGTGGTTGCCATAGGTTAGGGTTTGAACGTATGGCGACGGTTGACACAACTAGAAGGCATGGTAGGGTAAGAGAGAGGATAAGATCAGACACTTAGGCTAAGGGGAAGCTTAAGGGTGGTTGAACTAAGCTAAAAAAGGTTCGAGTAATGGCAAGGCTCTAGAGAGAGAGGGTAAGTGCAGTTAGAGAGAGTTTATGGATATTGTGTTTAAGGGCTTCTAAATCAAAAAGTCATGCTTGTCAATGGATGTTTGGGTCTTATTTATACTAGCTAAAGGTCCAATAAACATGGAAGCTCTTGAAACACATTAAATCAAGTAAACAGGTTTTGATTGATTTGAATTTCGAAGTCTAAAGAAATTACAATTAGACCAAAATCACTAACCAAAATGTGTTCCTTAAGCCTCATACTTACTTAATCTGGCATTCAAAAGCTTCAAAAGTTATTGCATAAGCTTAAATTATGGAGAAGGCTTTGGATAGAAAATGAGTTTTTTCAAAACTTTAAGCTTAGATTTGACTCAATAATTGATTGAATTTGGACGAGTTCTTGTGTTGGGTTTAAAGTTGCAAAATAAAGAGGCTTAAAATTAAGGTTGAAACTGGCTGACCAGGGAGGATAATACGGGAATTCTAGGGAAAGAATAGGAAAGTAGAGGAAAAGAAGGGAAGATTTTGCTGATGTACCATTAATATGGTGCCATGTCAGCTATGCAATCCAATGGTGTTGTGCCATGTATCTTGATAAGACATATGGTTGAACATGTAGCAGAGCAGTTGACGTATCACCATACCAAGTGTTATGACACATGGCTTGACATAAGGATTAAGATGCTAACATGGAGGTATGTTAGCTCATAGCCCAAATCATGTAGCACCATGTGTCCCTAAACATGTGGCCTAATGGTATTCCAACACATAGCAGCTTTGTAAAAAATAAAAGATACTTTATGCCAATAGTGAGATTCAAACCCAAAATCTCTATGTCATTTCAAGTGCAAGACAAAGAGTATTACCAATAGTCTATTGGCCTATGCTTTATTTTATCTTACAACTAAATAGTACTTAATCTATAAAACATTCTAAAAATCCTATAAAATAAAGTGATACTCAATTAAATTATTTACAACTCTAAATATTATTTTCCTAAAAATAATTTATTTACCTAAAAGTTCATTTTACTTAAAAATTCTACCTTTCTATTTTTCATCATTTTTTTTTTTTACTTTTTCCAAATTTTCCATTTTTTTATGTCCTTCTGAATTTTATAAATTTTTTATTATTTATTTATTTTTATTATTTATGAATTTTCTACCTTTTGTATCTTTTTCTAAATTATATATATATATTTTATTTTTTCTCAATTAAGACCTTATTTCTTATTCTAAAAAAAAAATATAAAATTATGAGGGGCAAAAATGGGGTGTCTATAGCTACCCTTCTTTATGGTAAAGTTTGAGTTATCACAAAGACAAAATGAGACACCATTTTTTTCCTTAGGAATGAAATTACGTTAAATAGTGCTATAAATAGCTAGTTATCCTACATATGATTCATTAGGCATTTGGAGAATGGTGAAAAATGAAAGAGAAGGAAGGTGCTCTAAGAGCTAACGGAAACACAAAGTGGTTATAGTGCCCTACAAGTTGATTATAACCTCAGAAAGTTTTAAAGGAAGGGAAACACTTTCAAAGTTGACAAGATCATAAAAATGATATTAATTGAAGGGTAGCATCTTAAGAGCTGGTAAGGGAAATTAATTTAAAAATTGGTCATGCTCCTTTGAGCTTACTAACCTAGGTGGGAGCATTTCCAAGGGATTAGCAACCCTAAAACTAGAATTGATTTAGAAAACCTAGAAGTATTCCTCTAAGCTAACTAACTTAGGCAGGAGCATCTCCAAAGGACTAGCAACCTTAAAACTAGAATCGATTTAGAAAACTTGGAAGTGCTCCTCTAAGCTAACTAACTTAGTCGGAACTAAGAGATAAAATAGAATTGTAATTTGTAGTAAATAGAATAAAGAAATAATAGTTATTAATTTATTTAGTTGCACTTCAGATAATATCAGTAACAAATTAAAATATATCTAAACAAAATCAATATATGGCATAATATATGACTTAAGTATTGGGTTGAGACCTTGTGGTCTGAGTATGGAAGTATACTGAAGAAATCCAAGGAATAGCCTGATAAGAAAGAGTCGTAATTCCTTATATGGAAATATCAAAATTTCCATGGAACTCTAAAGAAAATGGAATATGATCCTTAATTAATCTATAGGGCAATATGTGATTAAAGAATATAAGGAATACACTAAATAAAGACACCAAGGATCGGACTAGACATTAAAAAAAAAAATAAAAAAAAAAAGGGCAAACGAAAGTGAGACATTTAATTAGCAATATCATATTGTAGCTGTGTAAGATAGTAAATATACACTAGTAAAGAAGTTACAAAATTGATAAAAAAAAAAAAAAAAGCCAAGAGAATATACCAAAAATCCTTCGGAACAATATGTATTAGTATCTTGCTCTTCAGTTGATGGTGCTTTATGGAAGAGTTTTCTTAATCGAATTGTATTTTCATGGAAGAGTTTTGGCCTATGTAGTAGGTTGTCATCATAATTACGTGGTGGTAGATCAATACAGCATTTGCGTGCTGCCAAAGTTATTTGGTCCAATACGTATGGACCAAACTAATAAATAAACTACAGGTCCATCAAGAATTGCTGTACTGGGTAATTTCAATGGCCTCCATATAGTTTTCTCAGTTTTGTTCAGTGAGAACTAAAAATTTGAAAATTAGCTCTTTTTCACTTCATTTTTTAAATTATATTCAAGTCAAAATGAAGCTATTAGATCTCTCTTCCTTGTCAAACAACATTGTGAGCAATTGAACTATCCAGTACATGACCATACACAAAGCACTCCTGCCAATGCTGACACCTACCAACAAATGCAATTTCTAGAATCTTCATGTGCAAAGGTTCCTAGGAACAAAATTTCCTTGCCCTCTTTGGTATCCCTACTAATGCCTCCACCAATCTTATGCTGCTGTATAGAACCAAAAACATACAGTGGGGCTCATATTGAATATTAATCATGTATCCATGTGTATGATTGCTGAAACACAAAAAGAAACACCGGATAAAGAACAGGATAGTTTCGTCCATTATATTTTTCCCAAAGATCTGCTAAACAATCGAGAGGAACCACCCAAAGCGGGAAAAAAAAAAACATAATAATAGAAACAGACCTTACCATAAGCGTCAATCATCATAGACCAAGAAAAAACATCCTTCTGCGGCATTTGATCAAACACCCTGTATAGCAAATCTTGATGGACCTGTAGTTTATTTATTAGTTTGAAATTACCCTGTACAGCGATTCTTGATATATGTAGTTTATATCTCTAAAATATAATATTAGATCCCTTTGTCAAAACATTGTAATTTAATAGCACGAATGCTAATCTCCTAACGAAATAAATAAATTAGATTTAAATCTCTTTTTTCTAAGTTATAATATAAACAATATTAATTAAAAAAAAAACTTTATAATAAGTTTGGAATGTATAATACACACCTCTAAATAAGTTTTATACTTAAATAGATACGTGTCCCTGAAAATAACCATAAGGACGATGTAGATGTATAGTAAAAATATGAAAAATATCGGTGTGATTTCTTCATAAAAAATGATGGATGTAATTTACCGCAACACTAATCCATGTATGACATTTTCAACTTTAATTTCCTCCTTACATCATCTTTTGTCCTTTTGTCCCCTTCGTGTCGACATCATGGCCTCCTCTATTAAATAATTGCAATACCATTAGATTGGAATGATTCCATAACCGAATAATTCCATAATATTCACTTCACTAGTTCTGTCACAAAAGAACTAAACCACCCATATGCCCTTATATACGAATAATCCCATAATATCCACTTCATTAGCTCTATCACGAAAGAACCATGAACCTCCCTATATGGATATATATATTGGAGGGATATACTTGACATAGACAAAACAAAACACAAAAGGCGCAATTTCTTCTTCGGCCTCTAGCTAGTTTTGCTTCCATTGTCTAGGGAAAGAAAAAGTGTCTAAATGGCGGTAATGCCAGTTCGGTTCAAAGGGTTAGCAGCTGCTTTCGATGACGCGGTGGCTCGAGTCGGCCTATGTGAAAGCAGCGGAAGTGAGCACTCCGTGACGGAGAGCCCAATCGATCTATCCGATCTCGTCAAGTCATTCATGGAAAGGGAAGGGAAAGCTCAAGATTATGATGATGAAAGAAAAATAGATGACCAAGAGATGGATAATGATGATGGAGTTGAGGAGTCCTATGAGGAAAACTATTCGGAAACCGAGAATGTTTTAAGGGAAATATTTTATTCGGAGTGTACTAAGGATGAGGGAAAGGAGAAAATTCGTTTAGAAGTGGAAAATGCATGGAAGAATTTGGATGATGGATATTCCAAAGGAAGCAAGAGGCAATTGATGGCACATTTGCGGGAAAAGGGTTTTGATGCCGGTGAGTATTTTATGTTTTTGCTCTTTTGAACCTTTTGACTGTTGACTAGTCGAGTTAGAGCAATTGACAACAAATATAAAGTAATACATGTAACACATCATTTCATATTTACAACTTTATATTTTTAAATTAAATAATTCTTGTGCTCGTGGTAGGAGAACTGGGGT
Source organism: Lumnitzera littorea (assembly GCA_024138015.1). Lineage (NCBI taxonomy): Eukaryota > Viridiplantae > Streptophyta > Magnoliopsida > Myrtales > Combretaceae > Lumnitzera > Lumnitzera littorea. Next base: position 93,465,649 of record JAMXBB010000008.1, read on the forward strand.
TTAAACTCGTGTTGCTACTGAGTCTCTGTCTAATTGAATCATCCACTTGATAGGTTTTAATTAGGAAATGGATTTTTTTATTTAATGTTCTTTAAATTAATCTTTTGTGATGCTACTATACCTAATCAATGGGTAAGATTAAAAGAAAGATAATGATATTAGGATGTCATCATATGATATTTTAAAAATCAAAATAGCTTCAACCATTGATATGTAAATGGGAGAAAATTGAGTGAAAATAAATAAAAAGGATTCAAATCTCTTTAATTAATATCACATCTCTCACATCTCATAAATAAGAAGATATTAAACAATAACACAGAATTTATACTAAATCTATAAATTTAAATTTTTAGACGAGATGGTTATAATACAAAACCATAACATAGTATTAAAGCGAGAAATCTTCAATTCAAATCCATGTAGAGTTGGTTCATCTCATTTAATTAATAATCAATATAAATATAATAGTTCATGCCATATTTTCAAGTTTAAAATTTTTAATAGAATGAATGTATTATTATCCTTAACAACAAGCTGTCGACTTTTATTTGTCCTTCAATTTATTATAATTACTAGATAATTGTAAAATCACTCGATTACCATTGACTAAGACCACAATGACTCAGAACTTTTAAAACATAAATTTATCTTTTCATAACTATAGAAGTATGCATTTACCTCGATTTTAAATGTTAATAAAAAGCCCATAAAAAACAATAGTTCAGCTGTGTCAAATTACATCAATTCAAAAGCTATCAGGAGATGAATCACGAGATCTACAGACGTCTATTTTGTAACTTTAAGGATGAATTTGGAAATGGCATTCTAATTTATCACATATATATGCACTCATGTAAACTATATCTACATGTGTGATTACAATTACTTCAATTCAATTTAATCTTCCTTGTACTTGCTTTTTTACTTGAAGATTAAGCGTACCTTTTGCTTGCAAAATCAAATGATTTACGAAAATCATCAATTGTAGGTCTATGCAAATCAAAATGGGAGAAAAATTACAAGTATCCAGCAGGGCACTACCAATACATAGATGTAAATATCAACCAAACTCGCTACATTGTGGAAGTATTGCTAGCCAGCCAATTCGAAATAGCCCGATCCTCGACTCGGTATGCCACCCTGCTAGGTATATTTCCTCCGGTATTCGTAGGCCGACCCGAAGAGCTTAAGAGGGTGGTGAGAGTAATGTGTTTAGCCATTAAGCAGTCCTTAAAAAGCACTGACTTGCTAACGCCACCATGGAGGAGAAATACGTATATGCAATCCAAATGGTTCAGTTCCTACAGGAGGACTACTAATAAAGTTCCTGTTAGAAAGGCCACAAAGTCTGGAGCCGGTTCGGTGATGAGACAAGCGATCGGATTCAGGGCCATGCCGGAAATTTCCTATGCCTGCGGGGATGATTATACAAGGAAGAGAGGGTTGAAAATTGGGCAGCTTACAGTAGTATTTGGTGGAAATTAATATATGGTACTGGTAGCATAGTGTTGAACAGCTGATATATATTAAGCTAGCTTTCCCGGCTTGATTATTAGTATTGTCATTATTTTTGGATTACATCGTCTTAAGTGAAGTATGAGTGTATAATTTCTTCATTGTATCTATATATAGTTTCTTAACAATATTGTTTTTTACATCTGATCTGTAAATTTCTCATCTATGGAACCATGTATATATTCAAGATAACTGTACAAAAATATTCATTGCATCCACATAATAAGGTAAAAGGCAAAATATTGCCACACTACTATATAGGCCCTTAGACATATAAAAGATAGCATGACCGCTATATACTATCTATAGTGTTTGCAATTTCCGTTTGAACCGTGGCCGGAGCCTGCCTATAGGTTTAATTTTCTCGATTTTAATTAGATAATCTCTCTTAAAATTTGGTAATAAATATATATGTATATCCAAGGACCTAAACTTGTGAAATACTACTGATCATAATTCACAGCTTGGTGTAAAACTAAAATCAGTTTCAACCTCCAAACATATTAGGTTTTAAGAATTTGCTTATATCATTTCCGCTTAATCTATATATATATATATATATTATTAAAGTGAAAGAGGCATTTTTGGTGTCTTTAGTGCAATGATGAAAATTTTATTTTCAATTAAGCTAAATTGACCTCAACACATCACTAAGTTGTCATTATGCCCTATTTCTCATAAAAACATTTCTTTCTCTTCCTTCTTCCCCTTCTTACAACTCAAAATCGCTAAATTATTTGGTTATTCTTTTTTTTTTTTTCTTTTGCATTTAAATTAAGCATATATTACTCCCAAAATCCCTAATAAATTAGTTATTGTTTAACCTTTTTCCTTTTTGTTTGTCTAGCATCTACATGGCCATTCCCACAACTATGCCACTTAACTTAAATGAAAAAAAAAAAAAGAAAGAAAGATAACCAAAGTAACTTAGTTCACTTATGGATATTTTATTTTCAATTTTATTAAATTGACCTTAAGACATTACATAAACACAAGGCATTACTAAATTGTCCTTATGCTCTATTTCTCTTAAAAACATTTCTTTCTCTTCCTTCTTCCTCTTCCTCACAACTCAAAATTACTAAATTATTTTGGTTATCTTTTTTTTCTTTCCTTTTGCATTTAAATTAAGCATATATTTATGTAATGCCTTAGATTCAAGACGTCACAAATCAACACATGTTCCTATCTTTCTATTAACACATCAAGCTACAAAATCACAGCTAAAGCCTCTAATTCACTTGTAAATCAGTATCCTCCATAAATAATAATAAACCTTAATAATAGAAATAAACAGCTTAAGCTAAATCCTTACACCAAATAAACTGATCTAGAATCAATTCTAGTTATTCAAATAAAAACATGTCTAACAATAATCAATTCTAAAATAGAAATTTGACTCTCTAAATTATCCAACATTAGCTTTCTGAAACAAAACTCAATAAGTCCGACCTTCATCATAGTAATGGTAGTACTCTCCACTCTCCTCATCATGATAATAATAGTACGTATCAACATAGCCATCATATCCAAGATACTCATTTAATTGTCTTGCAGCTGTAAGAAAAAATAAAGGGGTAAGTCAGAACTCATTACACAACATGCAAACCCATGTACATGAATGAGCAATGCAACAACACATTCAAGATATGCAATGAAAAGATAACACTCAATAGATTACGATCTTGAAATTTAGTCCTTCAAGCAGTACACAAGGGTACTCATGACTCTATCCACACAATAGTAATAGATATACATAAATAATATAATCAACATTGTACCTAAGAATTACCACCTCTAGCCTAAGGATTCCTAATCTATCTTGGATCATTTTAATAAGCAACTTCACTAGTGACATTGCTACCCATTGATCATCAAGGTATCCCTTATGGTTCTGCCACCACTAGCCCCTACTGAGTTATGGAAGAACAATACATGATAATCGAGGTCCAATATTAATTAATCCATTTTCAATCTGCTATCTTAGAAACTACAAACCAACAAAAATGTGTTGCATATCTAGAGAACTTGATTCAATTTGAATAATGCTATCAAAAGTAAGAGAACCTATAATAGCAAAGAAGCACTAATCTTAAAGCCTATGTAATTCCTTCCTTAGATCCTTAAACTAGTTAATCTTAGGTTATTATGTTAGATAAAACTAAACTTAGAGTAAGAGCTCGAAGGAAAACATTATTAGGGTTTTACACCTAGATTCATGGCCATGTTCCTCTTTGGATTTCACCTCTAATGACTATGGTCAGAATCACGCCCATAATCTTAGACCATAATCCTCTCTACCTCTCAACACCTCAAGATCATAACCAAAACAAAACTCACAACTCCATTAGGTTTAAGGTCAGGACTACGACCATATTTCTAACCATGTTCCTGCTGTTTCACACAACTCTTCTCTTCTCGTTCCTTAACTTCTTGAAACTTCAATTCCAATTCCAATATGATAGTTTATACCATTATAAAATTCATTTATTTCGCTTTTCAACAATTATTCACCAATTAAACATGAGCTATTTATATTTTCTTGGACTTCTCATGAGATCTTGCACAATCCTTGATTATCAAGACTCCATAACCACCAACGATTGAATACCCTACATAATAATTTGATTAGGACTCATCAAGAAATGTAATTTCTTTGATTGTAATACTTATCTTTACCTTAAATTCTTCTCCTATAGTAGAATTTTTGCTCTCCATCTAAAGTTGATAATGCACCACGATTCTATATATTTAACAATGTTAAGTTCCTCATCCGTTTATCAAAATCATACAAAAAACAGATTGATAATGTGTCTTACCTTAGGATTTCGCGTAAGGTTGCTCAACCATTTAGAGAATAGCTCCATCTCTATGTTACCAATGTGTAAGTATGGCAAATGACAAAGGAGAGCTTTTAAACCTAAGTCGACTTTGCAAACCCTAAACGTCAGTATTTCCTGTTATACCTTTAACTTAATTTATGAATTTACAATACCACTACCTTTTATTTAATGAGTTTTCTTTATTTTATTTTATATTTAACTTAAATTTCTTAGGCATTACATATTACTCCCAAAAATCCTAATTTCTTTTAGTTATTATCTAATCTTTTTTCCTTTTTGTTTATCTAACATTTGCATGGTTATTCCCACAATTATACTGTTTGAGAAAGCTACTTCTCCTTTCGATTTGATATGTATTGAAAAATGAAATCTAATAATCTCTTCCTATATCTTTTAAGTACTTTCAGATTGATTATATCATATTAAGGTTTTGGTATTATTTATTACTCTTTTTACAAAAATCTAGTTATTTTCTTTTACATTAGTTTTGCTATTCAAAGTTTTTGAGGTTACATGAAATAATATTTTAGAAATTTTGAGACTATAACTTATGCTTAAGTATTTTGCTTTTCCTTACCAAATTCATTTTTTGCTATTCTATATTTATGCTAATTTTCACATTTGTTAATTCGCAAAAGATTCAATAATATTAGAAAGAAATTTACTTTGTATCTTTTCTTTTTTTTTTCTTTTTGTTTTCTTTTGAAGTAATCATTAGAGAAAATCTTTTTTCATTTTAATGTGATAGTTATTTCAATTATGATCTCTCGTGTTGATAATATATAGAAAGTAGTTGATAGCGTAACTTTGACTATAAAGAAGATCTACTAAGTTCTTCTTGTTTAGTAATTCTTGATAATATTTGTCCCTTAAGAGCTCGTATCTATCATCCATATTTGATTGCGTATGTTGTAATAACACTTTTTCTTTTTTTCTATTCCTTAACCTATAGTTCAAAGTTTATGGATTACAATTCAATTTTATGTTTCTAAGTATGATGCTATCACATCCCCAATAACAAGGGATACTACACTATGTAAGTCAAACCTGCTAGATTTACACACTACTTAGAGTTTCTAACATACATTATATAACCAACACTTTTAGGAGAGTTCAACTACAAACTTTTAAGCTTCAATTATATACAACTCTTACATATTTCAAAAGATCATATTTACAAACTAGTGCATTTTTTTTTTTTTTTATTTCCTATACATTCTTCCAAAATAGTATTAAACTTCAACTTGAAACATCATTCCTAAAAGATTGTTGACTCTTCTAATACACTCCAAAAGTAACCCCCACTAGTTACTTAACTAAGCATCTGCTTCAAAACCCAAGAATAAAACACTTTATCCCTCAAGTTACTGTAAGCTAAGTAACAGTAGATCGCTAAACAAAAGTACAACATTCACAAGTAGCAAACTGAAGAGCTGGATCATGTCACAACACAATTATGCAATAATGAAATGCCATGCTAATGCATGTAGTATACATCGGTACTGATATCCTAACTCAGCCCTAACCTTAGCCCTTATCTGATTAGTCAACTTCAAATTGGGCATCTAGAAAGATTTCAAGGAACTTTGTAACCTAGCTTAGTAGTAATCACAATTGCGATTACAATTATTAGTTAATGCAAATCTACATGCGCAAAAACCTAGTTTTTACTAAAAAATTCTCTTATTAAGTAAAATTCAACTTTTCAATTAAACTCAACCTAGCAAACTTTAAAGCTTTAAAAACACAACCTATAGGTGACTTTTCGTGTCATGCCATGAATGCATCAACTATTTATCGCATCAATACCAAGCAAGTTCAATTCTTAATCCAAACTTATAGTTATTCTTCCTTTAAAATTCTAAAGCTTCGGTGTTGGATTCACTTAAGTGAACAACTTAGGAAGCCAAGTTAATTCCTAATTCTTTTAGCCAAGTTAGTACGAAACCAAGCATCACAATATGAACAACAACCATACAGCAACATGTAATACATTCACCAAATATGAGTCATTTAGCAGCATTTGCATCTAAAAGATCAAAACTCATTTCAGTAGCTCACCAAGCATAACACATTCACATACAAAATCAAATACATTCATTATAGTTAGACAAGTTAGGAGTAGATAAAATCTACTCTAAAATACAAGTAATCTACTTACCAAGGCCACTTATGATTTCCCTTAAAAGTTTATCCTTGCACTCGAAACTTCTCCTCACCCGTTTCACCTAGACAAACACATATAACATCTAGAGTCAATATATATCAAGTATAAGCAAGAGTACCAACTTACTTACACTTAAGGTTCAGGTCTTAATATTATTCTTTTTAGGACAACTTTGGTCTTAGATACATTTTGACCTATTTATTGACCCAATTTTTTACTACCCCTATACATAAGGTCCTTCCAGCATACTTTCTGATATAGTTTCTTACTTCTTCAACATTACATAGATATTATTACAACTCCCTTCCTTACTACACTATTCTAAGTCTAGTATATAAAACTTTAGTAAAATGATTATTAAATATCCAATTTGCTACAATAATACCAATATATCAATTAAGTTAACTATTTTGCTAACTACGCCTAAATGATATAGGAAATTACTTTAAAAACACATATACACATCCAAAAATCAATCAACCCCTACATTAATTTCTTATATACGTCCTATACATAAACTATTTCAAATTCCCTTCTGCTATATATCTCGATTCACGTTTTGACCTATACCAAACATTCTTTAAATCATCAAATCACCTAACTCCAACATCTATACCCTCTTTCCCTCACTTCATCACTTTGATCCAACATTTCAAACCTCAAATACAGTTATATACCAACACTTCTAACCAAATTACTCAATTTAACACTTCCTTCAAGAAATTCCAACACACATACAAGTAGATGAAAAACACCCAAAAATTCAATTTTTTGATTTTCTCAAAACCCTTTTCATGGAATTAAAGTAGACACTTAATAATGATTGTACAAAAATTTTGAGATCAAAATAACATCTTTTAAGCTTTTAAAAATTAGAATAAAAATTCTTTTTTAGCCTAGTTTCTTAAGGAGCACATATTTTTATTTTGAATTTTAAAAATTTGGTTTCTTTTTTCAATTCTACACAAAAAAAAAAATTATTTAAGAAAACTATAAATCATAATTTTTAGAGTTCATTTACTATTTTTAGAAAATTAGAAACGAAAACAAGATGGGAGTATATTGGCCCAACTTAACGTCATCTCCTCTATCTTTAGATGGTTTGGTTTATTCCGAGATGATGGCTAGCCTAAGGAACTCGACTTCCACCAAATTTTGCCTTATTTCTTCTTGATTTTTCCAGAAAAGCTTTGTAATACTTCCTAAGCTTACTAATATTTTTCTCCACTCCTATAATGAACAAAATGATCTCCAAAAGCAAGATTATGATTTCATAGCTTCCCTCTTGAGATAGTGAATTCTCCAAAACCAAATATCCCATTTTTTCTCCATTTTTTTTACATTTTTTTATTACTAAACCACTTGTGAAGTGTTTCCATCATTATCCAACATGATACTATGCCCCATACTTAATTGAAGAGAGTCCTACAGCTATCCCTTAGATATTTTTATTTATTTAACTTAATTATAGTATTATTTTTAATTATATTATATAATATGTTGCTATTCTTCTATTTCAAGTATACACTTGAATATGTGATACTTGTACTAGCTACTTTATTCTTAATTTGCTTCAAATAATTACTTTAATAAGTTAGGTAATTTTATTTTTAAGGTCTCGCTATAACATGATCTCACATTTCAAGTATATGGCATAAATATTTTACTGCTGATAAAAGTACATTTTAACTAAATTAAATATTTTGCTAACTTAATTTTACAAAATAAACTTTACCAAGGTTTTTCTTTTAAATTTTTGGACCTTATATTAAAATATTGTTTAATTCAGAGAACTTTTCCTAGACACCCTAAATCATACTGGTCATGAGCAACTGAGGTCTCATAAATATACACATTTATATGGGGATTAAACTACTAGAAGTACCAGACCTTTCATATTTTTTGTTATAGTATCTAAATTTTAAATTTGTTCATTTTAGTACTCTTAACTTTTTAAATAAAACAAATTAATATTTTTGTTATAATGATAATTATAAAGAATACTTATTTGTTTTACTTTAAAAAGTTGAAGTACCAAAATAAAATAAAAAATAAAGTTTGACTATTAAAATGGAAATAAAATGAAAGTTGATATACTTATATTATTATTCTACTATTTTATAATAACGGCCATCATAAAGGAAATATGAATTTGTCTCATTTAAAAAATTAGGGTATTAAAATGAATGGGTTTAAAATTAAGTTATTAAAATGAAAAAATATAAAAATTTAGGTACTCGTAGTAGTTTTATCCCCATTTATATGCATAAAGAATACATATATATGATTAAAAAAATTCTAAAAGATTATTTTCATTTTCTCCCATATTTTTTACTAAAGAAAGTTGCATTTTCTTTTATTTTTTAAATTGCTTGTGGCATTTGTTATTTTTTGCTTCCAAAAAATCGTGGAGTTTCTACAAGACTTATAAGTTTTTATTGTTAGATTTTTATATATTTACTATCTTACCATATGTACAGTTTTTATTTTTTGTATTCTTTATGAATTTTGAATATACAAAGTTTTATTTTGCTTTTAGGATTCTGTAGCCACTAAAAGTTTTTAAAGATTAAATATTCATTGTCTACTTTTAGAATTTTGCATTTTTTTTTTTTGTACTTTGATAGGTTTATTTAACATTTTATCTTTAACAAATGAAAGTAATTAGTATTATAAAGTTGTTCAATTGGAACTATATAATTACACAACAACATAAAATAATATCCTAATAGTGTATAGCTTAATCACAAACATATTTCTTTTAAAGTCATTCATTCACTTTCAAATACAAAACAGAAAAAATAAAATCAACAATTATTTATCTTTTAGAAATGATCTTAATTGTAAATACTTATAAACGGTGAATAATAATAATAAGCATACAATTACATATTTAAGTAAGGTAAGGTATTGTCTATTCTATACTATTAAAGCTAAACTTATTTTTAAAGGTCAACAACTAACTTTTTTAGTGTCTTATAGTTTTAATGCATTTAATATATTCCATTATTATATAATTTAATTGCAACATTTTCCTGTGATCTGTGAGACTACGAATAAATGAGTTTGATTGCAAATACTTATGGATAGTTAATAATAATAATAATAATGTATTTAAGGAAGCTAAGACATTGTCTATTATCTATATTATTATAATCAAAAGCACCCATTTTGGTGTCTTTAGTGTTTTAATATTTTGTTTTATTTAGATTTTACTAAACAAGCCTTACATACTAAATAGTTATTAATAAATCATTAATTTACTAGGATTGTTATAGTAAAAAACTTTGTATGTGGAAAATAGTATCTAACCAACAAACCTTCAACCAAAAATGGTATCTAAACTAAAAATTTTCCATCAAAATTATAACTTCCAATTATGGCTCTACCATCTATAAATCTTAATAATTCTTTCATCAAATTTCTAATTATTATGATAACCATATCCCCTACATACTAAAAATGTTTTATTATTTATTTAATGATATGTTCAACTGTATTCATTTCATAAATGGTTTTTTTGTTCTCAAAATTTTAGCAAAAGCAAACTAATGATAATTAAATTTTTTTTATTTATTCATTGATATGTTTAATTATAGTTTATTTACTTATCAAAATTTTAATAGAACGTAAAGTTTATTTTACAAATAGTCATCATAAAAAGTAATCAATAATTAAACTTTTCTTTATTTATTAATAATATGTTTAATTATAGGTATGAAATTGGAGACTAAATTAGATTAGACAATGGAAACTATTAAAAATATCGACGTAGGATTTCAATATTATAATATTGTTTATCACTCTTTGTACAAAATTTAGTCTTTTGCTTTTACAATAATTTTACTGTTTAAAGTTTTACTTATAATTAAATATTTTTTTGTTTCCTTGCCTATTCATTTTTTTTACACTATACTATTTTTTTACATTCCTTAATTTTCAAATATAACATTATAGAAAAATCTACTATATATCTTTTCTCTTTTTTTTATTCTATTTTATTTAAAGTATTCTTTGAAATTTATGATATTCCTGAATCTCTCTATTTCTTTTCTGTTTACACCTCATTTAAAGCTTAAAATATTTCCATTTATATACTTTCCTTTTCAAATCTATGGTTCTTTTTATTTTTTGTAAAAGTTATACTACTCCCTCCCCTTATTCAAACTCCTTCCTCTTTTTGCCAAAATGAAAAGAAAATCTTGTATTCAATTGATCTCCAAAAAAAAGTAAAAAATATTTATTTTTGTAGATTATTTCTTCATTGCATTTCTTATCTTTTCATCGATCACTTACTTTTTAGAATTTATAAGATAATAATCTATATAATCAAACAAGCGTTAATGTTTTCTTCTTCTTCTTTTTTTTTTTTTTACCAAAATCTTAAGTGCACTAATTTCTTCACTTTCTCTACTCAACATTTATAATTTATTAATATCTTAGTTTATCGGTGGAGACTCTCAATTACCTTTGTAATATTCTCATATTTATACAAAACCTTTGTAAAACAATAATTATATATAAAACTATTAATGTTTTATACATTATTGTTAAATTTGAATATGCATAGCGAGTGTAATATATGTAAGTATATTATTAAAGCGAAACCTCTTTCTTAAGGATTTAATATATCATTATCATTGTACAATATAATCATCACATTTTCTCTTGATTTGTGATACTACTAATAAACAATCTTGATGCAAATACTTATGGATAGTGAATAATAATAATAAATATATAATCACCTATTTAAGGAAGATAAGGTATTATCTATTCTATACCATTAAAGTCAAACCTCCTTTTTTTAACAGTCAACAAATAACACCTTTTTTTGTCTTATAGTTTTATTTTTATGCATTTAATATATTCCATCATCATTATACAATTTAATTACCATGTCTTCCTTTGATTTGTGAGATTATGAAAGAGTATAAATAATATATTTTCTAAAAGGGAGGTACTTTTACACAATTTAAAAGGAATGGTACTTTTGAACCAATTTTCCACATATACAACAAACTAACTATATAGTTTTAACGTATTTAATATATTCCATTATCATTGTACAATGTACTTGCCAAATTTTTCTTTGATTTGTGAGACTATAGAAAAGCATTAATCATTTATCTTTTGTAATAATACATAAAGAAGAAATATATATAAAAAAAAAAGTAGAAGATCATTTTAATATTATAGAATACAATATAATTATATTTACACCAGTTGCGCAAGTACATCGTTAGCTAATTCTAAAATAAGTTCAAATAAAGGTGGAGAATAAATATAAAACTAATTGATAAATGTAGCAATATTAAATTCAATGAGATCTAATAATAGCATCATAAATAAAAAATTTCCAAAATCTACATATTGTAATAAATTCACAAAAAAGGCCTCCAAAATTTTAAGCATTTGACTTTTTTTTTTTTTTTTGAAGTAACAAATTTCATTAATAAACTAGTTTAACACATTAAAACATCAACCACTTTCAACTTCTTGGGATATAGATCCCTATCCAGCACAAGATGATAGATTCAACAAACATCTTTCAAAACTAAAACTAAATAAAAACAACGAAATGTGATCAATAAAATAAATTGAAAGATGATTTCAAAGTCCCTTTTTCACTAAACAATCCGTAGCTTCATTTTACTTTTTAAGTATTTTTATGATAAGGAAAATATTCATAGTTTAAAGAGTAATGAAAAAAATTTAGGTGATAAAATTTATTTTTTCAAGGGGTGGAATTTGAAAGTGGAGGTATTAGCTTAATAACATAGACATTGAATTATTTAGTTAAAAAATTATAATTTAATTTTTTATTATATATATATATATATATATGAATTGTTCTACGTTCACATCCTTATTTTTTAACGTAACTGATCATATCCTTCTTCTTACCCTTTAATGGCTTAGATTTAAAAATATACATCTATATATATATATACATATAATACGATGGAGAACTGGATTGATCTTATTAAAATGGATATTGAATTATTTGGTAAGACAATTATAGTTAATTAAATTTAAAATAATAATTTTTTATCATATATAAAAATTGTTCCGCAATCTCTTCTTTATTTTTTTACACGACTGGTCCTACCTTCCATCTCACCCTTCAACGATTCATATTTTAAAAAATAAAAAGTTGTAAATAAATGATATGATAGAAGGTTGAATCTATCATGTTAAAATAGATATATATATACTAGTGGACAATACACTCATGATGTGTGTAGATATTAAATAACATTAAATTTGTATATTTATAATTTATTATTATCTATTCAATAAAAAATCATAATTTTTATTAACTAATATAAATATAGTTTTTTTTTTTCTATCTACACTCACTTTAAATCCTTTAATTTCTTACTTATTAACAAATCGAGATTATAGGCATAAATTACCCATGCGCATGGACATTAGTTATCATCATGGTTATACTTGATTATAGTTTGAATTTTGGCAATGCAATACATGCACGTAAAGTAAATGGAAGAGAAAAATAAAAAAGAGAAAATCTATTAGAGAGATCATAGGGATAAGCTCCATGTTGTATGGAGAAATGGAGAAGAAAGTGGAAAAATTGGGTTTTAAGATTGAAAGAGATTAATGGTAAATAGTTGGTTGACAAATTTATTCATTATTTATAATTTTAATAAACTATATTAATATTGGTTTTTCTGTTAGAAAAAATTAAAGAGAAAGTAAATAGCCAACTTAAAGTATGGCTGTTACTTGGAAGTCAATCTACTTTAATAATATAATATAGATAGATATAGATATTAATATAGGCAATTGGGTGTAGACTCTCAATTTTTGCCCATTTAATTTTTATTTTTGTTATTTTTCTTTCTTTTCTCAATAGGTCTTAAATTAGGAAAAACACAAAATTTAGAAAATTAAGGAAAACCCAAAAAAATTAAGAAATTTAAGAAAAATAATAATTTCATGAAAATACAAAAAAAATTACAAAAATAAGAAAACGCACAAAAAATAAGAAATTTAGAAACACATCAAAAATAGGAGGAAACATAAAAAATAAGAAATTTAGAAAATAAGAAAATTGAAAAATTTTAGAAAAACTGAAAGAAAAAAATAAAAGATTTTAAAAAATAACTTTTTATTAGGGTAGATTTTCAATTTTGAAATAAGTTTAAAAGTTTGACTATTAAACTTAAGCCTAAATTTAAATCTAGCACAAGCTGACTAAGTCCATATATGTAATACAAGGCATAGGCCAATAGCCTAACGGATAAGCATATAAACCTGGTTTAGATATTAAGTGGGAGGTCTTAGGTTTGAATCTTGGCAAAGGTAAAGAGGCCTTTTTTATTTTTTGTTAAATAGCACATCGTTACGTGTTAGGATCTTATTGTGCCACGTGTTAGGATCTTATTATGCCACATGTCCTGACACGTGGCATCATCAGATTGGACGACCTATTGACGTGGCACCACGTACGCATGCCACATCAGCCGCCATGTGTTACATAATGACATGTAGCAAGTTAGGATTGGTCGAGTTGGCTGATATGGCACCACATCAACACTTTCCCTCAATTTTCCTCATTTTTCCTTCTCAAGAACAACCCACTTCCCTTACTTTGGCTTCAATTTTCGCATAGGTTTCATATCGCGTAACATATTGTGAATCGAATCCAATAACATGTCCAAATACAATCAAAGGAGCATTCAAATCAAGCTCCAAAATCCGGAAAAATAAATAAAAAATAAAAATTCGGCCATTCCCATTAACTCCAATCCAAGCTTTCCTTTGTTTTTGGGCTAATTCCGACTATAAATTGAGTGTCGAGGGTGATCATGGAACAAACACAACAACTTATAACCAACAAAATCACTCAGCAAACTCTCTCTCTTTCTCTCTCTAGCTACGATCGTGCCCTCTCTCTCTCTCTAACTTACAGCCACACTCGAAGGAATTCGAGCAATTCTAACCATTGTCGCAACTCCCCCACAACACAAGCTCCTCAACCCAGCTTCCCTTGTCCATCACCGTAACTTGAAACCCCTCCACAAGCCAAACCCTTACAGCCACCACCATGACCTACTTGAACCACCATCTTTAACACAATTCAACCTAAATTAACGCCACCACAAAACTCCTCGACCTCCAAAACCGTCAAACCAATACCCCCTCTCATGCCCAACAACCTACATATGGCTGAACCACCATCGCTACCTACGGCCCACTTCTAACAACCACCAAAACGATTAACCCAAGCTACTGTGTCAAGCTTACCCCCACACCACCCCACCGTCCCACCTCTACCCCNNNNCAATTTAACCTACTAAAGTTTTCATTTAAAAAAACTATATACGTCTGATCCAAAGTAGCAAGTACATAAGTACCTACGGGGTGACGATAAAAATTTTATAAACCTAATTTCTCTTTTTGTTTAGTTTAGATTATTTTTTATCCAATTATAATAACCAATAACCAAGTGTTATCTTTCAAAATTAAAAGGTGATTTTTAAGTTTAATTCTAATTTTGGAAAGTCAATAGTACTTGTAAGGGTTTAAAATTTCTAATCCCCAAATTCATGATCTTTAGTTTTAAAAACTGTTTTACAAAATTGGTTTTTCTTGTTAAACTAATGGCTAAGTTATAACCAATCCACTAAATTAGTTATAACTTAACTGTTTTTCCTGACTCCGGTTGAATAGCGATTCTAAAGTTGTTTTCAAAATAAAAGGACCGGTTTTCTTTAAACCCTAATCGCTGGCCAGTATTAAATGAGTAGGGTTTAATACTGGTCGGTTTAAATAAGGCTTATTTTATAAAAAGGACCGGCAAAGTGAAAAACCAGACTCGACATTGGGAGTGCCTTGTTAGAGCACAATATTGCTGTAGAATAGTAAAGTAAAGCCTAACACACATCAAGAGATAAATTCGTTGTACGTTACTCAATCTCCATCCAAAAGCAGACCCCCATCTCTCTCTCTCTCTCTCTCTCTCCACAACCAACTCAAGAACTCATTCACAAGGTACACACACCGGCCTACAATGGCTCCAATAAAGCCACTAACCGCCACTACATTAGTGATCCAATGACGTTTCTTCTCCTCTTCACACAGTTTAAGTCAATGGAGCACCCCATGCTACGAGAAATACAGGATTTCAACACCACCAAGGATATCGAGGGGCTAGGAACTCCATTGCTATGTCTCCTTTTTCCTTGGTATCTTCACCTTCAATGATTATTATGATGCAAAATCCTAATCTCTCCATTAAAACATGGCCCTACTAGAAAGCCCTACAACACTCGAAAATGAAGGAATTGTGATTCCCAGTATGTTTAATGAGTTTTTGTAGTAATTTATGTTAATTTTTTTTTTTATTTGTGATGGTATGGATATGTTAGGTCATGTCATGTAGACTTTTTGTAATTTGAATAAACACTGATCATACTTGAGAATAGATCTTTTAAGGCTTTTCCCTCAAAATTCTCTGATGCAATTTAGGGTTTTGATTTTAAGAATCATTAGGTTATTCACCTATTGGTTTAATAGATTTAATGGATCATGATTTATTTATTTAAAAGTTGTTATAGTAGAGATTTTGTTAAGTAATTATAGTACTACCCATCTCTATATATATTATTAAAGCAAATGGGGCCTTAAGTAACCATTTTTTTTAAATTACATATTTATCCCCTATTTACTATTATTTAACAAAAAAACAAATAATAAGATGAACTATTAAAATTGTAATTAATGGGTAAATATATCCACTTATTTTTTTCTTTTTTTCTCTTAATTTCTTTCCTTACTTTATATTTTCTCTCTCCCACTTTTCCACATTCTCCTATTAACTACACATCTCTCTCTCTCACTCACCCTACCCTCCACTTGCCCTTCCTCCCCCCTTTCTTATTTTGTATTTTTTACATATGCAATGCAAATATATTGGCCACGAATATATTATTAAAGCCTTTGAAAGTTTAAGTAACTATCATAGTTGAAATTATTTTTTAGGTCAACATTCAAATATTATTTAATAGAAAAAGCAATAATTAGATAATATTATGAAATTATATATAACTTATATCATGAATAAATTTGTCTTTCCTTATAATCCTCTCTCTCTCTTCCTTTAATTTATTTCTTTGCCCCATATCTATCCCTCAATCCCATAAATCTCTCCCTCTTAACCTATGTTTACCAAAGGAAAGTTACTTTCATAAGTGTTATTGCTCTTTTTCTTTGTCCATGTTAAATAGCATTAATAATTGAAATTTATCAAGCTTTTCTATCAATCTTGCTATCTACTCTTTACGTTAATAAAGCTTATTTAATCCCTTGACATACATGTTAGCAATTCATTCTTAGTTTTATTTTTTATTTTTTTCCTAACTAATACATATAATTAGATTGTCACTTTGTCTTACAATTTAATTAAATTTGCATAATTTTTCTATTACAATGAATATTGTGTTTGTATGAAATTATTAAGGTAAGAAAAAAAAACATCACTTTTCTTAAAGTTGACGAATTTTATTTCACACTTCACCGATTATATTAATCAATTGGATGAATTTTGATATTACTTTTAAAAATATATATATCATCCATTAAATCAAATAATTAATTCTTGTTTTTCAATTTATTTATAGTTTGTTGACTATTAATCTAATTGTCCTTTTCTTTTGCATTTGGTATGAATTTTATTGTCATTTTTTTTCTAAAATATCATTTATTAAAGCAAACAATTAAATCTTGTTTTTCAATTTATTTACAATTTAGCAACTATTAATCTAATTGCCTTATTCATTTGCATTTGGTTCCATAACTTATAAGTAGGAAAGAAGGTAATTACCAAGTTATTTCTATTATTTTACTTTTAAAAAGATATTTCCACAATTCCATGCATGTAGAAATGTTATCTATTGGTTTATTATGGACATGGAAGTTATGGAGACATTCATTTATCTGTAATATTTAAATGAGCAATAGTAATCAATAACCTAATAATTATTATTTATTTATTTATATTTTTTCAATCTTAGAAGATTTTTTTGTCTTGAGATCTTTTCCTAGGTAATAGTTATATTTTTTTTTATTCCACGTTTGTGCATTATTTTTTTTTCTTTTGTACATTATCAAATATGTATATAATTTGATTTAATAATTACATTACATTCTAAATTTTATTATATTTTTATATTTATTCATTGCACACGTAATGTAGGTGTACGTTTGCTAGTGTTTTCCAAATGTACATGCAATGGCATATCTTTATTTGCTTAGGAAAGATAGATAGATAGATATATATTATATTATATTAAACAGAAAGTCTTTCTTTCTTTTTTTTTTCAATACCTACAACTAATAATTTGATTTTAATTATTAATTGTATTTACATATTCTAATGGGTTAAATAGCATATTACTACAATATATATATATATATATATTTATTTATTTATTTATTTATTCACCTAGTAAACTGGTTATAAAAAGAAACTAAACTTATCTTACAAAATTCTTAATCACCATGTCTAACTATATAGTTATTATTTTCAATCACACTTACTTTTATAGTTAATGTTCTTTTATTTGTACATCATTTTAATTGTCCAACAGTCTAACATTATTATTATTTAAAAATTTTATTATACTTTTATTTGGTCAACGTTTGTAAAGACTTTTTCTTTGGAAAATTTATTACAGTTTTAATTTTACTAACATATACACATTCTTGTATATTTTTTATTCTAAGCTTTTTTTTATATATTTTGTATGAGCAACGAGGTACGTTGTCCACTAATTACTATCAAGTGAATCAAAGGCTATTCATCCCTACTTTTTAACATATAATATCTTTACCCTTAACTCCTCTTACATTTTGAAACTGATTACTAAAATTTCTAATTACCTAAAGCCATATTTTTTATGTACTCCCTATCCATATAAACACTTTTTTTAAGAAAATACAATACATATAAACGAGTATTTGCACATGTCAATTACATGGCATGCATGGATAGGGACGTTAGACATGGGAATTATTGCTAATTGCACATCAAAACAC
Organism: Lumnitzera littorea; assembly: GCA_024138015.1. Taxonomy (NCBI): domain Eukaryota; kingdom Viridiplantae; phylum Streptophyta; class Magnoliopsida; order Myrtales; family Combretaceae; genus Lumnitzera; species Lumnitzera littorea. The sequence continues at coordinate 93,484,243 of JAMXBB010000008.1, forward strand.
ATTTTCACAATATTTTTTGTTCTAATAAAAAAATGAAGAGGAAAAGGGGAAATATGTATTTTCACTACGTATGGAATGTCAAGACACATTACATTAGTGTATTATCAATAAGTAGTTTTTTTTTTTTTTTCAATTGTGTGTAGTTTTGGGTATGCAATTGTATGATTAAACATAGTGTTTGCATTTTTCTTTCTTTTTTTTTCATTTAAGATAGCCATATGTGCTTTATTGTTTAATGGGTCATCTAATTAGATTTAAGTTTCTCAATTTTTCTCCAAATAACAAAACCCTTTTGGTAATTATAAGTTGTGAAAAGTATAGCAATAGATCAATAATTATCATGATTTAAGTACTGTTTTTATGCATTACAAATACTATCTACATTGTTTTTTTTTTCCCCTCTCTTACTAGGTTTTGAGTTCAAGAATAACTATTTATCTTAATGCTATTAACTTGTAATCCTTTCTCACAAAAAAGAAAAAAAAAAAAAAGAATTTGAAAAGCATTTGTTTTTTTAGGTATGCATTCTTCTTTCCTAATGTTTTGTTTTTTATAATGCGGGGGTGTGGGTATAGATGCAAGGATCACGTGTATACTACGTAAGAAGTTGCGCTACACGTGATTAGGAAAATGACTTAAGCGACTCGCGCGAAATGATCAAAAGAGAAGTGTAAGGATAAGGCTCTAATATGTATGATGATAGGTGAAGGAGCGTAATGACATCAAACTCCAAGATCAATGAAAAAATGGGTAGAGTTCTTAAGATGTTTAAGTGTTTAATCTTTGAGACAAGGTTCCGACAAAGCAACGATGTTAATCATGGTTTTCTCATATCTAAATGAGGATGTGAATGGGGTATTAATAGGAAATGATAGTTTATCACATCTGTCAAATCATGATGGTTATCAATGGTTAAGATTGAAGCCATTTATTAATGAATCTTAAGTGGCCTATTTTCATGAGTTTAGACCTAAATAAAGGCTTTAGTTATTATTTTAGTATGAGCCAAACTAAGAAAAGTTAGATTGGATAGAACTGATCCTACAAGCCCTACTCCAAGCCTACCATACCAAATCTCCCTTAATCATCCTGATAATTTATAAGCTTAACTTCTCGGGCCTTGTTACCTCAACTTGAGGAGTCAAATCCATTTAATATTTAATCAATGTGCTTGAAGCCTAATATTAAATTTGGCCTTCTACATTTTACCCCTTGATCAAAGTCCTTTGGACAAAGTCGAAGGGGGTTAGGCATCGAATGAGTCATTCAAATGACTCAAGCGCGTGTGCATTATTAAATAGTTACGTCACTGCCAAATTCATTTGAGAGTTGTCTTAGTGTATGAGTTTGCAATACCTCTTAACCATGTGTGAAGCTCCAATTGGGTTATATTGTATGCTGCCCCTAAGGCATCACCTTGAAATAAATCTTCTTTAAGCTATCTCTTCTTGAGCTTATTTATCTCTCCATTTAGATTTATATGAGTTATTGATTCAATCAGGGTCATATCTTATGCATTAAATTGACATTAACGATCTCATTAGGGCTAACTTCCATGTATCAATGTTGCCTTAATCCCCTTTAAATAGAGGAAAATTCTTCTTGTAGAGCTTTTCAAATGCACATAGTTGTTGAATGCCTCAAATTGTAGTCACACAACTTAAATTGCAACTAGGTGAAATTTTTCAAAAACTCAAATTTGAAAGTGAATTTTTTTGCAAAGGTTTGTAGTGGGAGAGAAAAGCGAAGGCTGATAGGCTTGAGCTTGAAGCTACACCATTGACCTTTTTGGGGGGTACGAGGGGGCAAAGCCCCCCGTGGTACGGACCAACTTCATTTTTATTTACTTTTCTTTTAGATGATTCTAACATCCTTTACCATAACCTGTATCCTTGTGGAATGCATAATGCAAAGGCCCACATTGAATACCTCACTAATAAGATCTGCTAAAAACAAAAGCCCATTGTCCATGTAAAGTTAGCTTATGTGTCCATCATCCACTGGCCATCTGAATAACGGGCATAAAAACAACCCATTCACTACCAATATTCCCAACCTATGCTCATATCCTTAGCTTACAAAAGGAGCAATTAGGTTTCAGCTGCCACTTGTTATAAATGCACTATATACATAACTTAGCTTGCAAGAGATAACAAGCCTCAAAGGAAGATAAACTGTTTTCGTGAGCTAAAGCTGCAACAAGAGATGAGAACAAGCACAACTCAAATCCATTAGCTACTACTTGGGTGTAATGCTCTAGTTCAGGCTATAGCTGTTCTACGTAGGTGAGTTCAACCAACTATCATAGCATCTACTACTCGTTGTAGTCATAGAGCATTCCGGCAATCAACTAGATAGAAAACAAGATGCAATAGAGAGCTGATACTCTTCTAATTTATTGTCCAGATTTAGGTTAGGCTCAACAATTGAAGCAGCTTAGATTTGTTTTGTTCAAATAACCAAGTCCTACTCGGAAGCTGAACTTAGCAAAAAAAAGGACTCAATTTGTTTCATGAACTCAGCTACAGCTATGATCAACCTTAATCTCAGGTTCATGCAAAGGCTCAAGTGCTCAAATCTACCGAGTATTTGACTCATTGCTAATTGGTGATACTTGTTCATGATCAATTAAGAGCTCAGTGTAGATTCTATTACATCTACTGTTCAATCTAGTTATGGTGATATGGTGTAGGTGGTTGGATTTGCTACTTGCTGAACTCTACAACTGCTACTCGATTTGTTCAATTGCAGCTAGAAAAATTAAATTACAGCAACTGCTGTTTGTGTATCTCAAGATGATGACTTCTTGAATGTATGCAAAGCAGTTTAGTTCCATCAATTTGAATGATAAGTATTGTTGCGAAAGTGAAGCTCATGTGTATGCTTAAGAAAGTGAAAGTAAAAGTAGGCTCTCTTGCTTGTTTTCATCCAGCTCTTACACAAACAAAATATATGAAAATGTCCTCTAGTAAGCTTATATGGCTTTGTCTATCTACTTCGGCTAATCATTGATTCCATTTTACATAAAACACATAGGTCTCATTCAAATTGCTCTAGGTACACATAGGACTTCTAAAGATCATTGAGATTTATTTTAGACATGGGGTAGATAAGTAGGGATGCCTCTTGGAAAAAAAAAAAAAGTAAAACACTTTCACTTAGCCGAACTCTTAGGTTTTTTAGTCATTTAAATCCTATCTTTCAGGGTTCATAATTGGGTCTAAGGGGAGAAGCTATAGCAATTTCTACATGTAATACTCAAGACAATGTCTTCTGTAGGTTGGAAAAGTCATCAATCAATGTATAGAGTAGAGGAAGATGAGAGGAACGTTACCCACTATGAGGGAAGCTTAAGTCATAATATGGTATGTTTTCTAGATTATTGTCACACACATTCTTTGCATTATACGGATATGTGTAGCAGGTCAAGTAGGGTTATGATTGAAATGGACTTACAATCTTCCTATTTATATCTTAATTGTCTTTCTTCATGTAAAATTTGGTAGTATCTTCATAGGTGCTTAGAGAGACTTATACATGTTGAATCCCTTTTTGAGATTCCCAAGTTTATGAGAACAAAAGTAAGTAAAGTATGTAGTTATCTCTAAGGTGTCTAACATGCTTGAGTCACCAATTGCAATTGACTCTTCTATGCTCTATTTCTTTAAATTTTTTGCATCTTTGGGTCATACTTCCATAACATGAATGTTGCTAAAACAAGTATATAGAGAAATATGGTTAACACTATTATTTCATGGTCACAAAAATTTTCGAACCACTCCCTTCACACTACTTACACCAAACATGTAAGTATATATGACTCTAGAGCATATCTTACTAATTCATGTTTTCCCTATATCACCATTACCATTCACATATTATCTCGTGAACACATGAATTGTATCTTCTGCTTATTCTTGAACTCTTAAAATTGATTATGAGAAGCTTTGTTTCTCCTTGTAGTCTCTAACATATCTTGTTATTGAATTTTATGTTGACTGGAAAATTTCTTGGTAGAAATGCCTTCTAGCTCTTATAACTTTTGTATTCATACCATTATGTGTGTCTCTATACCATGAATTCTTATGTCTTCTTCTCCTACTTTTTCAATGCAAAACTAATATCTTCTCATTATTCATCTTTTGCAGGGAGTACAATCAATAATTAGGAGTTTGTAATCACATTTTGAGTGACCACTATCTCGAACTCATCACAATTAGCAAATCAACTTGGTTTAAAGAAGATCTCTTTACGGTCCAAACTATGGCTACTTGTAACCTAAGTCAAAAGTCTGGGATTGCAACTTGAGGACCAAATCTCGAACTAGCAACAATCAGTAAATCAGCACGGTTTAAAGAGAGTAAACTCTTTACCTCCCGAGCAGTAACTATTTGCCAACTAAAGGTCGAAAGTCTATGATCATAACTTAAAGACTAGATCTCATCCTTACACTAGTTAGCAAACCGGTATGGTTTAAAGAGAGTAGAATCTTTACCACTCGAACCGTGACTGTTCAGAAACTAAAGGCCAACAATGACCGATTTTCATTAGTAAGTGACAGTGAAGAGGTATAACATTTGGATCATATGTGGCTTCCTTTTGTGATCTCAATAAAACCAATTGTAACCTGTAATATGAATTGAACATGAGTCTTGAGTCGTAAAGCCATGCACATACGAGCACATGAGGAGTAAGCATGAGCCTTACACATGAGAAAAACTAAACATGAGGCTCGTAAGTTGAACATACACAATAATAAGACATGAGTCTTGAACATGAATCTTAAACATAATGTAAGTCTTAAGCGTGATGTAATCTCTAATCATGATGTAAGTCTTTGAACATGGCACAACAGATTCTTTAACATGACGCGACATGGGCCTTGAGCATGTGAACTGATCATGAGCCTGGAATATGAACTTAACATGGGAATTGAACATAAGCTTCGAGCTTCTTTAACATACTTATGAATTGAAAGTTTAAAATGAACACAACCCCCTTTAACATGTGAAGTTTGAGTTAAATTATGTAAAATGGACATGAAGCTTCGAAGTGAGCATAGCATATGTATTGAATATAAACCCTGAACATAGGCACGTGAGAGTTGAGAGCGAGTCCACAACTTAAGCACACATGAACCATTTATAACCCTTCCATATGAATACATAAGAGTTGAACACTTCAATTCAGCGCAATCCCATTCATATGAGTACATGTAAGCTTCTAACATAAGCGGTTCTAAACCTTCGATATGGGCATGTGTGAATTGTATATATAAATTGAACATGACACTTCTAGCATGTGAGCTAATTATGAGTCTCATCATATCAGTCAAACACAATCCTTGACATATGAGTCTTGATTATGATACGACGTAAGGCCTAAACTTAACGCAAGGCCTAAACGTGATGCGAAGTCTGAATATGATACTAGGCTTGAATGCGTGCGAACACTAAACATGATATGATGTATGCACATCATGTAAGGCCTAAACATGACATAACCCCTAAACACAACGTGAGGCTTGAGCATGACATAGGTCCTAGCATCATAAGATAGGCATGGTGCTTAAAATGTGAGCTACACATAAGTAGTTGAATCATAAGCCTTCTCAACATAATGATTAAACATGAGAGTTGATCATGACATGAGGCTTCATCCTGACAAGAGCCTTGATCATGAGTGAACATAAGGATTGCAAGTAAGCATTGAATATGAGAGGGAACACAAGTCTTGAATATTAGAGTTGAATATGACGTAAGGCTTAATTCTAGATGTAAGCTTTATTCATGATGTAGGGTTTGAACATGAGTGCACATTAGGCAAATATATTACTGTAAACGATTTCAACATATGAGTTAAGTATGAGTCCTCTGATATGAACATGGGTGAGCTAAATCTTCAAGTTAAACATGAGTCCTTAATAAGGCTTCATTCCTTGTACTACTCTTATCATTTTTTTCTTCAACTTTCCATTTGTATAGTTGTACGATTTCTATCCCATTTGCACTTCACTTTACCAATTCGTTTACTCTCCTTAGTTTTTCTACATAATCAACCATTCCTCCTCCCTAAGTGGTAACAACTACATGTAGGCATTACTACCACTTTCAAAAATTAATAAGAGGAGGCAACATGGCATTATATGTTAGTAGCCTCGTGTAATCAGTAGCTCCAGCAATGTCATACTTTATATCGGGCAAAGGGGATGTTATAAACTAGCGTAACATATCAAATATCTAGAGTACTTATGTATCAAGTGCTACGTATACATTAAGCCTTGCGCATATACGTACTTTGAGCATCTTAAGTACACATGCACAAAGCCTTGCAAACACATGCACATGGAACATCGTACATAAGAAGTATTGCATAAGGAAAACATAATCAAGAATAACCTCTTCGTATACCATATTCATTTGTAATTTTCCTCTCCCAATTATTGACATGTAGAGAAGGAATAATCATCTAGTCTTAATGCCTCTCTTTCCCTTATAACACCATCAAGGACCTAATTCCGTATTGTAGTACATTAGTATTTGAAAGTCATGATACCATGATGGGGCACACTGATTTAGCCTTGTTTCATGTAAACTTCTTGATCACTCGATTGTAACTCTTATATTTCCTTATAAGTACAAGTTAGAATTAAATACGTAGATCAACAATAATGAAGTTCATTAATCGACTTTCGTGCTTCTTTATTTCTTTGGCGCTTTTGTTAGCTCTTATGAAGGTGTCTTATCATTATGCACTTGGAAGTAATGGCTCTTCACCTAGTAGTAGTGTGTTAGACAATAATGTAGTAGGCCAGCTTCGATTTCCTTAATGACTTGCAATGTCTTGACAGATAACGAGAAGCATATCTTAGAGACTTCATGTGCTTAGGAGCAATGCCTCAAATAAGCAATGCTATTATCTAGCATAAAGTAATAAGATTCTCTTGTTATTTCCTCTTTCTTCTTAAAAATGACACTACACAATAGGGAGTAAAGGCTCAACCTAGTCAAACTAGTGTTAAACAATCATGAGTTTCAAATTTTTGAATTGACATGATTGTGAAACAGCTTGGACTCTTTGATATGAGAGACCTTTTATAAAATAGATTATAATTGTGAGACTACTTAGACTCAATGATCTAAGGGAGTCTCAAATGTTATTTCATGCATTAAGGCAAGACTTTTGCTTGCTAATGATGATATATAGAAAATCCTTTTCAAGAAATGTTGAATCATGCATGCACAGCAATAGTAGTATTGATTGCCTATGATCAATAATTCTTTCTCATTAGTTAAGGGGATATTTCCAACTACTTGATTACATAGCATGGTTTACCAAGATGTTACCTAGATTTAAATGTCAATTTGTCAAAGTACTCATTAATGGGATTATTTCCACTACACGATAGCAAGAGTCATAGAAAGTAGATAGCATGAAAGTTATATATGACTATTACGGCGTAATGTACATTTGGGAGCCAATGCTCTTACCAATCTGCAACATACAAGTCAAGCTCATCATTGTGCACTTAGGAGACTAAGCTCTTACTGGCTAGCAACAATGTGTAGTATGTATATATTGTATTCATTATTACTTTCTTTTGTTTGATCGGAGGGTTTAGTTTCCTCTATTCAAGCGTAAACTGTTTTGTGAAATTAACTTTGCATGCTAAGGAAACTAGTCTTTTACTTTGTAGCGATAATAGTAATAAAATGGAGATACTTAAACACTTATCACATTTTCATTAGAAAATATCAGTGATGGGAAAAGGAACTTTCATTAATGAAAAGTAGTCATCACTACTATAATATGCCTTCTACCTTCATAATATCATTGGTTCACTTTCATTTCTTTGCACCACCGCAACAACCACACATCTTCTTCTTCTCAAATGCTCGAGTCTGAGCCTCTTCCCCTATAAGTAGCTATGCCTCAAGGGGTTCCACTAAGAGTGTCTCTCCTTCATTCACATGCTCATCAAAGAGTGTTGCTTCAATGAAGTGAAACTCATTACTTGTGAAAGGATTCTTTGTTGCAAGAATAAAGATGTCTTGCTCATTCTAATGACTCTTCATGCATTGATACCATGTTGAGGGTATCGTGTTGTAATCGTACAGCCATGTCCTTCCTAAAAGTAGATGGTAAGATACAGGCACATCAATTACATAAAACTATGTAAAGCTATGGATAGGTTTAATATCAAAGTCTACTCCAATGTGCTCTATTGTCTTCATGGAAGACTTGTACAAGCTATTTAATGTGATTAGTTATCTCACTAAGTTTTAAATATCTATCTTTATAGCTTTAAAAGTTGATATTAGCATAATATTAAGTGAAGATCTATTATCAATAAATGTCCTCCTGATAAAATGACCATTGAGTACACTTTCCACATATAAAGGGCAATTATGGTAAGGATTCATTGTACAGATGTCAACATTAGTAAATGTAATTGCCTCCTTATTCATCGAAACAATTCCCTTTGTGAGACATACTATAAGATATTTCTTGTATTGGTCTTACGAGATCCCCATTAGTGTAGTCATTGCCTTAAGCCAAGCATCCTCATCAAAACCAAGTAAATCAAAAAAATTCCTAACATTAGCAATCTTTAATAAAGAAAGAGCAATACCATCATCTCTATTTGTCATGATCTCAAATCCTTTATATTTAACTCTATGCGCCTCAATTGGCTGCACATCTATACTTTTCATCTTTATAGGATCATGAGTTAAAAGTGGATTATTCCCGACATCATTATCTTCAATGATTAGTTCTCTATTTTAAACTTGCTCATTAAATATCTTATTCAAAGTCTAACAATCTTTCATAAGGTGGCCTATACTCTTATGAAATCTACGATTCTTAAGGTCACTTTTCTCTTCATTTATTGGTAAGCGCTCAATCCTTGAGAGTCTAATGTTCCTCCTCCAAGCTCACCATACCAAATCTCTCTTTATTATCTAGGTAATTTATAAACTTAGCTTCTTGTGCCCTGTCACCTCAACTCAAGGAGTCAAATCCATTTAATATTTAATCAATGGGCTTAAAGCCTAATATTAAATTTAGTCTTCTGTAGATATCTTTCCAATTGATTTTTCTTTTTCGTTTTTGCTAGATATATTTCTTTTGATTCTAAAATTCAAATTTCCTTTTACATCTTCAGTCCTTAAATTTGAAATATAGCATATTTAAATTTCATCAAGTGGATTAGTAATCCATCTTATGATTTTCTCTTATACTTTGGATCCTAGATGAAAGGCGTTTTTAAATTTCATACTGTACAATTGACAAAATCAAAGGACAAAATGAAGTTTATGAGGGTAATTGGGAGATACATTTGGTAATAATGATTATATTAGTGAAGAAGATACCACTAAAATTAGGTCGCAAGGTCAATTCTTATAATTTCTTTTCATATTTATTTTCAGTTTTGTGATGTTGGTACTGCCAGCATTATAATTTTTAATTCCATGATAATTGCAATATATGGTACGATCGCGATTATGGTTCTTCTTTGTTTTGTTTTATCTTTCTCTTGAAATGTAAACCCTCTTTGTTTTTTTAACTTTGAAATATTTGATACTCAATGGTATTATAAGTTAGTTGTATATAAATATGAATGTATCTTTGAATATATTCAAGTGGTTTCTCAACATCTCTTTTAGATGCATTAAGTGCAGTTGTTATCATTTTCTTGGTGAAAGCACCATGACGATTGGTTTTAATACAAATTTCACTCATTTTTTTTTATATTTTTTCAATGAATAATTTGCTCATATTAATAGGAAGAAAAGAAATTGAAGCGATCTAATATTCTTTAGGACTATTAGATGTGATATATTTTTTTTTATTATGCAGTTGTGAAACATAACATTGAAGTGTTTTTATTATTATTATTATGCAACGAAAGAACAAAAGTGTGATAAAGATATTTTGCAATCACGTATGCACGAATGAATTTTTTGAAGAGTTTATTTGTTGCTTTTTTGTTACAGAAAGTGCAAGAGTTTATATTATGTTAAAAATGCTGCCTTTCTATGAGTAGTAATCTTATTTGATGAATAAATATATCTTAATTTTCCATCCTATTTCTTCATGCTAGAATTAGTTTTCCAATCTCTTAATGGCTTCGTTTCTTTTCTTTTCTTTTTTTTTTTTTTTACCAATTATGTTAGGAGATGGCTTCTTTGAAAAAAGAAAAAATAAAAATTGATTAATGGTTTCAAAATTATAATTGTGTTAAAGTTATCATATTGTTTCTCTTTGTAGTTTCCCTGATCCTTAATACATATATATGATTCTTCAATTAATATCGTCAATTAAGCAAACCAAATGTGATTGCCATCAATCTATTTTAACAAATATATGTGCGATACATCACTTTCTAAATTTATCCTCTTTTTTTCAATTCATTTTTAGTATCATTTATGCATTTTTTTTTTTTCCTTAACTCATCAGTAGCTTAGTTTAATTTAATGTTAAGTGAATAAAAATGCAATCCCCAGTGGAAGTATACACTCAGAATGTTTGTGCATGATAAAATACGACATTGCACCTGTAAAAGAAAAAATCGAAAAAAAAAAGTATAAAAAAAAATCATCACATTTAATGTAAAAATGCTAATTATATAAGAGAAAAAATAGATAGTGGTGGTTATGTAGGATTGAATAGTACTATCTATATTTGTGGATTCTTTTCAAGTATACATGTTTATGTTATGGAGATTTTAATAAAAACAAAAATGATAAAATTACTCAAACCATCTAAGACACCAAACAATTTTAAGAAGACACAAATCCTCTAAAATATTGCGCTCACACCTCCTGAAAGACTGCAGAATATGTTTACACTCATATAACAGTGGCTATGTTAATCTTTTATATTAATATGTGATCACAATAATTGAAGCAGATTAAATTGATTGTGTTAGCCTATATGTTCATATATTAAGAAATCCCCGAACTAGATGATAATTAGTATAAAAAACAATTACAATTATATTCTTTGTGTAAAAGATTAACTTTGGTATGCAATAGAGGGAAATTTTTCTATCAACAATATAGTATTTTAGAAATTTTGGATCTTAACTTTTGTAAAATACTACATTATGTTTTAATTTTTAGTAAACTGCTATATTCATATTTTATACATGCTTTGTGAGTGAGTAACCTTTTTGTTTTAATAGATAATCTCATATAATTAAATTCGCTCACTAAATAATATTACAAATTTTGTCATACTATTATTTTAAATTTTTATACACACAATGCAAATGTGCATTCGCTGGTATTAACAAAAGAATATCTAAGACTAATGTCATCAACTTGTGTGAGCATCTCTCTCCGCTTAAAAATATTAATAATAATAATAGTAACAGTATTATTGTAAAGCTCTTCACATGCCTTTCCCGAAGAAGGGATGAAATCTTATAAAAAAAAAAAAAGATTTTGAGAGAAAAGCAGATTTATTTTCTTTAATTTATTTTTCAGCCGCAGAAAGAAGAAGAAGAAGAAGAAGAGTGTTGTGGTCGCATTAGAGCAGAGACGAATGAGTAGAATAAGAAGAGTGTTGTGATCACATTAGAGCAGAGACGAATAAGCGGTGGACAGTAAATAAAGCAAAAAAGCTCCAAGCAAGTGGCAATCACTTTAAAGGACTATGGAAGAAACCGAGTGGCGATTAGGTAAAAAACAATTGTGATGGCATGTCAAGCAAGAATGGCAGGAAAGCGAGTGGAGGCGTGATTTGCAGGAATAGCAAGGGTCTTGTTTTAGGAGTTTTACACAAGCATATTATGCACGCTTCGCCTTTAGAAGAAGAACTCTGGGCAGTAAGGGAGGGGTTAATTTTAGCTAAATCTTTGGGGGAAAAATACGACTCACAAAAAGTCATGGATTGGTTGAGCAGCCGAATCTAGATATGAATATTTGTCATCCAGCTCTAACTGAGAGTAGGTTTCTTTTAACGCATTTGATGCTTTTCAACCGTACGAGGTTGGGCATGAAAAGAATGCTGCTGCAAATTTACTGGCCAAATGAGGATTGCAAGAAGAAACAGAAGTTGTTTTTAATAATACTGTTCCTATGTTTTTGCTTGATGTTGTTTCTAAAGACTTCAGAGGAGTCAAGTAGCGTCGATGATTTGTGTAAAGAGAGGAATTAATCCTCGATTTTGACTTGAGCGTCTTGTTCTACGTTGTACCGTTGGTTTCTTTATATTTTTAAATGAAGGTTTAAGCTTTAAATAAAAAAAATAAAAAAAAAAAAAGAGGAAAAACTTTGTTATTGAAAATACTAAAGATGATTAAACTAGTTACCAAGTTCGTTTACATTATAGTAGCTAAGTACTACCTCAAGCTATAATAGAGTATTTGCTAAGTTTGCATATTACCTAAAGGATATAATACATATATATATATATATATGAAAAATAAATAATTCCTCAAATACTTAAAAATTCAACGTCGACTGTTGAGAATGATGTATCCCTTCTTTTTTTTTCATTTCTACGAAATTTTTTCCTCTTGATTATTGCTTCCAATATACTAAAATTGACCGGTTACTTGTACTACAAATTTCTTAAGAAGATTACAGAAAAAAAAAAAAAGAATTTATAAACCATATTTTAAAAAAAAATAAAAGGACAGAAAATCTAAACGAACCAAATATGAATCAAATCCTTGAAAATTAGAATCTAATCAACCTTGATATTTAGAGAAAAATAAGAGGAGAACCTATGCCATATTTACAAAAATTCTATATTAATGGAGAATTTTTAGCTTAACGATGAATTAATAGAGAAGAAAATGCCTTGAGACGGGTGTTACAAAAGATAGGGGTATTTGTGATTTAGTTCAATTCAGCTCTTGAATTGAACCGAATGCAAGTCGATTTAAACACTTATAGGTCGTTCACTTCACTGAATGGAATAAAAGAGGAACGTAATTAGAATTCTTAAGGAATGTAATAAAAGTGTAATATCTATTACTTTGTTTAGTTTGATTAACAAATAACTTAAGAATAAACACGTAATAAAACTTTAATGACTAAATTACGCTTGATTCATTTTCTTTCTCAAGTAATTCTAAAGTAATAGGTGGTGGTGATGGTGATGATGGTGGTAGTGGTGGAAATTGACAACTGGAGCAAAGGCAGTGATAATGGTCGACAACAGTAGCAATGGTCGACGGCAGTGGCGTGGTAGTGGCAGTAGCAATAGCAATGGTGATGGTAGTGGTTGATTATGGTGGCTGTAGCTCAAATAGTGACTTGGAGGGGGGTTAGGAATAGTTGCAGCAGTGGCGATGACAATAGTGGTTGTGATGATAGCGATGGTCAAAAGTAGTGGTAGCAGCAGTGGCGGCAACAGTAGCAGTAATAATGGGTGATGGTGGTAGTAATAGAGTGATAATCGTAACAGCAGTGTAATGGTAATAATATTAGTAGCAACAATGGTGATGGCAATGACAGTAGCGGTGATAGTAGGTGGTAGTGGTCAATGGTAAATGGAAGTGGTGATGGTAATAGTGGCAACGGCGACGACGATGGCGATAGCGACAACAATGGTAGTGGCGATGGCGGTAGCGGTAGCGGTGGCGGTAGCGGTGGCAGTAGTGGTAATAATGGGCAGTAATGGTGATAGCAATGGTGGTAATGGTCATTGTTAAATTGATATGAGGTTATTTTTTAAAAAAATATGAAATTTTATAAGAAATCGTGATTTTTTACTTAAATTAAGAAATCCCTATTACTTGATTTCACATAATAAGAATTCCTAAAGAATTACGATTCAGAGACAAAAAACTAAGCAAACGCTGTAATAAAAAATAAGGAGGAATTGAATTCCAATTCCCTTCAAATGAACAAGGTATTAATGAACCAACTACTTTTAATGATTTAGGATTTTGAACCAAACTACTTTAAATATGATTTGATTCAATTTAAACCACTTTGTAAAAACACCATTTTCTTTTTTATAATACTAACAGCCCATTCACTTTACTAAGTGGAATTCAAGAGGAATGTAATTGGAATTTTTAAAGAAGGTAATATGGATGTAATATCTATTACTTTACTTACTTAGATTAATAAACAACTTAAAAATAAATATGTAATAGAACTTTAATAACTAAATTACCCTTAATCCATTGTCTTTCTCAAGTAATTTTAAAGTAATAGGTGGTGATGGTGAAAATCGATTGCAAGGGCGGAGGCAGTGGTAATGGTTGACAACAATTATGAGTGATGGTGATAATGGTAGTCAATGGTAGTAATGATGGCGATGGCGATGGCGATGGCGATGGCGGTGGTGGTGGCGGTAGTTGATGGTGGAGGTGGTGGTGGTGGTAGTTGATGGTGGTAGTGATGGCTAAGGCAACAGCTTGGAGGGAGGTGAAGGCAGTTGTGGTGATAGTCATGACAACAGTGGTAGTAGTGATAACGGTGGTCAAAGGTAGCGGTAGCGGTGGTGGCGGCGGCGGCGGCAGTGATGGCGGCGGTGGTGATATTGGCAATGGTAATGAGTGACGGTAGTGGTAACAAGGTAATGGTAACAGTGTTGGTGGCAATAATGGTGGTGGTCGACAATGACGATAGGTAGTGGTGGTCGGCAGTGACTATAAATGGTAGTAGTCAGTGATTAATAGTAGTAGTAGTAGTAGCGATGGTAATACTGACGATGGTAGAGTGGTTACAGTGGTGGTGGCGGTAGTAGTAATAGTGATAATGGTAATGGCATTGGCAATAGCAATAGTGGTGATGGTCATCATCAAATTGATATAAGGTTATTTTTGAAAAAAAACATAATATTTTATGAAGAATCATGAATTTTTTATTGAATCAAAGAATCCCTATTACTTGATTTCACGTAATAGGGATTCTTAAAGAATTGAATTGTTAAATGATAGAAAAGAAAAGATAAATATATTAGATTAATATATTGATAGGTTCTATAGCTAAAAAAAGTCACTTACCTTTTATTTTTTATATAAAAAGCAGTTTAATTTGAGTTCAAGATATCTAGTTTAGTTCGACCTTTCGAATCGAACCGTCAATCATTTAAACCATCTCTAAACCAAATTCCAAAGCGAACCAAAATATAAATTAAAAAAAATCCATATTTTACAATTTGTTCTGATTCTCCATTCGGTTTGATTTGATTTAATGAACAACTCTAACGGTAAATGCTAGAATTTTTTATATTAATAAACTATCTAATTGATAACTCATAATGAATTTTCAAGCAAAAAAAGGGTTATTTCATAAAGTTAATGTTTAAAAGCTTATTCAAGTGCTTAAGAGAAAATGCGGTTAGAGAGGAAGCATATGTGAAGCAATTCAGCATAAATTGTTACTGATTTATATATATTGGTAACTTTGGTAACTTCAACTCTATTTATGAGTCTTCTTTTGGATTATACCCACTATCTCAAGTTTTGGATCAAATGAATTTATTGATACAAATAGTTCGTGGGAAAAAGTTGAGTTATTTGGGTCTGGGTGGAATAAGAAAGCAAATCTCTTATCCTTAAATATTACAAAATGATGGGATTAATTTTATTTTTGTTTTCTAAACCATGGTATACTATTAAGAGAAAATGGGCAGGGGTTGTGAATGAAGAATTCACTAATTCTACAGGTAACCTACAAAAAGCGGATTCTGCAGGAAAGCAAATAAGAGTGGTCCCAAAAGGTTAATATAGGTTCCTCTTCTAGATTTTAAATATGTACACCTAAAGGATGGGATATAAGCATAGGTCTTGGATAAAGAAATGTACCAAGTTTTATATTTCCAGATTTTTTTCAAGGAACACCAATTTCTGAAATAGTGATTTTTTTTTTTTTAACAGATATTTCCAGAAACCCGCTAACAATTTCTTACGGGTTTCTAAGTAAAAAGAGTGATTTTGACATAAAAATATAATAAATTCTACTAAAACCATCGTGGTCTGCATCTTTATTATATGTAATTATGTACTATTAGCTGGCTGAGGAAAACAATTAGTTAGTACCAAGAACTTTCGTAGCAATGTTTGTAAAAAGTGTACTAAATTTTGACTTGCATAAAAATGAAAGAGACTATATATATGCTTAGCTGTCCAATTTCACATTTGACTTTAACTTGTGTCATCAAATGACAAAAGAAAGACATAAAAATGATGCAATCAAACCTAAATATAATACAGCGATATCGATTTGCAAAATTGATAATAGATAATCAGAAATGCTTGTTAAAATATTAAAAAAAAAATTACATTTTATATATTTATTTTCCATAAAATATAAAATCAATATGAACGAGATGTTTTGTTCAATCATACACCCGAGGGTCCACGGAATATATTATGTAACTCTTGATCATACACGGTACACCGGTAACATTCTAATTTGTTCCAGTTATGTATATATTAGTAGTCGGTAAGTCTCACAATTCAAACTCTACTTGTCTCTAGCCATTGGCCAGTCTCTCATAATTACTTCCTCTTATCGCCATTGTTGTACTTTCTTTCTTCATCTGTCGACATTATGTCGCCAGTGTCAAAACCTTCGTTTTCACGCTATGCTCTGCCATGCTTCTATGTATGTGTTAACTCAAAAACATGCTCTTCATTTGCTTCTATGTTATATATAGATAAACAAACACAACAATATGTACATAAAAAGACAATTTATATAAAATCAGCTAGTATATATATTTTTTTCAATACATAATGGTGGCGATTCCAGTTCGGCTTAAGAGGGTATCTGCTGCTTTCGGCGAGGCTGTAGCTCGATTAAGGCTTTCCAAAAGCAGCGGAAGTGAGTGCTCCATGGCAAAGGGTACAGTTAATCTTTCTGATCTTGTGGAGTCATTCATAGAAAGGGAAGGAAGGGTTCAAGATTATTATGATCAAGACAAAAATATTGGTTACGATAGTGAAGTTGAGGAATCCAATGCGAATAAAAATTTGTCGGAATCCGAGACTATGGATGTTTTAATGGAAATATTTGGTTTAGGATCTTCTACGGACGAGGAAAAGGAGAAAATTCGTTCGGAGGTGGAAAATGGATGGCAGAAAATTGGTGACAGATCTTCCAAGGGATTCAATAGACAATTGATGGCATATTTACGTGAAAAGGGCCTCGATGCTGGTGAGTGTTTTTCCTTTCTTGTTTTTTTTTTTTTTCCTGGGTAAATTTGTTTTTTCTTTTTATTCTGCACATATCAAATTTTACTGGGGTGTTCTATTATTAACAAAATGAGGTGATATGGTGCATTTATTTGATGAATAATATTCTATGCAGTTCTTTTAAGTATTTGCTCAGGTATATGAAACATTTCTGATATTCAAAAATGTGTCTATGTATCTTAAAACACTTGTTAAGATCCAAATAAAAACTTACCATATTTTTCCAATTAAATTATACACTTAACCAAGAAAAAAAAAACCACAAGTATATAGAAATGCGTCAAGTGCATCAATAAATGTATCTCTGACACTCGTAGTGCCCTTATCATGCTGCCCAGTAGTAAATAGTGGTAGAGCATAGTTGGAGGATATGGCTATGGTGATTGGTAGGACATAGAAGGAATGTCATTTAGAGTGGGAATGCAGGAAGTGCTTAGTGTTGATGGAAGTGATAATTTAGAAAAATGATTGAAAGTGATAATTTGGGAAAATGATCTCTAATCTTTTGAAGAAAATCATTTTTCTAAGTCTAATCATTCATTTGAAATTTCACCGTTTATGCATGGGACGTTATATTTTTCATTCTAAAGATCTGAAAAATGTTTTTTATTTTTTTACAGTCTTCCTTATCTCTCAAGTTACTGGCTTGATTGTAACAATTAGGGAGGCAAGGAAGGAGAACTCATGTAAATTCTACATTGTATGGCAGGGCTGTGCAGATCAAAATGGGAGAAAAACGCCAAGCATCCAGCCGGGAATCACCAATATGTTGATGTAAATATAAACCAAACTCGCTACATTGTGGAAGTATTTCTAGGAGGGCAGTTCCAAATAGCCCGTCCCTCGGCTCAATACGCGTCATTGCTCGAATTATTCCCTCCAATCTTTGTTGGCCGACCCGAAGAATTTAAGAGGGTGGTGAGAATTATGTGTGCCGCCATCAAGCAATCCATGAAAAACACTGACTTGTTTATGCCACCATGGAGAAGAAATGCATATATGCAGACCAAGTGGTCTGGTCCCTATAAGAGGACTATCAACAAGGCCCCTGTGAGAAAGACGGCAGAGGCCGAACATGATCCTGAGACGAGCCAGACGGTTCCATTCATAGATTTGCCAGAAATTTCATTCGACTGTAGGGATCACTTTTCTAGGAATAATGAATTGAGAATTGGGCAGCTAACAGCAGTGTTTGGTGGTATTGCAGGAAGTATGCATGTTTAGAGATACCAAAGACATAAGAAGGATCATATTTAATGATGTGGTTTAAGGTTATCAATTGATGTGGTCAAAGTAAGCTTGCGGTACTTATGTATATATCATTCATTTGTTAGATTTTCAATTTTTCCGTTGCCATCATTAAGCTTTGTCATAATAATCAGTGTACCGTAAAATTTGACCACTTGTCTTTTTCTATTCAATACTTACGCATGGGTTGGCCCCTCCTCCACCAGACAACTAGTCGCCCACTTTATGCCATTCACCTACCTAAGGTCAATGTAAGATTGGTGCAATGATCATAGAAGGTTGTTGTTGAGAGATTTTTTATGAGGATGTCAACACACTGATGACATATATGAATGTATTGAGCAACTATTTAACCTAAAGTAACCATTTCGTGCACAAAGTGATGGTCAGCTACATATTTGGTACGGTCATGTTAAATCGAACTATGAGAGAGATAAACAGCTCTAAGATTATCACAATAGAGAATGAGAGGACGCCGAAGTGGAACTCTCATCTCCCTAACTAAGTGATCTATCCATGTAGATTTAGTAACCACATAAGTCAATGCTCAATATCAACCTTGGTAGAGCAAAGAGACTTTAGCTGAGAGTTCCACTTCAGCGTCCTCTCATTCTCTATTATGATAATCTTGGAGCTATCTATCTCTCTCACAGTCCAATTTAACATGATCGCACTAAACATGTAGCTAACCATCACTTTGTGCACGAAATGGTTACTTCAAGTTAAGTAGTTGTTGAATACATTCCTATACATCATCAGCGTGCTGACATCCTCACCAAAAATCTCTCTATGACAGCCTTCTCTTACCATACACTAATCTCATACTAACTATCGCATCCTAAGATTGAGGGGGCATATTTATGTACATTTACATGTATTGTAATCTTTAAGGGTATATTAGTATTTTTACACTATACTAGAGTTACGCAACCCTACACTATATAAATACATGTATGTGTCAATGTATTCTGTCTATGCCAATACAATTACATTTGTTCTAAACTTGTTCAATAACATCATAAAGAACCACCATAAAAATGAGTAGTCTCATTTTTGGCCACCCGCTTTCTATTGATAATTTCTGTAATAATTAGTAACCACTAGTGTAGCATTTCATCGATACTGTCTCCTTCTACCACTAAAAACTACAAGATAACACAACCTATTGAAATACTAATAGGAGATGTTCATAAGATTATGCAAAGAAGAACTTCAAATAACTATACCCAGTCTTATGCCATATCTCACCTTAAAAATCAAGTCCTTCAATCTATGCAATTAGCAGCAAAACTTAGATTGGAAAATAATACTACTCATGATAGCATATATACCATTTCACATCCAACATATGCTAAAGCAAAGCACTAAGCATGTATGAAATATTTGAAATTTTGCATTTACCAAAGGAAAGAATTATATAGAAATGTATTAAACCTTTTATAGGAGTGTAGCAGAGTTTTATGCCACAAATCTTGAGATAAACGGACTCCTTTTGTACCTTTATAGGGTACTTTATGAAAAAGAAGATGAAAATGGGGTCGTGGTGGAAAATGGTGCATAAGACACACATGCCTTTCCTATTTATTACATTTTGTATGGAAGGTGTGCACTAATACCAAAAAATTTTAACAAGGAAGGCATGTAATGTTATTGTGCCTTCAATTAACTAGAAAGGCACATGGTTGCTTTGTGCCTTCTTTGTTATAAAGAAGGCGCCAAAATGATATGCACCTTCCTTGTGAACTAAAAGGTGCAAATATGTCATATACCTTCAGCACCTACATAAATACCCTAAATTTCCAAGAGTACCATTCATTCCTGCATCCACCACTTTCTAAAATCTCTCATACTCTTTGATTTCTACACTCTAAGCGATAGTGTAACCTTATTTTTCTCTTCCAATCTATAAGTAATACTCGTCCTTCCTTTTTTCTGTATTTATTTTTTAAAATGCAAATTACATCATTATTATGCTAGTATTTATATTGTCCATATGAATTATAGCTAGATAATAATTTTTTTAATATTTATATATTTTTAATATGCAAATTATGTTTAGTATGTAATTCATATGCTAGTATGTAGTTAGATAAATCATAATAGTAACGTAAAAAAAATAAGGATGCTACTTATGAATTGTAGATGATTTTACCTATACATTAGTTAAGCGTACTTACACTTGCATTTATAGTATATGATGAAATGTTTTATTGAGAAGTGAAATTGTATGGGTGTTTGCATTTATAATATGTGATGAAACGCTTCACTGAGAAGTGAAATTGTGTAGGTGCTACGAACTGGCCAAAATTGTATAGGCTTAACTCATTTTGAAATTACTGGTTGAATAGGTCAACAATGGCTGATTATGTGAAAATAATTGTGTATGCGAGAGGGAACATCATGAATAGAAGTAACGATCTACAATATGATAAGGACTTGGTGAAAAAGTTGAAGATAAGGAAAGATTCAAACTTTAGTCATTTCCTCCAATGGATCTATGCAAGTATTAAGGTTGATCATACTAGAGTTGAACTTATACACTAACACCCTTCTTATTATAAGTGAGGTATTTCATATACTCTAATGGCCATAAAGAGCGATGATGATGTAGAAAACTTGATTGAAATGGCTAATGTATTCGAAGAAAACCGAATACAAGAGATATACGCTAGGAGTTTTGGTCAGTTAAGTAGGAGTATTGTCCAAAACACTTTACCAAGAGACCTTTCCAATGACCCTTCCAACACAAGTCCAACCAATTGAGGAAAGATTTCCCTATGTACGAAGGACATGATACTTTTCCAATAGATGAGCCCACCTTTGGAAAGGACAGTATGAATGAAGAAATCAATTAAGAGGCACTTGATGTAAAGATTGGGTCAATCTCACAAGATAAGCGAGGCTATGACCCTAATGAAGAGTTGATTGCTAAGAGACTTGAAAGAAATGATGGTGGGGATTAGTTAGGGCTCGAATTTGGGTTACAAGAAGAAGTCATAAAAGTGGAAAACACTATAGATGATATAGCCATGTTAGAATATATATTAACCAACGTTCTACCCATACCTCAATTTCCTACTAACCAGGGGATTCGGTTGCCTCCCTTACACAATCATATTAGGATGATAACATCGTCAGTTAAAGATCCTATTCCATACATGAACATTGGTGGTGTCAGTGATTGTATAGAATTCAAAGAGGACATGAAGGTAAAGAGCAATAATCAAGTAAATGGCATAGATTTGTTTATTAGACAACGTTTTAGCATGAAGGATGAGCTTATTAACACCATAAAAAGGTATCACATCATTCGCCATTGTAACTATGTAATTGATGAATCAAAACCACACTTTTGGGCTATTCACTGCATGGAGAAGAACAACAAATACAAGTGAAGGCTACGGGCATCTTATAAGAGATTAATGGGACTATTCTTCATAACAATTCTTAGGGGGCCATACACATGTGTCAATCTCACTGTAATGCAAGACTACAGATAAATAGATAGTAAACTTATGGCTAATTGCTTCATCAACAATGTTAAGAAGAATCTGGATATAAAGATTACAGACCTATAAGCAAATATTTTAACTATGTTTAGGTATAATGTAACAAGGAAGAGAGTTTAAGATGCTAAGACAAAAGCTATAAAGATGGGGTATGACGATACGGAGAAAGCCTACAAATAGTTTCCTATTTTATTAAACATAATGAAAATTTGAAATCCAGGGACAAAGGTAGTCTAAGGGTAGAGGGGATTTGAAAAGTCTAAAGTTATAATTATGAAGTGAGTCTTTTAGACTTTAGGGTCGTACGTGCATGCATTCAAGTATTGTTGACCTATAATGTATATTGATAGTACATTTCTATATGGAAAATACGACCATGTACTATTGATTGCTTATTCCATGAATAAGAAAAACTATATTGTGCCCTTGACGTTTGTACTGGTCAACAAGGATTTCGAAGAGACATGGGGTGGTTTTTGAAACAATTGAAGAAATTTGTGATTAGTAGTTGGAAGCAGACAATTTACCTAATCACAAACAGGTACTCTAGTATCAAGAGTGTGCTTAAGAAAGATGAAGTTAACTGGAAATAATTATTTATAGTTTGGAGATGGTACATATGACATGTCACCAGTAACTTCAACAAAGCGCATAAGAACCAGTTGTGTAAGAAGTTGGCTATAGTTGCTACAATGCAAGTATAGCTCAAGAAAATTGAGCATTTAACGGAGCAAATGTGGTGAGTGAAGGAGGACCTACCACCATGGTTCTTATCCTTTGACAAGAATAAATGGACATCGGCTCATGATGGTTTTTATCGATTCAAATATATGACCTCCAACATCATCAAGAGTTATAATGTCGTATTGAAAGGTTTTAGAGGATTGTCGCTGACTTCACTTGTGAAGAAAATATTCTATAACTATGTCGACTATTGGGAAAGAAGAGTCAAGCAAGCGAAAAAGGGAATGGCCACTGGGTGAGTATTTACGAAGTATGCTACAAAAAAGCTTAAGACATAGTCTAAGTGAGCTCTTACACATACCATCAAGAGTTATAGCTAAGAAAATGAGATATGGGAGGTGAAGACTAGTTAGAGGTATAAACCAAATTGTGTCATGAAACGAGGCAGTCAAACGTACTTTGTGGACACAAATGGTATGATTTGTTCAGGTAAAAAGTAGCAAATCTATAAAATCCCATGCTCCCATGTAATCAAGGTGCTAAATTCCATTCAAGTGACTACTAGTAGATATGTTGCGTAATGGTATAAGTGGTCCCATCAGTTGGATGTGTAAAGCAAACGCTTCCAATAAGCGATGAGTTAAATCGGCCCCGTCTCGATTACCCGTTCCAAATACACAACAAATATCTAAAGCATAGATTATGAAAACCAAGGAAAAAAATATACCATATGAAGATGGACTTGAGAGAACCTACTAATAAGAACAAGTGTAGCAACGTAGGATGGAAAGACACAATAGGAGGAGGTGTCAACAACTTAATAGGAACAGTATAAACCAACACATATTGCGTTGTTTTCTTATAGTATAATATATACCATATTATTTCCTATTTTTCCATGTTAGTAACTTACCATCTTTGTTCTATTTTGTGGATTTAGGGTAGAGTAACCCTTTTATATTGCATGGATAAGTTGAACATCAATCATAGGACATATAGGAGTTTCAAGTATATCTTGACATTTATTGCTTTGACAAAATATAGAGTTTAATAATTTTCTAGGATAACGATATATAAAATTTCTAATATTTCAAGGATCGAAGCACATTATAGTACATCAATTGAGGCAAGCATGTGGAAGGATACTATACAGATACCACTAGACAATCGCATGATCCCTTACCTAGAAGATGCAGGTTTCCTTATGGTCTCACGACTACCATTCATCCAAATCGATCATGACCTTATCACCACATTAGTGAAGCAGTGGAGACTTAAGACCCACGCTTTCCATATGGCTCACAGAGAGATGACAATCACTCTTCAAGACATTGAGATCCTACTTGATCTCCGTATGGATAGTGCCACATTAATAGGGCCTACATAGCTAAAGTGGCAAGAGGTAGCTAGAGGTTTGCTAAGGGACTTACCTACAAATAATACTAGCAGAAGGGGGTAAGTTAGTATGGCTTGGTTATAAGGGATATCCAGTACCCTTCCTCACAATGTAGACAAGGAGACCATTCAAAGGCATACGCGAGTGCACATCTTGTAGTTGTTAAGGGGTTTTTTGTTTGTTGATAAATCATCATCACTCATATACATGATGTTCTTCCCCTTCTTAGAGTATTTCCCATATTCCAGGATGTTCAGTTGAGGCTCAACTTACTTAGCATGATTGTATCGTCAGCTGTGCGAAGCAACACAATCCAAAGCACAAGAGATAGGCGGTACGACTATACTGTTATAGATGTGGGCATAAGATAGATTCCTCCACATTGGTCCTCACAATAAGATCGGGTTTACCATTCGTAAAAGGCTACCATTAACCTCTTATTGGGTAGTATCATGTGACACCACACTACATATGTTGTTAATACCTACCAGACCGCATTTTTTTTACAAATAAGTTAACTTGTATATGATACTTCATTGTTTTATTCCAACATTGTATTTAAATGCAAATATTTTTATTATTAATATGCTTTCCTTTCAAATGCATTGTAAGTTATATGGGAGCCATACACAAAGGACCTTATTCAGCTCTTACCCTTCTTTTGCAGTGTTGGCTAAGCTATTTGGACGGTTAAGGTGCTACTGATCTACTTCTTAATTGTTGAGTTTTACTTTCAAACCATGTCATCCGACAATTTAAGGGGTTCCAAACAGTTTCAATGAATGTTAACACAAGTGAAGAGCTACACCACATCAACCATAGGGGTAAGACAAAGATAGATTAGTCAGTTGTATATCAGGGATATATAATAACTTGGGCAAACTGCTAGATATGAGTGGTTCATCAACAAGGGCCTCAAGGTATGGATCCAGGTTATTACGATTGGTATAAAGAGCACACATGCTAGTACATCACCCATCACAGGGTAGTGATGAGACCTTTAATAAACCTATTTCCACTTATTTTATCATTTTGCACAATACATCGTACATGACCATAGCATTGACTGATTAATGCAATGCAAGAGGATACTTTACATCAAATGAGGCTATCTGACGATTTAGGCACTGCACATTAGATCATCAACAACAACTTTTACCATCTTGAGGAATATGGTGGATTAATCTTGTTTCCTCACCAAGCAGCTGAATCGAACCCCATATTGCCCCCTCGCTCAAGTGCTAAGGATAGAGTTCGTACGAGATGACATCTAGCAAGTCAGATACATGGTCAAGGATAACGAGACAATGACATGCTATCGAGATCTCACCATTAGATTGACTTGGGCGAAATTAGTAGCAATACACTATCTACCGATGCTTCCAACTCTAGCTCTAACCCTAACCCGTACCACACTCTAAGTACTTATTGTAGCATTTGTTCACAGCAAACACCATTAGCTCCTCGTAAGTGGCAAACCAATTGGACTCAAATATCAAACATGGGAGAACGTATCACCTAACTACCACCATCATAGCCTAGTCCTGTTCCCTTGGAGAGCTCAGCAATAATCTTCCTCATTCATCGGAGCTTCAACCATTTAAGGAAACGTCAAGTTGCAAACGATCATTGCTTCCCCAATTCTAGAAACAGCTACCAAGATCTAAGAAGTAGTTGTAAATAACCACTTTTATATTACCTAATTAGTTTATTATGTACTTTCAACGTCTATTATTCATTATATATAGAGATATTGTAAATGACGTTATATATTAGCTTGCTATTGATCATTCATTATAATTATACCTTTTTAATATTATATTTGATTTGATAAGTTCGATCGTGTTGAGTAGTCTATTGGACTATTTATAGATATGTTAAGTTGTACATCAAACCAATAAGAATTTATGTACTTTTGTAATATACTTGTAGGTTTAGATTTATTGGTGTTAAGAGGCCATTTGGCTCTATATTCGATATATATATATATATATATATATTGTTGATTTACATGTATTGAGAGAATTTGTTAAACAAATAAATATAGGAATATATATACAAAGAAAGCATATACTTGAATTACGCCTTCTTTGTTTTGTGAAAACAAGGCATGTACTCAAATTGCACCTTGTATGCACCTTCTTTGTTTTCTATCAACAACTCATGAACTATTTTCCACCATCACCCTATTTTCGTCTTATTTTTCATAAAGTATCCTACAGAGGTACAAAACTACATGTTTTCTACTATGTAAAAATTCAGAGACTCTTGTATACATGCCAAAAGCTAAAGTGTAAAGTTTATCCAAGGTCTCGGAGCTGTCATCTGCAGTTGGTTCAAATCTACATGCCAATACAAGAAATATGTATTATAGTGTGCTGTGAGAATATGAAAAATAGGCTTAAAAGATCGAGGAAAATGTATCATAATCAAAATTCTCCCCGAGTTTTTATGGGAAAGGTGTTGGTTTCCCAGCTCTATTGGATTTACAAGCCTCCAATGTCTAAATAAACAAACAATGAGGGCAGATAAAATAATTGGAAAGAATTCAATCCCCGTATAATTAACCTTAAGATACTTGGCTTAAATAAGATCAATTATCTCAGAGTTGATTCCATGTGGCCATGCCAATCCGTTAGTATTTTCTTCCGCTAGCTGTATTTGTTTGGATTTTCTTTGCTTTGAATAAGTGGAACACCGTCAGCCCTCCAATGTATCCGATCCTCACATAAAGCAGCCACAACCTCCACATACAATCGATGCTCCTGAAAAATAAAGGGGTAGGGAAATAATTTAATATGATTATTTTACTCTATCACCAATAAACGAGTAACAAACAATTGCTATTATTTCAACCAACAAGCAATAACCTTTTATTTAGGCCAACAACTTACAAGAATTTATAACATAAATACAAAAATTACACTTGGCAAACCTATGTTTGACACTTTCCATTAAGGCACCTATGATTTGTTTTTGCAGCAGTTAGCTACCTTGTGATATACCATTAGGAACGGTCTCTCGTCAGTAAAAGATATCAAGTGGAAGTGAAGTGACTATTTAAAAAACTTCTTTCCAATCCTCCCCTATGTCAAATACATGATTCAAATAAGAACTCCTACCCCAGCTATATCAATTAACCAGCACAAGGATCAGGGAGGATCCGTGTGAGGCTTCAGTTGTTCATTTTTGTCAATCTGGGTATTGTATTCTTCATTGTGTTCTGAGTTTGGGTTGCTTGGTGAAGATTGCTATGAATGTGCTTGATCAATGGTTAAAAAAAGCGAGAACATGATTTGTGAAAAAGGGTTTGATTTATCAGGAGACTGATGAACATGAGGATGTCCTGTTTAGGGAGGACAGTAGATTGAAAAGTTTGGAAAGATGGTGGCACAGGCAAGTTTCGGTGGAGTTGGTGTTTCCAATGTGCAATTAAGGTCAAATATGATAAAGAACTTCAGCACTAAAACAAATCCACTTCCACAACCATTTTCAATCCTAAACAGGCAATTCCTATTACTAAACAGGACCCCTTTTCTCAACAAGTCTGAAAGGATTCTTTCCCATTACTAAACAATCCCTTAACCCTAACCAATATAATTAATTACTAAAAGCATCTGCTATGCCTTTATTGATAATCATGTGGAGATAGCTTAAAGGTTAACGATTGATTTAGTTGAACTCAATTGAGTCTTGAGTTAATGTACCGAATTTTTAGGATTGTCGTTGACAACTTAGGTGTGTGATTTATACAGCACATGCTTGTAGTGCCTGGTTATCTTGATTGACCAGGCTGAATGTGAGTGAGGTTCTTGTTGGAACATGTATGTTGGCAAAGAAGATAAGACAAGTTTTTTAAAATGGGCATGTGTTTATCACATGATGTTTTTTAACAGCAAGAGTAACTCTTCCATACACAGTAAAGGACAGATGAGCTATGTGTTACAAATTACAGTGCAGGTGCACAATATGGAAAAGGACAAAGCATACGTATGAATTGAGTGTGATTGGAAACTGACACAAATCTGCAGAGTATGTCCCTAGACAAAAAACAAATACATATTAGTACCTCTTGGAGAACCCTCGCAGCCAACTCTTCTGTGGTATCATTTGCAAGTACAGGAACAACCCTTTGAGCTAGAATACAGCCAGTATCATAATGCTGATCTACGAAGTGAATTGTAGGACCAGAATACCTGAAAAGGTGATAACAGAACACCAGAAAGAAGGCTTCTCTTAGTTTTGATTAACATGTGGTCACTGAAAAACACAATCTCCAAATTATAAAAAATGAGTAAAAATAAAGATGAAGCAAAGGTCAAAGAGTTAAATGTCTAAGTGTGCACATGTACCTTGCCCCTGAAGCAATAACTGCTTTGTGCACCTTCATTCCATAATAACCCTTGCCACCAAAAGCTGGAAGTAGTGATGGATGAATGTTCAGAATGGATCTCATGTATGCCTGGATAAGCTCAGCTGGTATAAGTTTCAGAAATCCAGCAAGAAGAATGAAGTCAACCTCATATTTCCTGATCATAGAAAAGCATCAGAGAATATAGTTGCACAGAAAACTTCATTGTCAAGAATATTTCACAATAGATTTCTCCTTGCTAAGGTGGATTAACTTTGCATAAATTTTATATATAATCTATGAAGAACAGCATGTGAACAAGAGAATTCGATAAATGCATTACTTGACAGCATCTTGAAAATCGATCAAGTTCATTTTCCTTTTGATAGAAGAAGTTGATAAAGATTGTTAAACTCCCATTAATTCAGCAAACTCCAACCAATGACCAGTGTAAGCTGTACTTGATGAATCCATTAAGCACAGCACAGGGTCATAAGGTTATTTTGCTTAAATGAACTTAAATAAGTAAAAAACCTAGAATCTCTGTTCAGATTCAAATTTAATAGAGATGTGTATCAGCATCAGGGCAGGTACGACACGCAGGGAGAAGAATAGCATTAGACATTAAAGTGCAGAGGGTACTAATTCTGGTCAGAAGCAGATTCAAGTAAAAAACAGTTTTTCAGTCAGAGAAATAAGAAAATAAATGCACAAAGATTGAAGAGGGTATGAAAGCTTTCCTAAGAAGAAAGGTAAATCATATATCTCCTTAAAAATATCATAGAAAAACTTTTGGATTAAACCTGGCTTTTAAATTTATTGGTCCAGCCATCGCTAAGCGTTCAATGTTCTATGTTTGCTACAGCAAAACTGTTGCCCTTTGTTCAGATCCTTCAATTAGCTGTGCATGGTGGACTTCCTATCCAGAGTTGGGTTCTACCTCTAGCCAGGATCATTTTGGGGAATTTAATAGCACAACTAACCCAAAAGGAGTGAGAGCTCACTAAGCTTAGAAATGAACAAAAGAGGTCCTCTCACAAAATGACAGAATCGTGTAAGAAAAAGCACAAGAAGAAATTGATAATGATATTTAGAGTTCCTCACTTGAGAGTAGTTACAAGGTCAACACATGACAGTCCATCAGGTTCTTCTTTTGTTTTGGGAAATAATAGAACTGGAATGCTTTTCTCCCTTGCATAGGCTGCACCCCCACAACCTGCCACAGAAAAATATCTCAAAGCATGATCTAGAAGTGAATCTCATAACAATTACACGATAAAATTGAACTATGTGATTTGTATTATGCATCTTTTCCATCAAATCAATTGTACCTGAGGGGAGGGACTTGGGTCAGAAAAAAGCACCTTACTTCAGGCAAAGCAGTATTTATTACTTGAAGTTAATTAAAGGTAGATTCACAGCCTAAAGGGAAACTACAAAAACAATGAATATCACATAAAATGACAAATAGGAAGTAACCAGGCAAAAAATGCTTAACCAGAATGCTACTTGTAAAAACAGCACATACAATGGAAACAAGTAAGAGAGTCCCACATATGCAACCAGAATCATCCTGCCAATGTTAGGTATCTAATTGTACTCTCATATTTATCGTACGATCCTCAACTTTAGACCAAAATCCAAGAGAATAAATATTATTCAATGACACTTGATAATCCACCATTATGTGCGTAAACTT
Source organism: Lumnitzera littorea (assembly GCA_024138015.1). Taxonomy (NCBI): domain Eukaryota; kingdom Viridiplantae; phylum Streptophyta; class Magnoliopsida; order Myrtales; family Combretaceae; genus Lumnitzera; species Lumnitzera littorea. Next base: position 93,514,300 of record JAMXBB010000008.1, read on the forward strand.
AACAGCTTTTGGTCCTTTTCACACACCTACTGAATCATAGTATTAATGAGATGAAAAATTGCACATTAGGAAAAACTTATAAATGTTGAAGTCAATACACAATGAATGTCAAAGACATTTGTAACAAATTTTGAGTCCATACAATTGCATACCTCCTTTATTAGAAACCAATACAACAACATCTCCATTAATAGATCCAGTGTTGCATGCCTCATGGATGGAGCGGAAATTTGAACCCCCACCCGAAACAAAGACTGCTAATTTTTTCCTTTTAATACCAGCTTTAGCATCTTCCTGCTCAAAATTCAAATTCCCCTCATTTTCCAAGCTACATTTGTACTTCGCTCTGTTACCAATAGGCACTCTTAGGGGATCCAAACAATCGTATGTCGTTAAAGATACCAACTTGGCCATTCGAACGGATGCACCAAAGGAAAAGGAAGTTGATGATAACTTAATTGACTTTTGGGTTTCCGGAATCGATGAGAGATTTGACATCAGGCAAAACTGCAATGCAATTGCCGTCATGTTCTTCTTCTTCTTAATGAGCTACTAATTTACAGCAGGGCTAGGAAAAACAAGATGCCCCTCTATTCCTACTCGGGTATACAGATTCTTCACGTCTCACCACTATCCATCCAAAACCTATGCAATTCAACACGTCCAAATCCATTATGGTTTACAAGTCAAGAATGGTACAATATAACTAAGCAATAACCAAAGTTTCCAATAACCAAAATGCATTCAAGACATGAAAAACCATTCCTTTATATGCATATCAGTACATAATTATCAAATACAGAATAAAGGTTGATAACAAGAACTAATGACCCAGTTCGAGTTCGATACCAAGCACATGAATTTACTTAGTTTCTACAATAAGACTTGTTCTTTTGAAACCTTGTAATGCAAAAAGTACGAACTTTTAAGAGGAAAAAAACAAATTTTGATGAAAGTAAGGAAAAAGAAGAATACCCAGTTATCAATAAGAAAGCAAGAAAATGTCAAGTACAAAGCGAAATCTCCCAACTTAGAGAGAGAGAGAGAGAGAGAGAGAGAGAGAGAGAGAGAGAGTGTGTGTGGGGTGGGGAGGGAAAGAGCGAGTGAGTGTTTAAGCTCACAGGGCTAAGGAAGGTTTCGTAATCGGAGCAGAGTATGTTGAATATTGTCGATGGGTGACAGCGTCAAGAGGTCATTGATTTTCCTTTTTACCTTTTTTCAAAGTTTTGAACTTTTAACCTCTCAAATTAAAAGTATCGAATATTATATTATAACATATACTTTAATAATTAAATGGAAATTAATAAAGCATCAACTATTATTACATACTTTAATAATTTATTGGAGCAAATTTCACTACATGTCCCTCTATTTTTATAGGTATCGTTTTTTAGTATTTACCAGTAGTCATTGGGTTTTACACGTAATAAGCCTGTAAAACAAAATATTGTGAGAGGACACTAGGTATTGTCTAATGTGATTACTACAATGTTTAAATCGGTAATAAATACTTAAAGAATAGAGGATATTTTTAAGTAATAAGTAGATTTAGTGTGCAGAGTGTAAAAAAATTTATCATTAAGTGATAGACCAGTATTTATAGTAGAATGGCGCCAGAAGTTGGACAACAATTTAGTGAAAAGAGATCTTCTCCCACAAATATAGAAGAGTGGAGTCGTGATAATTGACTCGGTATTTTATTCTTATCATATACATTTTAACCGTTACAAAGCTTCTTGAGCTTGGTCAATCCAAGCGTAAGGCTTAAGCCTACGAAGGCAAGCCTTAGACGATAAGATGTATCAAATCTGGATGAGCTTAAGGAGCCTATATCTAAAGAGCTATGTTAACACCTCCTCCTCCTCTTCGCCACCACCACTACCCCCACCCGGGTGGCAGTCTCATCATCAAAGTGAAGGCAAGGAGAAGGGATATATAGGCTATTTAAGCATATGGCTAGTCTAGCTTAAAGGGGTTCAAGCTAATGCTACAGTACCAACGTGTTAAGGGTGTAAGTTTGAGCTGACAGCAGGTCGAGGTAGCAAATACCCGAGGCGAGGATGTTCGAGGTGGGATAGATCGAGGTGGTTAATAATTATGTCGAAGTGAAGTGCTAATGAGCCGATCAGTTAGGGTGTTAAAGCAGGACACCTTCGTATCTTGCTAAGTAGGCGCTTTAAGGTTACAAACTGGTTTAGCTGAATAATATTCGTCATAGACCAAGCAAATGCAATTACACCTTGTCTTTATCATGTCGACCAAGTGAAAGTTGAATAGGCCTTAAAGAAACTTCTTGTTAAAGGAACTTTTTCAAATTGTGACCTTCGCATACCTATTTTCCATGCATTTAATGTGACGTAACAGGTGTCATATTATAGCAAACTAGCATACAACTATATGCGCTTTGCCTTTTAAAGATGATTATCTTATTATAACTCATTCCATGTATCTACTCAGCAACATTTCAAGGGATTTATGCTTATACAGATCCCAATAATCACCTATACGACTTCCCAAATATTTTACCTATAAATAATACAATCATGACAAGAGACCACTTTTCTACAATCTCTTTATTCTACTATTGCAAATTCTACTTTTGCATTAGACTTCCTTCAAAAGTTTTTCAACCTTCTTTCATCTTCACACAATATGACCATATCAAGTAACAGAGGTAATACTAGCTCATCCTCATTACTACAAGCCTCTAACTCCAAACGCACAAAGAGTGTTCCCCCCCCCCCACCACCCACACAGCTGGAGAAGACGAGGTCTTATCACTAGCACAACTAGATGATTCCACTAGAATGGCAATAGATAGGGCCAAGCTAATTGATGCCATCCCGAAGGATGTATATGGATATGTTCCTCTGCCCCCTCCAAAGGATAAGTTAGATGCACTTGAGACAGGCAAGGAGCCTAGCAACCAAGTGAGCAAGAGTAAGCCTAGTAGCCCCAATTGGGTCCTAGGTAACTTCATTGTTGAGGCAATCCCTGTATGGCAAATATGACTGCCGAGGAGAGAAGAGCTTGTGGCCCTATTATCAAGGAGGCATTTTGCAATTTATGAGAAGTGTTTGGAGTTTTGGCAGCACCTCCCTTCAAGCAACTTCAAGAAAGAGCTCTTCAATTTTTACCAGTATAGTCCAGCATAAGTCCTTCCCAATGAGTAGAGGGTATTGAAGGCTTTTAAGGCATTGTGTAAGTATTTGATAGTAAGGGCCATTCTCGAACTCTTTAACCACTTCTATATGTAGAAGACCATGAGGGAATGGCTGTACCTACAACCCCGTCCAAGGAAAAAAATATTCTACAACCTTATGGATTCCATAAAGGGCTAGCAAGATGACTATTTGGTTGTCAAACTGCTCGGAGAGGTCGATTTTTGGATTCAGTAAACCGACCTAGTCCGAACCAAGGCCCAAAAAGAGCTTGACACTAGTAACGTAAAAGCTGCACGAGAGATTTAAGCCTTCATGGCCCTAAGGTATGGCCGGGAGATTAATACCACAGAGATAGTGAGGAGATACTTCTAGCATCTAATCTCTAAGCTCTTTCTCAACATAAAGAAGGCTGTGGTCATTAAGTGGGCCGAAGTTAGAGGTTCATTCTATTTGCAAGCGCCTATGTTTGTTGTGCTAGTGTTAAGGTGCTTTGTTTAGTGCCTCCTTTGTAGGATAGGGGAACATCCTTAACTGTACCGATTACAGCAGAGTTTTATGAATGGTAATAGTAGTTTCTTTTGTTCATCTTGCTTTTTCTTTTCCTCATTGCTTCAATCTTATTTTTGCAGGTAAAAATTTGGCTATAAAGACTCCTCGTCTCTCCATAGACTAACTAATGAGATACTGGCAGGCAAAAACTAAGACCTCCGAACCGAAGGGTAAGGCATTACGGTGAAGCTAGGGGTTGGAGAAACCAATAAGGCACAACTAATGGCTATTCCTTAAGGGATTGCCATCGGTATCTAAGATATGCCACTAGATGTGAAACCTTTAGGCGTAGCTTAACTTGCTCTTGCCTTCATCCCCTTCACCGAGCTTACTCTTATGGGGGACGAAGGTACAAATATAGAGAGGCTTGATGTTCCAATGCTTTCCCCTCCAAAGGCGAAGGAAGAAGAAATGGTCAAGGGGGCCATCTTACCTTTAATAGCCGACTAAAAGAGAAAGGCTCCCGAAACAATTGAGGAGATAGGGCCTAAAGCTAAGAAACAAAGACTCTTAGTAAAGGTACCTTTAAGCTAAAGGAAATGGAGTGAGTAATCGATGGCTCATCCTTACTAGTGTGTTGATGACCTAGGGGATGAATTTTTTGACGTCCTTAACAACTTTAAGTTGTTGGGGATAAGGGTGAACTCATTCCAAGAGGTATCGTACGTCTCTCGAGATGAAGAGATCTTGAGGGAAACTCCCAAGATGGAAATGAAGGGCTAGGGGGAAACTCATGATGCTAAAGTGGGAGGTCTATGCTAATGATCTCATGTTGCGATACTAAACACTCAGCTACCAGGCTTCTATGGGGTCTTACACTCCCAATGATTAGGTTGTCCTCGAAGGGCTATTCAGGGAAGGTAAGGACAACCTTATGGAGATGGTGGGACACTTGAGCATGTTTATGTGGTAAGTAAGTCTTTATTACTTCTACATTGACATACCTTACTTCTCATTATATTAACAATAGCCCCTATTTCTCTGTAGTACCATGGTCAGGTGCTACGTCAACTGAACAAATACGATGCCACCTATAAAGAGGTAAAGGGCTTTAAGAAGGTGTTAGGTTGAGCTGAGAAGTATCTACAAGAAGTAGAGACTTCTACTAATAAGTACTGAAAAAATTCTCCAAAGTTAACTAGTGCCTCCATCACTCTAATTTACAAGTAGCAAGGCTTCAGGCATAGCTGAAGGGCATATAGAAAGAGAGGGAAAAGGTCGAAAGGGTAGCATAAAAGACTAACGACTTAAAGGCTCAATTAGAGGACAAGCAGAAGACTAAGGATCAGCTCTCTTGACGGCTAAACAAGGAGAGGGAAGCCAAGGCCCAAGTTGAGAAAGAGAACGCTGAGTTGAAGGCAATGAAGGCGTCTAAGTGTGAAAGTGCTAAAGCCACTTTGTTAGAGTTAGCTGATTTGAAGGTTAAGTTAAAGCGACAGGTCCAAGAACTGCAAGGGAAGGTTTTGGATATGGAGGAGATCATCTCTAAAATAAAGAGTGGGTAGGTCCTTAGTGATGTTGTTGCTAAAAAGGCTATTGCTAACTATCGGAAGACCAAGGAGTAGTTGGACGAGCTCGAAGACTTGACCACTGACTTTGCATGCTATACAAGGAAGGAAGTGCTCTCCCACTATCCAAACCTTGATCGGAGCTTCCTCAACTTCCTGGATTCCCTAACCTTTAACGAGAAGAGAAAAGCCTTGATGCACGAGAGGGAGGCCACTCAAGCGGCCTTCAATGTCCTTAGCACCCCCTCTGTTGTTAGAGCCAAGCAAGGCGCTTTAACATCTACTTTTACCCCAGCAACCTAATAGGAGGCTACCTTAGAAGTAGTTTCTTATGACAATCAACTTCCAAGCAATCCTCCTTCTACCCTTTGCTCGCACCGTTCAACCTCCAGTTCAAGCCAAGGCTAGCCATCTCAAGAGGCATCGTCAGGTCAGTACTCCAAACAAATCGAGGCTTTAGATTTTTCTAAGTTATTGAAGTTAGCTGATCCAAGGTGATGATATTTTTTTTTTTTTTATAAACATATGTATGTTGGGCCGGGATGCTGGCCTGCATTGTGTAATTTGACAATCAATGAGTGAAATTTTTTACTTGCCTCCTCTTATACGCTTGCCTTTTCTTACTTTGCCTTTGAATATATCTGCGTAGGAATTCTTCTATGTGAAGGGAGTTTACCCTTGCTAAGGTTACCTTCTAACCCGTTTAAAAGATGGGAGTTCCTTTATACAAAGGGTGCTCATGATGTCCCATGAAGGGAATTTAGCTAAACGGCTCTTTACCTTCTTAAGGTACCTAGCCATAGTATCATCCTTGGCTTCATATTCGCCTCAAATTTGCTAGACGACGAACATGGAGTCTAAGAAGATCCGTAAATGCTCGATGTCAATCTCCTTATCTAACTTAAGACCGGCAATAAGGGCCTCGTATTCAAATTCATTGTTATTGGAATTGAACTCGAACTTAAGGACATAACAAATCGCAACCTTATGTGAGCTGGTCAAAATAAGACCTATACCTCTACCCTCCAAGGTAAATGACCCATCAATATCAAGAGTCCACACCGGTTTATCATCACGTAGTAGTGCTTCCTTCTCCCCTGTATATTATACCATGAAGTCGGCTAACACTTGTACCTTATAGGCTATTCGTAGTTGATACTGGATTCTGTACACGCTCAATTCCATCATATACTTCATCATCCATCTAAACACATTGGGCTTCTACAACATGGTGCGCAGTGGTTGATCAATGAGTACGATTATCCATTGTGCCTGGGAGTATGGCCTTAGCCGTCATACCGTGATAACGATGGCCAGGGTGAACTTTTCTACCCGAGTGTACTTGACCTTAGGCTCATGGAATATATAGCTGACATAGTATACTGGCATGTGTTCCCTTCCCTTTACTTTGACCAGCACAGAGGAGAGCGCTTGGTCGCTCATGACTAGGTACAAAAACAAGTCCTCCCCATGGATAAGCTTAAAGAGGACGGTGGGTACATGAAGAAGTCTTGGAGTTGTTGAAAGGTGGTGATGCACTCTAAAGTCCATTTAAAACCCTTTGGCTTCTTCAAGATTTTGAAGAACTCAACACATCTATCAATGCTCTTCAAGATGAATCTTCTCAATGCGGCTACCATGCCGATGAGCTTTTGTCTATCTTAAACTAAGGTTGGAGGCTTCATTCCCTTGCTGGCAATAATCTTTTCGAGGTTTGCCTCGATACCTCTTTATGTTACTCAAAAGTTGAAGAACTTGCCAAATTCGACCTGAAGGCGCCCTTCTAAAGGTTCAGCTTCTTGTAGTACATGTGCATTTAGTCAAAGGTTTCCTAGAGATCCTTAACATGATCATCTGGCTTCTGGCTTCTGGCTCTTGATGATCATGTCATTGACGTACACTTTTATATTGCGCTCAATCTAGGTCTTAAACAGTTTTGTCACCATTTGTTGGCATGTGGCCCTGGCGTTTTTCAAACCAAACAGCATCACGGTATAGCAATGCGTGCTATAATCGGTAGCAAAGGAGGTATAGACTTTGTCCTTCAGGTCTATTTTGATCTGATTATACCCTAAGAAGGTGTCCATAAAGCTCAGCGGGGCATGTCCTAAAGTAAAATCAACGAGCTAATTGATCCTTAGGAAGGGGAAATGATCTTTAGGGCAAGCTTTATTGAGGTCAGTGTAATTGATGCACATTCACCACTTCCTACTCTTCTTCTTAACCAGTACCACATTCGCTAGTCAAGTTGGGTACTTTTCCTCCCTCACAAAGTTGGCCTTAAGCAACTTCTGTACTTCTTCCTCGATTGCAGCCTACCTCTCTAGTGTGAAATGCCTATTTTTCTACTTAACAGGTCATGCCGTAGTATCGATATTGAGGCAATAGGTCACTAAGTTAGGCAAGATTCTAAGCATGTCTAACGCTAACCAAGTAAACCTGTTTAAGTTTACCCATAAGAGAACAATGATTTCGTCTTTCACTTTAGGTAGGGTTTCAGTCTCAACTCTCGTGGTCTGCTTTGGTATGGGCCCAATATGGACTTCTTCTATTTTTTCTCCCAGCTCACCCTTCTTAGCCGACTTCTCCTATAGGCCAATCTCTAGAGTAAACACACCATCTCCTTTAGTGGCCCTGACATACAACTCCCGTAAGAGCCTTTAATCACACTTGTATACTCCCACCTCAGTTGGGGTTAGAAATTTAGCCTTCAAATGAAGGGAGGATGTAATCACCCCAAATGCATTCAGGCTTAGTCTTCTTAAGAACGCGCTGTAGGGTAAGGGGCAGTCAATCACGACGAATTCTATGGGTCATCACATCACATGGTCATCATTGCTAAGCTCCATATCTAATGTGATGATCCTCTTGGCTCGGATCGTACTTTCATTGAAGTGATCAAATTATGGTGGTACAGCTTCATTTTCGCTAGCAGCTTCTTCCTTATCCTCTCATAAGTATGGAGGAAAAGTATATCGGTGGAATTGCCTGTGTCCAACATAATCTTTAAGATCTCAAAATTCAAGATCCTCACCCCTATTATTAGGGTATCCTAACGGGATGTATCACCCCCTTCAAGGTCTTCATCAGAGAAGGAAATGGAAGTGTCCAACTTCTGTCTCTTCTCCCTTACGGCCAATACCTCTTATAGGGCATTAACCGAGCTACTAGTACTCAGCCGATTAATGTTCAGTTGGCTCCTAGGATGCGGCCCGCCCATGATTACGTTGATGACGCTGTTAAGGGTACAGTCATTACAATAGTCATTGTTTTGCTCTATGTAGGCGTTCTCAACTAACGCCTCCAAGGTACCCTGTCACCATCATCATCAAAACGGTCATCACTCCTTGGATAGGCTACATACTCTAGGAAGAAGCCCCGCTAAATGGCATATTCAATTGCATTCTTCAACTGAAAGCATTCTTTTATGGTATGGCCATGATCATCATGGATCTGGCAATACTTGTTCGAGTTCTGACGATAGGGATTCCCTTTCATTTTCAAAGGTCTTTGCTGCAACTTCCTATACTTCACCTTAGAATAGACTTAGGCTACAAGTCTATTCATGGGCGTATGTTGTGTGTTAATGGGAAGGGGCAATGAGTTACACTCGGCTCAGTGCTTCTTTTTCCCAGAGCTCTCCCCTTCTGATCTGCCTAGCAACCTATTGCTGAAGCGATCTATTACAAATAATTTTTCTTTGTCATATTTTGCGCCTGACCTCTCTTGGTGGACATCACACCTAGTACGAATGTTGTCTTCCTAGTCAATGTACTTTTAGGCCTTATTCTAGAAGTCGACTAGGGTCTTTAGCTTGCTCTTCACAAGCAATCGGAAAAAGTCTCTCGAAGGTTAGATGCCGAGCTGAGCAACATGGATAACAACTCCCTCATACAGCTAAGGAATCTTTACTACCACATTATTGAACTAAGCCACATAGTTGTGTAAGGATTCGCCTTCACCCTACCTTATAAGGCACAAAGATAACTTGTCTTGGACAGGGGCTTACTAACCTTGAAGTGGAGGCTAAACCTTTGTGCCAACTTGTCAAATGAGCTAATGGAATTGTTCGGGAGGAGGTAGAACCACGCTTAAGTCACTTTCCTTAAGGTACCTGGGAAAGCCTTACACATTATAATATCCTTATGACAATAAAGGTTCACGAGGGTGGAGAAGTGGAGGAGGTGATCATTAGGGTCACCCGAGCCATCATACTTGTCCAGGGATGGAAATTTGGTATTGGGAGGCAACACTTCGTCCTAAACGCCCTTAGTGAAAGGGGACTTATTACTGGTGACTAGCTTGATGTCATTAGTAGCCTTGCTTCCTTGTTGCTCAAAGAGCCTCCTAACCATTATACAGAGCTCGTTAAGGTTGGCATCATCTGTCGGATGAGCTCGGTGTGTTGTTGATTGAACTAGTACTCCTTACAAGTCGATTACTTGCTCATGGCCAGCCAAAGCTCAATTGCAAGTGGTTATGGACCTTGCTGGCTGTTGCTGTAATGGTGGATCATGTTGCTGATCCCCACCATTATGTCGTTGTTAGTAAAGGTTATTTTACCCAATACAGGCATCCAAAGCTTCAGGGGGATGAGTTTGTATGTTGCTCCTCTTGGCTTCTTTGAGGCAAGCACGGAGTAACCTGTTCTGAGTGGCTAACTCCTTAGTTAGTTGTTCTATGCGCTTTAGGCGCTCTTTAAATATCTCCCTTGGGAGAGGTTGATTGGTCGCGAGTTGGTTATTCACCAACTGGCAATTTTCTTTCTCATCATAATGAGACATAATGTTAGTAGAATTGATTGTAGGAAATGTGTTTAGTATGTTTTAGGTTTCAGGTGTAAGAATTTACTATCCCACAAAAGGCACCAAATGTCCTCTCTATATATTTGTTGGTAGTGATTAGGCTTTGCACTTAGTAAGCCTGTAAAACAAGACATTGTGAAGAGACGCCGAGGCATTGTTTGACGTAGCTACTCTAATGTTTAAGTTAGCAGTGAATACTTGGAGAATAGATGGTGCTTTTGAGTAATAAGTAAGCTTGGTGTGTAGATTGTAGAGAGATTTACCACTAGGTAGTGGACTAGTATTTATAATGGAGTGGTACTGACAGTTGTAGGACAGTTAGTAGGGAGAGATCTTCTCCTGCAAGTACGGGAGAGTAGGGTCATGATGTTTGACATGTCCTACTTATTCCGAACGTGGCTGTTGACTCGGTATTTTATCTTTATCTTATGTATTTTAGCCATTGCAAAGCTTTTTGGGCTTAGTCAATCCAAGTTTGGGGCTTGAGGCCACAAGGGAAAGCCTTAGGCGACAAGCCGTATCGGATCTGAACAAACTTAAGGGACCCATATCTAAAGAGCTCTATCAACATTAACCTTTGCAAAATACTAACAAACGCTTATTTGTAATACATATAAAAAATTAAATATAATGACATAATAAAATTTAGAATGTAATACAATTAGAAAATCAAACACTATATATGACCAATGATTGATGAAATAAAAACTAATATATAAACATTCCAAAAAAATAAGGAAAAGAAAAGCTACTCTACTGTATTAATACATTATAAATGTATTTACCAAAATATACTAAAATATGGTAAATAATTTGATAGGAATTAGGCCACAGGACCTTTGACCTACAGTTAAGCCTAAGGATTAGAAGGCTTGGCACAATAGATTCTCCTGTTCCCGCTAACTCTTGGAAAGGTTGAATATTTCCTTGTCTACACATTCTGCATGCTGAGCTGTAAAACTGCTTATTTCTCACACATAGTGTGCTGAAAAGTGGAAAGCCGAGAGAACAACTAATCCTCATTCTCACTCACGCCTAACCAATTACTTACTTGGCTTCACCCTTGCCAAGATGATGAGAGAGAGACTCCAGACTGACTCAACCACCTCTACTCGGACAAGCAAACTGACTGTACTTTTTTGTCTAGATCTTCCAACAACCTCACCAATACAACATCTCTACGTATATAGAATTATGTGTAGAATCCGTTACACCAATGATTGTTTTTCTTGAATATTCATTTTTACCCTTTTATATCTTATACATTATTTGCTTAGGAAATGCCTTTTTTGTCTTTTCTCTTTTGGCCAAGTTACCCTAACTTGTGAATATAAATACCCTTAAAATTGTAGTTGCATAGATAAATGATCATCAATACACTCTTAAGCGTTTTCTTTCCTTGTATAAACACTGCTTGTTTACTATCGGCATCACTCTTATTTTAACCCTTGAGTAAGGTTAGGTAGTGAGTAATTTCACTAGACTGATTTATGCATCTTATCAGATTATGCCATGAGTTTTCAGAAGTTTCATTGGTGCATCATATCCTCCGGAATTGTTTGTGGGTTTTTACTCACTCTTCGTTCGCATTAGTCCTTTCTCGCACATTCCTCATCACTTTCCTTTCGAGCTTTCTACAAGCTTAAACCCATCTAACAACCGACCTTATCTATTTTTTGTCACAGTTCGCATCATAATTTAATTTTGCTTTGTCAAAAAAATTGTCATTTATCTAAGAAACAATGAAGGAGATGGTAGTTGGGAATTTCACAAATAGCAAAATAATAAATCTAATATAAGCAAACATTATCTTATAGTTAAGTTATAAACTCCTTGTTAATCAATGTAAGAAACATTTTTGTCTTAAATAACATTTTTTTTTTTGTTAAACATCCTAAATAAAATGTTAAAAACCCATATAAAATGCCACAATGTTTACAACAAATGCAAAGCATAATAATTGAATTTCTAAAAAAAAAAAGTTAATTTATTTGAAGAAGATTACAAAACAAACAAACAAGTAGGTATTGTTGAAACAATATTAAATAGACATAGATGCTAATCATAGAGAAAATGCTCCCTACGAACCTACCCTCAGAACAAAGAGATAGGGATGATGAGAATGATTGAACAAGAAGAAGCAAGAAAGATTAGCTATCGAATCTTAGGATAATAAAGATTCTCCTAAACCAATTGAGGTATTAGGTAATATCAATCCATCGAAACGATTCTGTAAGATATCCTTTAGGGATATAATATTGACAAACGTCCCTAAGGTATATCAAAAGTTTTTCTTTAACAACAACTCAAGTAAAGCAAATATGGATGATGGTCAGGATGGAATAAAGGAAGAGGAGAAGAAGCTTAATGAAAATGCAAAATCGAGTGTGTACTATGTGTCCCTTTCCAAAAGAAAAATGGGAATTATTTTTGCATCATGAAAAAATACCTTTATAACAAATGCAATAACCTGATTTTTCGTAATTAAATAAAATAAAAGAAGTCAATGGTATTTTGGGGAATAATTAAAAAAGAAGGGTATTTGGTCAAACAATTATGAAAAGCACATGAGTAGCACATGTCTTTTGGAAATTGAAACAATATGCTGTTTCTATTCCTATTCTTTTTCCCTCTTCTGCCTTAACGTTCCTTCACAAACATAATTCTATCTCCCCTCTTACACCTAGGGCAAGATCTTAGTGGTAAGTGGAAAACTCTCCAAATCTTTGAAGTTTATTACATAGGAAATGAAAAATCTTATGAGGGAATTTCTTCATGCAGCATAAGGAGATCAAAGAGTGGAGGAATTCACCGAGTTCTATAGCTAAGAAGAGTAATCTTGTAGTAAGTGTGTCAAACAAAGATTCTAATGTTATAGAATGTAAAACTTAGTCTAAAGAATTGATTATTAAAGGAATATATAGGAAAAGCGAAGGTTTGGAGAAAAATCAAACATGAAGATTTAAACCAAATAAGTAAGTATCGTTACATCTAGAATGGATTATGATTTCATGTTAAAATTGTTGATTTAGAGGATTAAATGTTAGGAAAGTTGTTGTTAGGAAGGGAAATGAGGATTTAAAGAATGTAGAGTAGAAATTTTGAAAAAAACAATGAAAGTTCATATGTATCATAAATGGTCAAGAGACGGAATTATGTAGTTCTATAGAATTTGAAGCTACCATTGATTAGTAGCTAATCTAACGACCAATTAGTAAGAGAAGTTATAGTACCAATCGATTGGTAAGCCAAATAGTGGTCAATCATTAAGGTGCTTCTCAAGCACAAAACCTTCTAACTTGTTTTATTGTCTAGCAACCAATTGGTAGCACTTTCACCGATGAATTGATAGGTTACAGAAGACAAACAAAAAGTTTGAAACTCTTTCATTTTATAACCTTTTTCACCCAAACCAATTCCCACTTAATTCTAACACTACTCTTAGCTAAACAATAAACCAAAAACACATTTGACCAACTAATCAAATTCATCATAAGAACTTGAACCTTGAGAAAGGTCAAAGGGATAGAGTTAGGATGACATTAGAAATGATCAGACTCTAGTATGAACATCATATCCTATTTATATCTCAAGATTAAGGAGTGAAGTTAGAATGGATTACATTGAGTTACTCATCTTAGGTATGAGGTTACATACTTGTTGAATGTGTTTACTAGTTTAATTATTGAATGAATTTAATTATATTTAGCCTTAAATGCTTAATGTATTAAGTATGTTTGGCTGGGCCTAAGGGATCGGGAGTACAAGTGATCTTAGGGTGACGCCTGAGGATTTGTAAGTGGCGTTGTCTTGATTGGAGTTGCCTACTAAGTTAATTTAGTTAGATTTTAGGAAGTAAATGATTCCAACGTATTGAGGAGTACTCAATACCAAATATGTATAATGTATACGATACTTATATGATTTAGGGTCATGAGTTACCCCAAGCTTTGGGATGCTAAAGCTGTGCTGCATGTTAGACTTTAATAAAGAGAATAACTAGTCATTGACAGCATGTTTTGCATCCGTGTATGATATTGAACATGTTGCTCATATGTATGTGATTGCATAACTCTTATACTAAGCAATTTTACTTACCCTTCAAGGATCTTGTTTTTAGATACAGGAAATGTAGGAGATCGAGACTACTATGACCGCCTAAATTATAACTTGGTGTTCATTGTCGAGAATGACGAGTAGTAAGAGGGTTCATTAGTTATGTGTGTGATGTTATATTATGACCGTACTAGAGATGTAGACTCCTCATGTATAATGCCCTAAAACCCAAGGGTGCTATAACCCATCATATGTTCCTACTAATCAGGAATATATTAAAGCTTTAAAACTAACTACAATCTTCAAAATCACTGATAATAACCACTTATTAAATATAAAACAACAATTCTCCAAATAAATCCATTTAAGTGACTCACTTTAGCCATAAACATATTAAAGAACTAGAAATTGATCTTCTATAATATATAGAACTAACCGTCTCTCTTTCCCAATTCGATGATAACAATTTCAATACTTGTTGCAACTTATTGAATTAACTTGTAGTTGTAAAAATAAAGGAATGAGCCGAAACCTAGTATGAGTATACAAATACACACGGATAGCAAGCCTAAAACATTCACATGCCTATAATGCAACTATAACAAAATATAAACAAACAATAGTTTGATTATCTTTAATTTAGGCTAGCAAACAACACAAGGGTACTCATGACTCTACCACACCTTGATCTTTGTCCACATACATAAGTGGATATAGTAAAAGTTTTTCTTTAAGTCCTTTATGTTCAGAGCCTAGAGTCTAGAGACCATAAAATCTAGAATTCTAGTTGTGTCGTCTCATATGAAAGTCCACTAGAGATACCTCGCATATGATCAGTGGTTATTCCTCTAGAAATCTACCACTGCGAACTCCTAGAGCAAGTTGGTCAAGCACATTCAGTAAACTATTATTTTAGGCCGAATATAAATTAGTCCAATTACATCTTTTCTATTCTAACAAGCACAACCATACAAACAAGCATCATATACCTGAAATCACTCCATAATAGTTAAAAGAACTCGATCCACAAATCTCAAATCAATAGCTCATACCTCAACAAAGAATCCAACAACCACCATGGATCTATTTGAAAAACAAGCATACATATTAACGTTCAATACTCCATAAATGGGTTCTACCTAAAGTTACTTATATACCTATTTATCTATTACTTGGTAATACACTTATCACTTTAAATGTTTTGAATGAAAATAATCAAATCAAATCATAAATGGAGAATAGAAATTGGAGATAATATAAATACATAATACGATAGAGTAAAAAGTTGATATATTTATCTAATATTATTTAATTACTCAAATTGTATGGTACAATAAATAAATATATATAAAGGAAATATAAGGTGGGTACATAATAAGCGTGTCAAAATAGATAGTTTTACTAATCATTATAATAATAAAAGAATACATACTTAGTTATGTGTACCTATTTATCTATTACTTAGTAATACCCTAACTTATCACTTTAAGGTTTCAAATGAAAATAATCAAATCAAATCATAAATGAAGAATAGAAATTGGAGATAATATAAATACATAATATGATAGAGTTAAAAGTTGACATATTTATATAATATTATTTAATTACTCAAATCGTAAGGTACGATATATAGATATATATATATATATA